>JAWIIS010000061.1:2500-259674 GCA_033682625.1 Helicoverpa zea x Helicoverpa armigera | reverse complement strand
GAAAAGTCAGTGCGGAAAAATTAATTCTCGAAAACAGCAAAAAATAAAAGTTAATAATTTGTTATGAAAATGTACCTCAGTAATGATGCAAGAACTAAGTGATATGCGTGAAGAAGAGATATCTAAAGAGAAACGAATTTGGATTAGAAAATGGATAGAGGACAGAGACGTAACTGGGGGTTCTCTGTTGTTAACCCAGTTGAGAACTGAAGGCCCTAAAGAATACAAACTGGTTCTAAGAATGACGCCAAAAAACTTTGACGATTTGCTTATGCTATTATCAGGCTCTGTTCAGCGTCAAGACACATTTATGAGAGACGCCTTGCCAGCCAAAGTGAAACTCGAAATTACGCTGACATTTTTAGCTTCTGGAATGTCCTTTCGGAGCGAGGAAGCGTGGTCCTTATTCAATAGAGCGGCAGCGACTGACTTCACTGACTTGGGCGTATTTACACGCGGTCAGTAGCACTGGCGCGGGTGGAGGGGGAGCGAACTCGTATATTGAAGTCAGTACTGACGTGTCAGTACTGTACTGACTTCAAATCAATTTACACGATGGCAGTGCCGAGTCAGCACTGACTTGTCACTGCTGGCGGGGACGCTCTTCAACAAGGCAGGGTGCAGACAATAACACTATTCAGGGTTAATTCTTCCTTTATTTCTTCTTGTTAACTGAAGCGCTGCTGGATTCGGACTGCCCGATCACCTTTTTTTTTTTTTTTTTTTTTTTTTTTTTTTTTTTTTTTTTTTTTTTTTTTTTTTTTTTTTTTGGTATGGCATCTCGCAGTTCAGCCTAGGAGGCCGTGTACTGCTTAACCGGACTTTTCCCTGTGGATGCCTAGAATTTAAGGCCTCCAGCCAGGGGCGTAAAACAACTTATAAACTAAGCGACTGCGCTAAGGGTACCCCCTGTGGGGTCGGACCTCGGCTTAGGGCGTCGCTGGGGAGGCAGCAAAGGGACAGGCTGGATCATATGATCATTATTATTAAATGGGGAATTTAAAGCTACTGGCTCAGCTCGCGGGCTGGCTCGATGAGCAAGGGTCGGGAGGACAGAGAACGGGACGTCGCGGCGGACCTCGGCGGCGAGGTTTGTACGAACGCGGTTTGTGTTTGTATAGGGTGCTAGTGAGTTTACTACTCTCTTGGAGGACAGTTATCTCATCGTCAGGTTCTAGAAGGGCATGCCTAGGGCGGCGAATCCTACTGATGCGGGAGGGAGTGTAATTACTGGCTGACACGATAAGTGAGTTATCGTGTTTCTCAGCGCGTTCGAAGTACCGTATGGCGGCACGCTTCATATACTGGCGGATGGTAGGGATTTTTAAGTCGACATGAAGAATCTCATTTCGAACATAATAGGGAGCTCCTGTGATTTTCCGTAAGGCACGGTTTTGAAGGGCTTGCATTCTGTGAAGGAGGCGATGGCTTGCCTGTGCGAACACAGGGCAAGCATACATCATGACGGGGCGTATGCACGATCCGTAGAGACGTAACTTGGATTTAAGAGATAATTTGCTCTTTGAATTGAGCAAGAAGTGCAATCTGCCGTACACAAAGGCTGCTCTAGAGCGCACCTTACGTATGTGCTCGGCGAATGAGAGGCGCTGGTCTAAGATTACACCTAGATATTTGGCATGCTCCTTCCAAGGAATCGGCCTACCAAACATGGTGACTGACGGGGGCGCGGGAGGAAGCCTACGGCGGGGGCTCGAAAAGAGTATGGCCTGGCTTTTGTCGGGGTGGAGTTCGATTCTCCATAGCCTAGTCCAGACACCTAGGGTGTTGCAATAGGCTTGGAGATGTCTCACTATGGCGGCTGGGCTGAGGCCTGAGCAGTAGATTGCCGTGTCGTCGGCGAATAGGGCTAATTGAACATGCTTGTTCTTAGGAATATCGCTAGTGTATAGCGTGAAGAGGATGGGGGAGAGTACCGAGCCTTGTGGGACGCCAGCTTTTATAGGGTGGGCCGAAGAAAGAGTGCCGTCTATGCGATAGCGAAAGGTGCGATTCGACAAAAAGTCTCGTAAGATGACGACGAGACGGTCTGGGACACCGAGTTGGTAAAGCTTGTAAATCAAGCCTTTGTGCCAGACTTTGTCGAATGCCTTTGCTATGTCGAAGAGAATCGTGCCGGTGAGTTGGCCACGTTGGAATCCGTGGCTCACACCTTCCACGATGCGGTGGACTTGTTGGACACAAGAGTGATGGGTTCGAAAACCAAACTGTTCTAATGGAATAAGACTCTTTGCTTCGACGTAATCTTTGAGACGCTTATAGATAAGTATCTCGTAGATCTTGCCGAACACATTGAGTAAACTGATAGGGCGATAGCTGGACGGGTCTGATTTTGGTTTACCGGGTTTGGGAATACCGATTACGGTTGCCTCTTTCCATGCCTGTGGGAACAGGTTATGGGTCATGGCGCAATTGAAGATCGCGGTCATGAGCATTACGAGGGAAGCGGGTAGGATTTTGAACACTTTATTGGTTATTCTATCTGGGCCCGGAGCTTTACGGGGTTTGAGACGTTTGATGATCTCTGCCACTTCGTCTGGAGTGACGGGAGGCAAGGGATCGTCGGGGTCTTCTTGCGGTGGTAGGGAGGATCTGCGCTCGACCTCGGCTTCGACCTTTAGTAGGTGAGCCGGGTCGACCGGTTGGGTACTAGGCGAGCATTGAGCCTCGAGGCTGTCGGCCAGACATTCCGCTTTTTCATCGTCCTCGAAGGCGATGGAATTGTCGGGGCGTTTGATCGGCGGGGTGGAAGCTACTTCATCGGATTTGAGTTTCCTTTGAAGCTGCCAGAAGGCTTGATGAGTCGGCTCGAGTTCGCTCAGCGTCTTGTCCCAGCGCGTTTGACGCATCTCAGCAAGGCGTTCCTTTACAGCACGCTGTAAGTTACGCATGTGAGACTTGTTAGCGTCGCAGGGAAAAGTACTGTAGGCACGGACAGCCGCGTTCTTCTCGGTCACCAGAGCACGCACGTCATCCGGGAGCTTGAAGCGATGAAAGCTCGTCGCTTCAACTCTTCGTGAACACTTGTCCACGGTGGATTGTACGTGCTCGGTGAACGAGCCGATCGCGCCCGTCATGTCAGCGACTGAGTTGATTTCATCGGGAATTGATTCTAACTGGGCGGAGGAGGATTTCAAGCTTTCGCTTAGTATTCTCCAGTCCGTGACAATCTGGGTGGGAGGAGGGCGATCCGGGTCGAGTGGGCCTGAGCGCGAGGCTAGTTCCACAAGAACCGGTCTGTGGTCGGAGGTGAGCTCGTGTAGTACCTCGATCGAATGTAAACGTAAGTTTACGTTCTTGAGGAGCGCTACATCGAGAACGTCGGGAAGGTGGTCGACTATATTAGGAAAGTGAGTGGGATGCATCGGAGCGATGACATCGAAGTTGAGGGATTCACACTGATTGAATAGCAACCTGCCTCTTGGAGAAGTAGTGTTGCTATTCCAGGCGGGATGTTTGGCGTTTAGATCGCCTGCTATTATTACAGAGTCGCTCAGGCCTAGTAAGGCTCTGAGATCGTTCGTGAAAAGGATCGGGTCGTAGGACTGAAAGGATGAGGACGTGGGAGGGCAGTAGGCCGATACGAGAGTGATCGACTGGTGCTGGGACATGGCTAGTCGACAGATCGAGGCTTCAATGCAGCTTAAGTCGGGGGGAGTGATCTCTACACAATGTAGCGATCTTTTATAATAGATAAGCGTGCCGCCTTTGTGGCGTGTGATCCTGTCATTTCTAATTAACTTATAGTTGGCTATATTAGGGCCGCGTACACGCGGCTTTAGGAAGGTCTCTTGTACGAGAAGAATGTCTATCTTATGGGATTGTAGGAAGGCGGAAATCTCGTCGCGTTGGCCGAGAATACCGTTGGCATTATAATAGCCAAGCCTAAGGGAATGGGGTTTAATTTTGGATGTATTATCCATTTCTATTTCCTAAAGTGAGGCAGGTTTTGAACTGCCTGGGCGACGTCTGAATACTCCTGCATAACGGAGTAGAGTTTGATAAGGTCGCCATTGCTGGCGACTATCTCCCTCGAAAGTTGTTGAGCTCTGTCGCTCGTAAATACACTGAACGTGCTCAGTATAACGTTCATAGAACTGAGCGCTGATACTGGGCTAGAAGAAGGCGCGATCGCTTGCGCTTGCGCGGGCTTGGCGGCTATAGGAGCCGCGGAGGGCGCGGAGGGCGCGGAGGGAAGGACGGGAGGGACGCGAGGTAAGCTCGCGGGCGCCGCGGTGGAATTATTCACCGGGGCGGGAGTTGGCTGGGGCTGAGTTGGCCTCGGGGTTGGAAAGGCTCTCTGATGGTTGAGAGGGTTCCATGGGGAGGGCCGTTGTGGGCTGAGACGCTCGGGAAGTTGAGCGGTAGGTAGCCTCGCTGATGGGCTTTCCCTTAGCTGGCGGGCGTTTGCACGCTTGGCCAGCTTGGGAGACGTTTTTGGGGCCTTTGGGCAGCCGCGGTAGTTGGCGGGATGGCCTGAGGCGCCGCAGAGTACACAGCTCGGAGGCTCGGTGCACAGAGTGCGGTCCTTGGGCCGCGGGCAGTCGGAGGTGCCGTGTTGGCCTAGGCATTTCACGCACCTAGGCTGGGCGAAACAGTTGCGCTGTGAGTGACCCCACAGTTGGCAACGGTGGCATTGGGATACAATGCCAGATCTATTTGGCTTCTCGATTGAGATGCCGGTTAAATTACACACCGATTTGATGTTAAAAATCGGGTGGATTTTGGAAGGATACGGCTCGCATACTACGAGCACCATGTCGAAGGCGTGGCCGCTGCGGGCGCGGTGCATCCTATGGACTTGCGTCGCAGGGATGTTTTGTGACTTAAGGTCACTTAAAATGTCATCCGAAGGGATTTCCTTCGGAATACGGGTAATGACGACCCGGAGAGGTTTTTCCTCAGGGAGGGAGTACGTATGGAACGAAATGTTCCTCGCTCTTAGCGCTTTAGTTATTTCCCTATAGTCGTCTGACGTAGGGAGGACGATTTTGATACCGTTGCCGGTATTGGAGGCCGATCTGTAGTTGATCTTACGATCAACACACAGCTTGGACACTTCGGTCCATTTCGCCTTGTCCTGTAAGTATACAGGCGGCGGAGGTTTGCTTTTAGGTGCGCTTTTGGGCTTAGCGGCACCTTGGGAGGAAGCGACCTGCGAGGTCGAGGGTGACGGGGCGGGGGATGCTGTAGACACAGCGGGCGGGCTAGGGAGAGGAGATGCGGCAAGGGCGATGGTCTTGCGCGCCTTGTCGTTGTTTTTGTTCTTTTTCCTCTTACCTCCCAGTACGACGGTGAAGTCTTCGTCGGAGGAAGAGGAGTCAGAGGGCTCGGAGGGTTGAGCATCCTCAGGGACGGGTGAGGCAGAGCGGGAGGACGAGGTGTCCATGCATTCGGCGTCGACGTTTGACGCAGGTGCACTCGCCTGAGTTATTTCCATTGTCTGTGAGACAATGGGATTAGAAACAATGGTCGAGTGCAGCTGGGCATCGACCATTGTATTGGGGATTACCGTTTCCGCTAATGCGGCGGTTTTCCCCGAAGAGACAATTATAGGCTCGACAATGGGGCGCGGCACAGCTGCGCCGGCCTCCTTTGTTGAGCCGTTATCTATAACACAATAGCGCGCTAGGCGCGGGTCCTTGATATCAAGGTTACTAATAATGTCGCCATATTTGGCGACGATGTCTTGGTCCTTGAGGAGGACCTCAAAGAAGAACTTAATTACTTCGGTAGTCATTTTCCCGTGAGGGAAGAGGGCTACCGAGCTAAAAGAGGTGGGGGCCTAATTATAAAAACCTAACAACCTATCTCCTATCTCCCCGGGTGGATGGGCCCGGGGATGTGTAACCCTCCCTGCCGGGTATAGGCAGGGAGGTGAGTACCTATTGGTGAGCCCTAAGCTTGTAAACCGTTCGCCAGTCTTATTGTGCGAACGGGCCCTAGCCAGTCTAGTGCGAAGGGTATAGAGATACCCAACCGACACCAGGTGTGTAGCTGTGAAAGCAAACCAGATGCAAGGCACGACTAGGAGATCCCCCAAGGCCGAAATCCGAGCTCCCGTCCAATTGACTGCCTTGCCCTGAAGGGGTTCGGCGGGTGTGATTGGGTCAACACCCTCTCGGCTTCGTTGTCACCGTATGGTTTCAACCGAGAACCACGAAACTGTGGCTTTTACCCAGAAGGGGTCAACTGAATTTACTTGACACAAACGTTTTAGAAACAGGATAATCGTCCGCCGCTTTGAAAAAAGCAGCTTTAGATTGATATATTTGTAGTCGGCAGAGCGACTACGGTGAGCGTTACGTCGGGCGTAACAAAGACAAAAGTCGTAAACGGGCGAGCGCAGAGCGACACGTCCGTACACGACGAGAGTCAGAAGTGGAGTGCCCGATCACCAAAATATGCCCTCATTATATACGCTAGAGCGCGGGTAAGTCGTTCACAATATGGCCGATGCGACAGCCAATGGGAGCGAGGGGCGTTCCCGTGCCCTATGTATGGGAATCTTTCTGGGGCAGTTTTCAGGTGATTTGGCATACTTATAACGTTCCAGCTATGCCTATCTTATGCAACCCTATTTCCCTTATATTATACAAAAAATTCACCCTTAAAAACATCCCTTTTTAATTAGAAAACTTTAAAAAAACTCAAACGGCTCTCGTTAAGGTAAGGTTTCGATAACATTCGGTTTAATTTGTCGATCATCCTACTAGCGCCGCTCGTGGCCAAAAAGGAAACTAGAATTCAAAGTACCAATACCCTAGACTTACTATTTGAATCTATTTCTAGGGTTTTTTCTAGGTTGCATAAGATAGGCATCTCACTTATATTTATTTACAAATACAAAACTTAGTACTTAACAACCTTATTTGTACTGACTATTTTAATTATGCAACCTTAGTATTCTATCTTTATAATTAAAACAATAGCAATATCTGGTTTTTATTGAAAACGTTAATCCTTAAACTAGGGCATACAAGTTACACTTAAAATTAGTACTTAGATACGCTTAACTATGTTACAATTTTAGTCTTAAACTTTAAAGGAATTAAAAACAACAACAGAAAATAGCTTTTAATTAACAACAGACATACTAACTATCATAAAGCCTTAAAAAACTTAAACATTGATTATCACTGCTTTTATCATTTAGTTATCACTTTTACACTTATTCATCGTCGCCGACATTCTCCCCCACGGTGCGTAGCACGCCATCCTCGGAGCGCGACGATGCGGCGGGAACCAGGACGATGATTCTACGCGTTGGCCGGCGCAGCACTCCTCCCGTAGTCCTTACGTCCATCACTCGGGTTCTGCCGTCTGGCCCGGGGTAGGTTTTAATGACTTCACCGCGGGGCCACGTATTGCGAGGTAACGTGGAGTCGACTATGAGCACGATGTCGCCTTCTCGAGGGTCGTTAGTGGCGCGACCCTCTATCCGTCGTGGCATGATGAGGGGCAGGTACTCTTTCACCCACCGCTGCCAGAAATGGTCGGCGAGCCTCTGCGCTGTTTTCCAGTTTGCCTTCCCGATTAAGTCTGTGTCGTCGAATTCTCCCGGCGCCATTGCTCCGCACGATCTTCCAAGCAGGAAATGGTTGGGGGTCAGACTCTCTTCGTCGTCGGGATCCATACTGACGGGGGCGAGGGGTCTTGAGTTGACGATGTGTTCGACTTCTGTTATTAATGTGTGAAGCACTTCTTCAGGCGGGCTTCTTTCATTGAGTACTACAGCCAGGGCCGTCTTCACTGACCGCACGAGTCTCTCCCAGGCGCCCCCCATGTTTGGGCTGCCGGGGGGGATAAATTTCCACTTGATTCCTTTTTCTTGTGCGGCCGCCTCTAGCTCTTTGTTCGCGCCAACGAAGTTAGTACCGTTGTCACTAAAAATCGTACTCGGCGTTCCTCTTCTCGCGGTCATCCGTCGCAACGCCATTATCATAGAGCTGGCACTTAGAGAGGGGGCCAGCTCCAGGTGAACGGCTCGCGTGGTAAGGCATGTAAACAATGCCCCCCACCGCTTCTCAACCCTTCTGCCAACGGTGACTTGCATGGGGCCGAAGTAATCGACTGCAGTGCAAGTGAACGGGAACTGATGGTGTTGTAGTCGCTCGCTCGGTAGGTCGCCCGTCGGAGGTATCGCGGGGACACTCTTCCTTGTTCTGCACCACTGGCAGCCATGTGACACTGCCTTTACTGCGGCCCTTAAACTGAAGATCCAATACTTTTGTCGCACTTCGTTCATGACTGTAGCAGTGTTGCCGTGAAGAAACTTCTTATGATAATGTTGAATGATGAGCTGCGCAATTCTGTGTTTTCCGTCTAATATAATAGGGTTCATTTTCCTTCGCTCTTCGCCGCGAAACTTCATCGTCCTGCTTCTTAACTTAATGATATCGTCATCATCGATGTACACGTCGATTTTCTTAAGTTTACTTGCATTTTCGAGGGGTTTTTCCTTTTTCAAACTTCTTATTTCTGTTGCAAAACTATCGACTTGACTTATCCTTATTAGAATCTCTTCGGCCTTCCTTATGTGTTGTTGCTCTATAGGTGCGTGTAAAGGTTTCTTAGACTTGGTGATGGCTGGTTGATTGGGGGTTCGCTTCTTGTCCTTCTGTGCTCTTCTCTGCGGTCGCCAAGGCTCGTCTTCTTTGCGCACGGCAGTAGTGGCTGCTTTACGGGTCTTCTTCAATAAGAGGTATGCGAAGGTGACCACTCTGGCCGTGACGCGCAGTAGTCGCTCCCAGCTTGAAAACCTTTGTAAATCAATTAAGGCCTTCCCTTCTGTTGCTGCAGCCACCACTTGCTCCTTGCTTTTTTCCTCCGGTAATTTGCCCGCAGACTTGAAATCGTGTAGAGGCCACTCTTGTTCTGTTTGTCGAAGAAATGCGGGGCCTTGAAACCATCTTGATTTGTGACTGAACTCGGCCGGCGTTCCCCTTGTAGCGTCGTCCGCCGGGTTCTCTTTAGTGGGCACCCATCTCCAGTCCTCCGGCTTAGTGTTTTCTTCGATTTCTGCGAGCCGGTTAGCCACGAAGGTTTTAAATTTCCTTGGCTCCGCCTTGATCCACAGTAACACGGTGCTAGAGTCAGTCCAGTAGAATTTTCTTGATACTTGCAGGCTCATTTCTTCCTCGATACTAGCTGCTAATCTACTGCCAAGCAGGGCGGCTTGCAACTCTAATCGTGGAATCGACACTGGTTTTGTCGGCGATACTCTTGCTTTGCCTGCGACCATGGAGACGTGCACTTTCCCGCAGGGTTCAACTGTCCTCCAGTAAGCAACCGCCGCGTAAGCCTCTTCGCTAGCGTCCGTGAACGTGTGTAGCTGCCCTTCACCGCAGCGTGGCGAGATACATCTCGGTATCTGAAGTCCTGTTAATGCCAGCACCTCTTCTAAGTACCTTGACCACATTTTTCTTTGTTTTTCGTTAATCTTCTCGTCCCAGTCAACCTTCGTTCTCCATATGTCTTGAATTAATTTCTTTCCTTGTATTAGCACAGGCGCCGCGAAGCCTAGCGGATCGAATGTTGACATCACGGCACTTGTGACTTCACGCTTCGTAGGCGCTCTTGTATTTTCTAATAATTCCTTCGGTGTGTTGCGCAGACCAACGTTGAACGCCAACTTATCTTCTTTCACAAGCCACCTCAGTCCCAGAGTTTTTTCTTCCTTTGTAAGCAGCAGTGATTCTCCTTTGTTCGTGTCTTCAATTTCTGATAATACCCTTATGTCGTTGCTCGCCCAGCCTTTTAAGTGAAAACTCGCTCGAGAATGTATCTCTTTAACTTCTCTTGATATCTTCTTAGCTTCTTCAATTGACGCGAAGCTCTGTAGGTAATCATCCATATAGTGATTCCTGCTTATAGCTTTCACAGCTTCTGGGTGAGTTGCCTTGAAGTCTTCCGCGTTTTTGTTCATCACATATATCGCAGTTGCGGGCGATGACGCTGCCCCGAATATAATCGACGACATTCTGTACTCGTCGGGTTTGCTTGTTCTTCGGCTTCCTCGCCACAGGAACCTTAGACTGTCTCGGTCGCCTTCCCTCACTTTGACTCGAAGAAACATGTCTTGGATGTCGGCCATGACAGCCACTGGGCCTTCTCTGAAGCGTAGCAGCACTCCGAACAGTGATTGAAGTAGATCCGGGCCTGCTAGCAAGGCGTCGTTGAGGCTTTTCCCTTCGTACTTGGCTGCCGCGTCAAACACTATTCTTGGCTTCCGCTTGACAGGGTGCACAACTGCGAAGTGGGGCAAGTAGAAAGTTCTTCCTTCAGTTGACGTCTCTGGCGCTTTCTCCGCGTATCCATTTTCAACCATGCTCTGGATTTGCTTCTCGTAATACTCTTTGACTTCCTTATCTTTGTCCAGCTTCCTTTCAATGCTGATTAGACGACGAAAAGCTTGCTTGTAGTTGTTAGGCAGGTGCTCGTCTTCTTTCTTCCATAAGAGGCCTGTTTCGAATTGCCCGCTTGCTAAACGTTTCGTCGTTTTTTCTAAAGTTTCTAAGGCTCTTCTGTCGCTGTCGTTTGATGGCAGTCGGTTCTGGATACCTAGCGATTCTAGCTGGAAATGTTGCCTTACTACTTCTTCTATGTCTTCTGATTCTGTCGTCGCTCTTCCATAATGTACGAAGTTGACTACAGTGTTCGTGCCAGTTTCACAGCCGTGCAGCACCCACCCTAAGTCAGTGAGAGAGGCCACGGGTTCAGCTGGCTTGCCCTTCTTCAATCTTCTTGTGACGATAAGTGCCCAATTGTCTTGCCCAATCAACAACCTTGGCCGCTCTGCCGTGTAGAGTAACTGCTCTTCGATTGCCTTCAGATGCGGGCAGCTCTCTACGGTGCTCTTACTGATTCCTTGTTCACACAGCCTCAAGTCGTCAATTGTTCTAACTGTGATGGACTTCTTATCTCTTCTGTGGGCTCCTCTTATCTTCATTTGAATCTTCTGAGAACCATCTTTCCTTATAACTCTTCCGCCCACTGTTTCAATAGACAGAGCTTCGCGACTTCCTTCAGCTCCAATCGTCTCTGCTATTGCCTCGTCCAGGAGCGTGACAGTTGATCCTTCATCCAGCAACGCCAGTACACGTACTTGACCTTTAGGCCCGTAGAGATGCACCGGAACCATCTTCAAATATGCTCTCTCTTCTGACTTGGTACTGTTTACTGAAGAAACCTTCTCTTCATATGTTTGTTTCCCTTTGTTTTCGTCACTTGATTTCTGTACTGGTACAGGCGGCTCGTCCGAGTGCAGGAGAGTATGATGCCATCTTCCACACTGCTTACACACAGGCGCCTTGCAGTTGATTCTTGAGTGCTTGAATCGTAAACACTTAAAACAGATTCTTGCTTTCTTGACGATGTCCCATTTCTCATTTATATCCGCTTCTTTGAACTTCTTGCATTCTGTTGCATAGTGTTCACCCTCACAAGCTGGACACGACTTCTTATATTTGTCTTGCGACGTGTCTTGTGTCACATTCACCGGCCTTCTGAAACCCTTCTTGTATTCTGATAACGCTTCAGGCGGAGCGAAGTCCCCACACATGTCTGCTTCAATTTCCAGGAACGCTTCAACAAGTAATAGTTCTTGAAGGTCTTCATCTCTTCTGCTTCTGTGATAGGCAAACCAGCGAAACTTCATAGAAGGCGGCATCTTCTCCACTATGGCTTTCAATGTTTCAGGCGAGCTGAGGTACTGCGGTTTCTTCAACGCCTTGATTGTTTCTATAGCGTTCTTCACGCGACTTGCAAACACGCAGATATCACTTGGGTTTTCGCTCACTCTTGACATATTCTTCAGCTTCTCCAGCTCTGATAATGCTAGCGCTCCAGGTCTTCCAAATCTTGACTCCAATCCCTTAATTACTTCGCGTGGATTTTCAGCGGTGAATAGCAGGCTCTGAACAGCTTCTTTCGCTTTCCCTTGTATAGCTCTTCTTAGGCGCGCTAAGTTCTGTGCGTTGCTGAATGAGGCGGCTGTATCTTCGAATGATCTTCTGAATGCCAACCACTCTTCACAGGATCCGTTGAAGTGAGGGAGTTCGATGTACTTCGGCGCGGTGACGTCACGTGAGTTTTCAGACAGCTTGCGTATTGCTTCAGCCAGTTGGTGGATATCGCTTCTTTCTTCTTTAGAATCGGTCGGTCTCTTCTTTTTGCTGGGCCCGGCGCTGGTCTCGATGAACCAATTCTCCACTTCATGGGTTTGCTCGTACAACTCTTCACCAGCTCCATCTTCCTCGTCGGACTCGGCGACGGCGATGTCCAGCTCGGCTCGAGCTACCCTTGCGCGGGCCTCAGCTACTTCTAATTCCCGTAGTGCCACCGCCATCCTTGCTTGTGCTTCTGCCTTCTTTCTTTGAGACGAGCGGCTGGACGTCGTGTCTACATCGCGGGTCGGCTTCTTAGCTTGCGGGTTTCCTTCAACTGACGCGCTGACACTAGACGGCGGAATGCTTGAATCTTGTGGACGAGCCTTCACTGCGACGCTTCTCTCCGGGTTCTGGGACGTGGGGTGGCTTCCTACTTCGTGTACGGGATCCGATTCTTCGCTTATCCTTGATGGCGGAGGGGGGCGGCTCCCTTCCCCCGCTGATGAATCCTTTCCAACAACACCCTTTGCTTGAGGTAACGGCGTTCGTTTGTGCGGCGACGGCGTCCTCTTTGTAAGCGTCGATCTACTTGCTATCGACGAACTTGCGGTTTCACTTGGCGTATTCATGCTCCAGTCTGTTGACGTAGAACTTTCCCCGGTGGTCTTGGACTGCGCAGAACTTGATCTTGTCGAAGGCATCTTGATCTTCACCCTATCCGGCTCGAAGGACCAGCTGAAGGGTGTGGACTGTATAATTGGTGTGGTGCCGAATAGGGCTGCTGGCGGGGACGCTCTTCAACAAGGCAGGGTGCAGACAATAACACTATTCAGGGTTAATTCTTCCTTTATTTCTTCTTGTTAACTGGAGCGCTGCTGGATTCGGACTGCCCGATCACCTTTTTTTTTTTTTTTTTTTTTTTGGTATGGCATCTCGCAGTTCAGCCTAGGAGGCCGTGTACTGCTTAACCGGACTTTTCCCTGTGGATGCCTAGAATTTAAGGCCTCCAGCCAGGGGCGTAAAACAACTTATAAACTAAGCGACTGCGCTAAGGGTACCCCCTGTGGGGTCGGACCTCGGCTTAGGGCGTCGCTGGGGAGGCAGCAAAGGGACAGGCTGGATCATATGATCATTATTATTAAATGGGGAATTTAAAGCTACTGGCTCAGCTCGCGGGCTGGCTCGATGAGCAAGGGTTGGGAGGACAGAGAACGGGTCGTCGCGCCCGATCACCAAAATATGCCCTCATTATATACGCTAGAGCGCGGGTAAGTCGTTCACAATATGGCCGATGCGACAGCCAATGGGAGCGAGGGGCGTTCCCGTGCCCTATGTATGGGAATCTTTCTGGGGCAGTTTTCAGGTGATTTGGCATACTTATAACGTTCCAGCTATGCCTATCTTATGCAACCCTATTTCCCTTATATTATACAAAAAAAATTCGCCCTTAAAAACATCCCTTTTTAATTAGAAAACTTTAAAAAACTCAAACGGCTCTCGTTAAGGTAAGGTTTCGATAACATTCGGTTTAATTTGTCGATCATCCTACTAGCGCCGCTCGTGGCCAAAAAGGAAACTAGAATTCAAAGTACCAATACCCTAGACTTACTATTTGAATCTATTTCTAGGGTTTTTTCTAGGTTGCATAAGATAGGCATCTCACTTATATTTATTTACAAATACAAAACTTAGTACTTGACGGCGCTTCGATAAATCGTGGTGGTTCGCCAAAGAGTGTTAGGTGCAATGGGAATCGTTCAAGGAGGTTTATTGTAGGCTCATTGTACCTCTCGCTCTTGACACAACACTGAGCACTGGCAGCCTAGAAAAGTAATGACAACCGTTCCTTTTGTTTCCAATGACAGTCAGTCAGTCAGATTGGTTCGGGCTTTGCGAATGGCGGTCACGTGATCTGTGGCGTGTCGATGGAGTTCTGTATTTCCTATTTTACATGATTATTGAGAATTATTGGATGTTAAGCTTCGGAGTGTGATTAAAGCGCTGATTGTATTGTAACAGTGAATTTTATTCTCCTCGCCCGACATACTCACGCCTACCATGATGATTCTATGACGAAACTGTAACACATTCCTAGTTCCTAACTCCTGATGTGGGGCCACTCCCTACATCAGAAGTGGGATACGCAGGGCTTAAACCTGAGGGGAGTAAGATTCATTTGTTCCGCGGCTCCGCGCATTGCTACATCATGGAGCTGTTGCCATGCCGAACGGTGATGACGTCACAAAAGACGATCGCGATTTTCACACGGCTGATCCGCGTTGATGCTGATGCGGTGAAAGTGGCTAATATCAAAGATCGATGCAAGGAATATGCGATACCATGAAGATTAACTTCCAAAATGAGTTAAAGTGAAAAAGTACAGCAGCCGTCCGCGGATGTTCCATTGTACTACGTGTGAAGAAATGTCCTGGTCATATTTCTTCTCACGTTATTTCAAGCTGCTATTCTCTAGATGAGCGTGAACGAGCTTCGTGACGCCTGGTCTACGCAGCAAGTCAGAGGTTTTATGTAGCGCGTAGAGTTACAAATCCGGTGAGATTATTCCAGTTTTAATTCAGTCTTTTGATGGTTTTTACTATACTTTTACATCCTTTTGACGAAAGTAGCACATCCAATCTTTTGTGACAATTTGCAATCTACATCTACATAGTCTAAATATCGCGCTTGTAACTATAGCAGTGCAACGAGTGTCGGGTTCGATTCCCAAGACAGGCCTAGTTGTAATTGTTGCATGGCTTATCTTACTCTGGCTAGTAGTAGAGTAAGATGTGACAGTGATGGTCGTTTTGAAATTACCGTGTTCTTTAGCTGCCGTGTTAGATAACTGCCTAAATAAAGTTAGCCAAGAGCTTCTTCTTTATCTTCTTTACGAGTCAATGACAAATCTAATTTTGTATACCCAGCATTTTACCAATCATACAGCGCAGTCAGTAGCGTCTCATAGATTTTGTATTGTAGGTGTTGGAGCACGTTAGACAACATCGAAGATGCCGATGCCGTGTTGTCCGCGGTCCGACGCCGCACACTCATCTATCATCATCGGTGAAGTTCTAAGTACTTGAAATGGTTGCCTTCGCGTCCACCAATCTGCGTGGCCAATCGGTTAAGAGACGTCAAGGAACTGTACAGGGGGAAAGAATGGCTTCTGCCGTGAAGATGTGCTCTGTCGCCAGGCACTTCTATGCCTTTCTGTCTACTAGAGCTAAGTATTGTGTGTGATTGCTTATTCTGTAATCCGCCTATGTGAAATCAGTTTAGCGGCTATTAAAGTGTGGTTTGCTAGTTTCCAGATTAAGAGTGCACTAAAGTTTATGGAAGGGTGCAAGCAATCATTCTAATTTGATTTTAAAACATGCGTCAGATTGTAGATCTCTTGGTAAAGTTACAGATTACTAAATAGTTTCTACAGTAAAGGTGTTGCTCACCTGTTTAGTAAGTTTATTGAGTTCAGTTGTACATACGATGGTTGTTGGGACTTGGACAAGATGCGTATACTTGTGAGATCGCACCCGAGAGAACGAAAAGAAATCTGTGTTTGTGTGGGTGTGTGTGTATGTGCGTGAGAGAGTATGTGGAACAGTTGAGGGTATGAAAAGAACGTTGGTTTAACACAGCTTATTCAGTTACGGCACTTGTTTAATCATCATCGTCGTGTCGTCCAAGCCGTATCCGGCGACGGCGACTCCTAAATGTCTAACCCGGGTCGTTGTTATGATAGGCTCTAATGTGGCTAGCAAAGCCGAACTTCGATCTTAATGTTACTAATGCTCTAATCCTTGGCAAGTATTTCAACGAAAGTACAAGTATGGTAACCACGGTTACGGTAATGGTATCGGTTTCCATTGTTACATGTCAAGCTAGTTATTGAAGGTATGCTAGAAAATTAACCGAATTTGTCTTTCATGTTTCAACAATGACGGTGACTAATGTGCAATAATATGGCGACAAAATTACTGCGGAGCATTCCAGCTGCCTGCCAGGAGCCCAATGTGTCATCGTGAGGTCGGGGTGTTTGTGCTCGTGCATCTCCGTGATTTCTGCGAACGTGAAGCCTTGCTGTACTGCGCGCCATAGCGATGTGCGCATCGTCACGCACGTTGAGTGGAAACCCGGTGAGACCGATCCAGTTTTGCTTTGTGTTGAGGTTATTTGTCTTACGACATTTATAAACTTGAGGGGCAGTTTCAGTCTCGTTGATTAGTGGGAGCGCTTATTAATTAGTGGAATCGTAGATAATCAGAATCAAAAACCGTGAACCCAGGTTTGATCCCAGAGTTGAAAATTATTAGTTACCTGATCTCATCAATATCCTAAAGTTAGAGTAATTCAGTCTCGTTCAGTCTCTGCGTCATTGTTTGATTCAGTTTAGTAGCATTTGATCGAGGTTTACTGGTACAATGCTTGATAGAGGTATTGTTCGATTTAGTGCTTGACGGAGGAACTCTAACCATAACGCTTGAGAGGCGTTTGGTTCTTTTTGGTCTCAAATCATATAGCGCTTGATGGAGGCGTTATGTGTGTTGATTTGCTTGCTTGATGAAGGCACTGTGTAGAATCGCGATATGTGTTAGGATGTTGATGTGTGATTAATGATGGTAGTAGTTTTTAATTATTGAAATCGTAGATGATGAAAGCTAGGTTCACAGGGTTGACCTCTGTGTATGCTTGTGTGTTGCGCTTCAATCATAGGGTTGATTGACTGTTAAGTTGGAAGTCACAGAGATAACTGCCGTTGAACACTTGTCACAGGGATGACTGAAGTGTGTATCTTATGTTTGGTCACAGGGATGACCTGGTTTCTGTTTATCAATTCAAACCTCAAATTGGAATATTTCCATTGCGTCATTTGATTGAATTGTGCATCAGACTATAGATTTGGTAAGGTTTTACGTTCACCTACTCGGTAATTTCGTTGCGTTAAGTTGTACCAATGATGAGTGGATACCGGGGTGACTTGGAAAAGACCCGTTGGCCTGTGTGACGGCATCGGGGTGACCAGGAGGAGACCCGTATACATCTGCGGTACAGTTGGTGTCATGTCACTGTGGTTGTGGTTGTGGTCCCTAGGAGGCCAGGATGGGCTGTGAGCTCGGCTAAGGGACACGACGGTTATGTGAAGCCTATCGAGTAGAAGGCGTTGATGTAAATGACAACCGTAGCTGTAACGATTTAGTAATTTACAAGTTGAGTCTGACTAGCAATTCGATCTTTCTTTGATTTCGTGCTTTGCATTTAATGTAACTACATAGTTTCTTCATTTAAATGGTGATTGCTATTCTTAAAACCCATAACATGTGTTTAGGTCTTACCATCGAGAAGGTTTGTTGCTGACCCATATGTTGTCAATATTTGATCGGTTGCCTAAGCACTTTCTATTTCTGGCTTAACAGATATCATCTTAGGTGAACCAAGTCTGGAGAACAGAACGAGGTCTACTAAGAGGGCGCCGTGCGAGGTGTTGCTGCACATGCTGCGTATGCTGGCTTCGTCTGCACTTCTAGAAGCCGAGACGGCGCTTGAGACTGCAGTGGTCGCGTCGATGCTATGGTGGACCGTTGATGGGTTTGTGGCCGAGTTGACGAGATTCATCTCTGTCACGATCAGGTGGTCTGTTTTGTTATTTATGTAGTTTGGAGACGGGGGAGAGTAAATGTGAGCCATGTGGGTTTACTTTACGACTGTGGTTTTTAATGTGACTAAGGGACTTAGGAGGCCGAGACGGCGGTTAATGACCATGGAATTTAGAAAGTATCATGTGATGATGACAATTACGTTGACAATGCTGATTTTGTGATTTACTTTGAGAAAATTGATGGCTTCTGAACTGGCTGATGATTGGCGACTAACTTGACCGTTACTGATTATGTGTACTGTGGGGACAGATGTTCCATGACATGTGACAGATCTTGGGGACTGGTTCTGGTGGACTTGGGGCCGTTGACACGTATCTAGTGTGACTGATGAATGACTGAATGAATAACAGGAACTGGCCCTCTGGGTCGATGTTCTACGACCTGTGTTAACTGTGACTGATTTTCGTGTGTGCTCGCTGGGACGCTGTAGCACGGCATGGGGGTCATGTTAAGAGCTGGCTTATCTTGGCTGTAGGTTCTGGTGACTCTAACCATGTCGCTTAGCACAGTCCAGTGGGACTTGACTATTTGAGTTGGCCACGAGGTGGCGTGTGTAGCCATGTGAGTTGGCGTTGTGTGTTGGCCACGAGGTGGCGTGTGGAGCCATGTGAGTTGGCGTTGTGTGTTGGCCACGAGGTGGCGTGTGGTGCCATGAGAGTTGGCATTGTGACTTGGCCGCGTGGCGGCGTGGACAGAGTTTGACGACTGAGAACAAGAGACAGAGTTTGACGATGGGGTGACATGTGGTCCGGAGTATGATGACAAAGGACATGTGGTCCAAGTGTGATGACAAAGGACATGTGGTCCAAGTGTGATGACAAAGGACATGTAGTCCGAGAGTGATGACGAAGGACATGAGGTCCGAGAGTGACGACAAAGGACATGAGGTCCGAGAGTGACGTTGGGGAACGAGTAGTCAGAGCTTGACGATGAAGTACTAGTGGTCAGAGATGGACGAGCGTGTGAAATGTTTGTACAGGCTGTTCTTCATTACAGATTGAAGCGACAGAGAAGCTGGAGTCAGAGGCGCACGAGGACGTGCGAAAGTCAGTCTGGCCGTGACGGCGCTTCGATAAATCGTGGTGGTTCGCCAAAGAGTGTTAGGTGCAATGGGAATCGTTCAAGGAGGTTTATTGTAGGCTCATTGTACCTCTCGCTCTTGACACAACACTGAGCACTGGCAGCCTAGAAAAGTAATGACAACCGTTCCTTTTGTTTCCAATGACAGTCAGTCAGTCAGATTGGTTCGGGCTTTGCGAATGGCGGTCACGTGATCTGTGGCGTGTCGATGGAGTTCTGTATTTCCTATTTTACATGATTATTGAGAATTATTGGATGTTAAGCTTCGGAGTGTGATTAAAGCGCTGATTGTATTGTAACAGTGAATTTTATTCTCCTCGCCCGACATACTCACGCCTACCATGATGATTCTATGACGAAACTGTAACACATTCCTAGTTCCTAACTCCTGATGTGGGGCCACTCCCTACATACTTAACAACCTTATTTGTACTGACTATTTTAATTATGCAACCTTAGTATTCTATCTTTATAATTAAAACAATAGCAATATCTGGTTTTTATTGAAAACGTTAATCCTTAAACTAGGGCATACAAGTTACACTTAAAATTAGTACTTAGATACGCTTAACTATGTTACAATTTTAGTCTTAAACTTTAAAGGAATTAAAAACAACAACAGAAAATAGCTTTTAATTAACAACAGACATACTAACTATCATAAAGCCTTAAAAAACTTAAACATTGATTATCACTGCTTTTATCATTTAGTTATCACTTTTACACTTATTCATCGTCGCCGACAGTGGTTCTGATAACTTCGTCGAGCGGCGAAACCAAATCCATTCGCTATACTCAACGTTTAGCGGCCACATGTCAGGATTACAGATTTTTTCAAAGCTCCCTTCATTTACTCCAACACTGAAAGAAGCATAGTCTCTTTCCGTTTTTTGTTTCACTTTCTCAACGGTTATTTCCGCATCTTCACCTAACACGCCTTTTACGTGCTCCTTTAAACTTTCTTCACTTGTACTTTTCTCTAATCTCCACACATGCAGATATTTTTTGCGTTCCACTACTTTCAGTGCTTTAATCTCCGTATTCCCACCCCGGTTTATCGGATTATTTATTTATTATTAGACGCACTTGAAAAGTATCTCTTCTCCCTCTTATATTTGGTAAATGAAATGCCTCAAGATGGCAACATCGACATGAACCGATTGCTCGGTGGGCCTAATCTATACGAATATATTACCTGCTGTTCAAAAATTCAGTTTTTATATGAATTGCTAAAATGTATTTAATTTTAATAAGAAAATTGTCGTCGTAAACAATGTTTTATGAGTTAGCTCAAATATCGTTAAGCTGTCTCTTTACATTTAAAATAATCTAAATATATAAAACTCAAAGGTGACTGACTGACATAGTGATCTATCAACGCACAGCTGAAACCACTGGACGGATCGGGCTGAAATTTGGCATGCAGGTAGATGTTATGACGTAGGCATCCGCTAAGAAAGGATTTTGATCAATTCTACCCCCAAGGGGATAAAATAGGGGATGAAAGTTTGTATGAAACTTTGTCAATTTTAAACCGATCGGACTGAGACTTTGCATGCATAAAGCTACTATGGCGTAGGCAACCCTTAAGAAAGGATTTTGATAAATTCCATCCCTAAGGGGATAAAATAGGGGATGAAAGTTTGTATACATCTTCTTAGATTTGTATACGCTAATCTTCCGAACTACTGAACGGATTTCAATGATTTTTTCTTTGTTGTATCAGTATTAAGCCTGGTCAACATATAGGCTATAATTTATCTTCGAAACTTGAAGACCTGATGCAGAACTCCTACAGACCAACAAAACTATTAGAGATACAAAAATGGTGCCATGGCAAAAATTGTTTCATGTGATGAGCATTTTCAGCTGAGATAATAAATTTTAAGATCTGGAACACCTGATGTGGAACCCCAAGAGCCCAGCTTCTCTATACCATATACAGGTATGACGTTTTAGCAAAAGTTGTTCAATTTGATAAGCACTTTCTATTGACTTACACAAATTGAAGATTTAAAACACCTGATGTGGAACTCCAGGGGCCCAGCTAGACTATAGCATATAGAGGTATGACGTTTTAGCAAAAGTTGTTCAAGCTGATAAGCACTCTCTGTTGACTTATAAAAATTGAACCACACCTACACCTGATGTGGAACTCCAGGAGCCCAGCTAGACTATAGCATATGAAGATATGACGTTTTAGCAAAAGTGGTTCAATCTGATGCACTCTCTATTGACGTATAAACATCGAAAATCTGGAACACCTGATGTGGAACTTCAGGAGCAATACTACACTTGAAATGTATAGAAATGAATGTTATGAAATAGGTATGGTGAATCAAAAAAGTAATTAGTCCGTCTTTTAGACACGTATTTTTCTTTTCTCTCTCTCACAAACAAATAATAACGAAGATACAACAACGCTTGAATTCACTGCTTAGTACAAATTTTACATACCTAGACGTGGCGTCGCGAGCCCCCACTCTCCGACTTTGTTGCGTTATATCTCATTATTATATTGTATTTCTCTTCCAGACCTCGGGACTATAGAATGCCAAGAATGTTCAATGACAGCCGGAACCTACAGTTTAACATCCCCTCCAAATGACGGTCATTGGTATCCAAAATATACGTAGAAAGTACATATGAACTTAGAAAAGTTGCATTGGTAGGCACTTGCCAGACCTGGAATCAAAGACACACGCTCATACTTGAGAGATTGGTTCTCTACCCACTAAACCACCACGACTTCCACTAAGTCACCACGACTTTGTCATCTATTTAATGTTTTTTACGTAATAATACTTGTGTAATATTTTTGCCACACACAAATGCGGACTAATTAGAATCACTACTTTTATCCCTATGGTCACGTCTATTGCGGTTCAGTTCTCAGCGTTTTGTTTAGTCTGCTGTGCTTTTGCTGTTAAAGTACAAAAATTAAGTATATAGAACGTTTCTCTTCGGTCCCTTAAAATTCATTATCAGACTATTTAGATCTTTGATTTTGCTGACCCCGTAGTCGCTGGCATAAGGGACAGGATCCGCGTACGAAGTCGCGGGCAACAGCTAGTTTATACATAAAATTAATTATGTTAATAATTAAGCCAAAGTTAAGCCAGTTTTGCTACAAATTCTATTATATTTAAGATTTTTTAGTTATTATCGAATTATTGCTTGTGGAATAAAAGAGATTTAACTAAAATTGTTTTTTTTTTCTTAGCCTTTTTTAACCTGCCTAAAACTGTACCTACTTAGTGTTATTTTTGCACCATTTTCAAGTCTGAATTAACTGAACATTTATTAGTCTATTATGTAGGTACCTATTAAAATAATTTCGGATGGCACGTTAACCCCTCTGCTCGACAAGGTTTTGACATAAAATATGACTTTACCGTTGATTCGGCGGGATATTTTGAATCGCGACATGGAAGTCAAGAATTTGTAGTAACTTTCAACACATGAATTCTAAGTCCGTAATGCCTGATCAGAAGTATTTTAACTATAACTTTAGAGCTCACTTATTTGACAACACCGTGCAAAGGTCAAATGGGGTCAGTTAATTCAGAAATAGAAATAATAATTACGGTGTTTCTAAGTCTATCGAAAAGTTAGGCATTTCAAATTTGGTGAAAACTTACCAATAAATAATCGCATCACTTTCTCAAACACAACAAAAACATCGTATTTATAACATTTTCAATCCGTTGCAACACATTTCGTGCACTTATTTATGACTCATAATCATAACTAAAAAATCAGCACATAAAAGTGAACAATTTACAAGATCAAAGTCACAGACAAGTAGAGTTTGGAATAGAGTACATTTTTTTTTTCAATCAGCGGTGTTCATTCCTATATCGGATGTTTATTATAAATAATCGAATACCAATTTTATATATTTTTTTTAATAGAAACTTATTTCAATTTTATTTCTTAATTTTAAATTATACCTAGGTTCCATTTGTTTTTGTTGTGAAGAAAAAATATAAAAGTTTTATGAAAGTTTTTAGCATAGGTAAAATTTTTATACTGGGTGTCCCATAAGTCCTTTGAATTTTAAATTTCGAATAAAATTCAGATGGCGCGCGGGGTGCGGGGATAGGTTCGGTCAGAATTCCCGGTAATTACGATTGGATTTTCAAAAGGTTTATTACTAAAGGGATGCTAAATATGAAAGGTTTGAATGCGTCAAAATAGTTTAAATTTATTTAGTTATTTTATTTAGTACTCACAAATACGATTTCATTTGAAAGAAAATAAATTTATATGAGCGTAAATAATTAAGAAAGTGTATGACTCATTCGCAGACCCCGATTGGGGTCTAAACCGAGCTTGACAGTGTGAGTGACATTGATGTTCAGACCCCAATCGGGGTCCGCTACGGATTTGACGGTTAAACTGTAGGCCCCGGCTGTCATTGAACACCCTTGGCAGTCGTTACGGGTAGTCGGTAAGTCTGACGCCAGTCTAAGGTGTGCGTTCGCGCAGCGGAATGTTGTTGAATTTAAAGATTTTAAGTATGCAGATAATTAGTGTAAGACGTCCTATAATTGTGTATGGTAAATAAAAATTTGTGTATGCAGCCATTGTGGAGAAATTCACCAAAAACAGATTCCGCTGGGCGAACGCTGGCGAACGTTGTCCTGGCGGAACTATTTTTAATCCATAGACTTTAGAAGAAAAGAGACGTGTCCGAAAATTAGTGTGTATTTGTGTATAATTGATTATGTATGAATGAAATCAGTGCATGCATAAACTTCGGAGAAATTCAAGTTTCCGCTACGCGAACGTTTGGCCATTAGCTAGTTTTCATATAAAGCGCTTACATAGAGAGCTGTAGATTTTTACATACGTTGTTTTGAATCTGTTTATATTTGTTTAAAAAACAGATTTAGAAAAAGTCGTAGGGTTTAAAAGATAAAAATATAAACGTAAAATACACTTATTATTTCTTAGTTCTTAAAGTATGCAGTTTGGGGTCTAGATTTTCACGTTTACATAAACCTTGTAAGTGTCTCCAACATGTTGCCAAGTATCAATGATGTTCCGTTAGTAATTAAAAGGTTATAATATATTTTACCATGAACAGATCACTGTTTACAAAGCTGTCGAATATCACGACGTTCTAAAGGAATTGCATGGTAAAATGTATGCCAATAATTAGTTTAATCGTTCAACTATTCACTTGCAAAATTTCATGTCATTAAATTCAGTAATTAAAGAAAGACAATTATAATACTGACGGATCATCGAAACCCTACATAATCCGACCAAGTTCGGATAGCTACAAAAAAGCGGCCGTGCCATATGTCTAAGCAACGTTCTTAACTTGGAAGGTTAGTATATTTATTAATATGGCACAGTTGCGTACACAAGCGTTAGGAAAAAATAAAACAATTGCATATCTTGAATGAAAAATATTTTTTTAATAATAATGCCACTATCTGCGACATTTTAGTTAAAATACGTAACGTTTATTAACGTTATTTTTAATCACGTGGTCAAGTAATTTATGTAAGTAATAATAATAAAAATATTTTTGTACACGGATATTTAAATAGAGAAGTACTTGTTAATTGAAGATTTATTTTTATCGTAGACATGGCATTATTATTAAAAAAATATTTTTCATTCAAGATATGCAATTGTTTTATTTATTCCTAACGCTTGTGTACGCAACTGTGCCATATTAATAAATACTAACCTACCAAGTTAAGAACGTTGCTTAGACAATGGCACGGCCGCTTTTTTGTAGCTATCCGAACTTGGTCGGATTATGTAGGTTTTCGATGCTCCGTCAGTATTATAATTGTCTTTCTTTAATTACTGAATTTAATGACATGAAATTTTGCAAGTGAATAGTTGAATGATTAAACTAATTATTAGCATACATTTTACCATGCAATTCCTTTAGAACGTCGTGATATTCGACTGCTTTGTAAACAGTGATCTGTTCATGGTAAAATATCCTATAACTTTTTAATTATAAACGGAGCATCATTGAAACTTGGCGACATGTTGGAGACACTTACAAGGTTTGTGTAAACGTGAAAATCTAGACCCCAAACTGCATACTTTAAGAACTAAGACCTAATAAGTATATTTTACGTTTATATTTTTATCTTTTAAACCCTACGACTTTTTATAAATCTGTTTTTTAAACAAATATAAACAAATTCAAAACAACTTTTGTAAAAATCTACAGCTCTCTATGTAAGCGCTGTGTGCGTTCGCGCAGCGGAATGTTGTTGAATTTAAAGATTTTAATTATGCAGATAATTAGTGTAAGACGTCCTATAATTGTGTATGTGTAGCGCGGGAACAGGTTCGTACAGGTTCGCCGCCGCCGTCAAGGCTACCTCATCGCACCACGCGAAACAAGTTGCCAGCTCGCTTTACGCATGACGGCTCCGTGTAGCATCTGCCTATCTCTCTCTCATTTATGTATAACGTATCTTGTCGCACTCTTCTACGCCCGCATCAAGGCCGGCGGCCGCTCGGTCTGCGCCACCGCCGCCGCCGGGCCGCGAGCGCAAGTTTAGTCGAGTGTCGAGTAACCGAGAGAGTCACGAACGGTACAGACGCTAGTCTGTTGCTTTTCCGTTTAATTTTGTATTTGTCCATAATTATTTCTTTTGTTATAAAGTAACACCCAAATTGGTCACAGTTTTGTCATTTAGTGCTTTAAAACGAAAATACAGTGTTAACTATATTTACAATCAACAATTAGTTTTATTTACTCACGCTAAAAATGGCTGCCCAACGTCTGGCCGAACGTAATTAGGTACTTAGGATTTGTGTTGGACCTAGATGAACCTAGAAGTGAAGTGTACCGTTGTAGGTATTAGGCTTTATTTCGCGAGAGTGCGTGCCGAATTCTCACTCTAGTGTTTTATATTACCTAGGATACCTAACGCCTAAGACTGTTGCTGTTCGTAAGACTTTATTTAGTATTAGTGCTGAGTTTAGGTCTTGTAAACTGTGTAAATACATTTGTGTGGACCTAATAAGTGTTTTTAAATTCTTATAACTTTTTAACGTTAGTTTGTTGTTGACTGTAAGTTATTGTAAATATAGTTTAGGACATTAAAGACATTGTTTTGTGTATAGACTATTGACTGTGTTTCGTTTTATAACTGTGACCTGTGTTTTGTGACATTTACGTGACTCTTATTGACGAGTGAGCATATCGGTAGTTCGATTGGTGTCTTGTGTGGTAGCCGTTTTGTTCAACCCGTGTTGGTTGCGCGGTACCACATCGACGGAGCCCGCGGTTGGGTTGCTGTCGAGATACCGACGCTGGAGCGCTGCGGCTGCGCTGCATTGTGACTGCGCGCACCTTAGACCTCGCGCTGCCACCGCTGCCGTAAAGGGAAGTAAACCTTTTGTTTGTGCCTTCTTATTACCGTCGGACTCAGGACTATTTAGTGTTGTAATTGTGTTTGGACATTATTTTTATTATTGTGGACTTATAGTTTTTTGTCACAATAATTACTTTTATGGACACGTTGTAGTAGTGCGTTTTGTTAAAGACTTTTGATTATTACGTTTTATTGACTTTTGAACATTATTTATTCATTGTGTGTACTATAGTCGGACCGTGATAGTGCATTTTAGACTATATTATATCGTGTTGCGTGTAAGCTTAATTTCGTAAAAATGGTGCTAACGAGATCTCGCGCGAATAGTCCCGGACAGCGTTCTGACTCGGCGCCTGCTGGCGCTGACGCTGCTCAGAGTGGCCATGTGACGCCACCTGCGACTCAACAGCCTGTGTCACCCTCGGTGCATGAGGCACCCACACAGCTGTTCTCGCCGTCGTCTACGTCTACAATCACCATGACGGATTTTCATCTACAACAGTTGATAGCTGCGCTGCGAGTTCCGACCCCACCCGCTACTGCAAACGCTATGGGAGTTCACAACAATAATGCTAACTTCGCAAAATGCACTGCTCGCTTCGACGGAGCTCAGAACTCCGACGTTGTTGCGTTCATTGACGCAATTGAAATCTATAAAGAATGTGTCACCATCGAGGACAATATTGCGTTACGAGGCCTTCCCATGCTTCTCACCGGGTTGGCTGGCACATGGTGGCAGGGCGTCAAGCATTCTGTGACGTCCTGGACAGAAGCAGTTAATATCTTACGTCAGACATTTGGTCCCCGTCTTCCGCCTCATAGGATTTATAGAGAATTGTTCCGAGTGGAACAGTATAATGAGAAGACAGACGTATTCGTCTGCAAAGCAAGAGCTCTGATAGCTCAGCTGCCAGCTAATACGCTTCCAGAGAACCCTGTCCAATTGGACATGGTCTATGGCCTACTGCATCGGCGAATAAGAGAGAAGGTCTCCAGGCAATCTTTCTCCTCATTTTCGGAATTACTAGAAAAAGCGCGCGCAGTAGAGGATCTCCTGGAGGAGGGCCATAAGACCACCACTCAAGGGCGACCCGTGGTAATACCTGCTCCAACTGCACCCAAGTCAGTTGAGACTGCTCGCTCACCTCCGATGTCGTCTTCAACACCTACAAGTTCGAGTTCCTCAGACAATACAACTACGAAGCATAGACCTCGTTGTAGGTACTGTAAAAAGTTTGGCCACGACAAGGAGTCGTGTAAGAAAATTCAGATGAAGAACTCAACCCCACCAGGGCCTAGAGTAGAGACTGGACCTAAGCAGGCAGCGCCTGTTGTATGTTTTGGCTGTGGGGCTCCGGGCGTCATCAGGTCGAATTGTGGGACCTGCAAGAGAGGAGATGATTCATCGACGACAACACCGTTCCAGTCGATTTCTGCAGTGGGCACTGCGCCGATTGATGCGCGTGCGCGGCCCATAGTCGACGTCAAGATTTGTGGTTGTAGTGGTCGTGTTATAGTAGACACTGGTGCTCAATTGTCTATAGCTAGTGATAGCTTAAGAAAGGTTTTAGTAGCTAAAAATGTTAATTTAGTTAACACTTCTTTAGATTGTAAGTTAGCTAATGGCTCTGTTTGTAAGAAAAAGGTGGAAACTGTATCTGTCGATGTAGAGCTGCAAGGAGTCGTCATACGGACGATGTTTGTAGTTTTACCTGGTGCCACTGACTCTCTCTTAGGCATGAATTTCATCCGAGACGCTGGGATGGTACTTGACTTTTGCCGGAATAGGTTTTCTTTAGGTCATAGGTACTTCCCGTTGGACTTCGAGAAAGGCGTTTCTCCTGTAACTTATTCTTTTGTAGCCCTTCGTGAGGAGGAGAGAACTAAGTTATCTGCGTCGAGAAAAGAAGTCCTTTCGTCTTCAGCGAGGAGAAACAGCTTCACACAAGGGGGAGCGCCAACGGCTGTGGCGCTGCATCACATCGACAACGGGGGCAGAGCGCCAAGGGCAGTCCCCTCGTACAGGTTAATTCCACAGAACACAAGAATTGTTCGTGCAGAGCATCGTACCAGCATCGAACCGGGGAAGAAGAACGGCGTCGCCGGGTCTTTGGTTCCTGTGCTGCCTGTTCCGAAAATAGAGGGATCACGTGATTTTTTACCTGTTTTTGCGGACACATCTCATCGTACGTCAGATGTACTTCGTGAGGAGCAGCACGATATTCAGGAAACCACCCACTCCCCAGGTCAAGTAAGGAAACGTACTCCGCGTCGCTTAGGCCCATTTAAGGTTAGCCGAGCATTTTCTCCTACTAACTGTGAGATAGTACACGGCCCGGTTCGAGGTAAGGGAAGGTACCATACCGGCTTACTCACTCCATGTGTAGGGGAGTCCGAACTGGCTGTTACCAGGGTAAGGAGTAGTCCTAAGTCACCACCGGGTCGGTCTAGTGACTTAGAGGGGGAGGATGTAGCGCGGGAACAGGTTCGTACAGGTTCGCCGCCGCCGTCAAGGCTACCTCATCGCACCACGCGAAACAAGTTGCCAGCTCGCTTTACGCATGACGGCTCCGTGTAGCATCTGCCTATCTCTCTCTCATTTATGTATAACGTATCTTGTCGCACTCTTCTACGCCCGCATCAAGGCCGGCGGCCGCTCGGTCTGCGCCACCGCCGCCGCCGGGCCGCGAGCGCAAGTTTAGTCGAGTGTCGAGTAACCGAGAGAGTCACGAACGGTACAGACGCTAGTCTGTTGCTTTTCCGTTTAATTTTGTATTTGTCCATAATTATTTCTTTTGTTATAAAGTAACACCCAAATTGGTCACAGTTTTGTCATTTAGTGCTTTAAAACGAAAATACAGTGTTAACTATATTTACAATCAACAATTAGTTTTATTTACTCACGCTAAATATGGTAAATAAAAATTTGTGTATGCAGCCATTGTGGAGAAATTCACCAAAAACAGATTCCGCTGGGCGAACGTTGGCAAACGTTGTCCTGGCGGAACTTTTTTTAATCCATAGACTTTAGAAGAAAAGAGACGTGTCCGAAAATTAGTGTGTATTTGTGTATAATTGATTATGTATGAATGAAATCAGTGCATGCATAAACTTCGGAGAAATTCAAGTTTCCGCTACGCGAACGTTTGGCCATTAGCTAGTTTTCATATAAAGCGCTTACATAGAGAGCTGTAGATTTTTACATACGTTGTTTTAAATCTGTTTATATTTGTTTAAAAAACAGATTTAGAAAAAGTCGTAGGGTTTAAAAGATAAAAATATAAACGTAAAATACACTTATTAGGTCTTAGTTCTTAAAGTATGCAGTTTGGGGTCTAGATTTTCACGTTTGCACAAACCTTGTAAGTGTCTCCAACATGTTGCCAAGTATCAATGATGTTCCGTTAGTAATTAAAAAGTTATAATATATTTTACCATGAACAGATCACTGTTTACAAAGCAGTCGAATATCACGACGTTCTAAAGGAATTGCATGGTAAAATGTATGCCAATAATTAGTTTAATCATTCAACTATTCACTTGCAAAATTTCATGTCATTAAATTCAGTAATTAAAGAAAGACAATTATAATACTGACGGAGCATCGAAACCCTACATAATCCGACCAAGTTAGGATAGCTACAAAAAAGCGGCCGTACCATTGTCTAAGCAACGTTCTTAACTTGGTAGGTTAGTATTTATTAATATGGCACAGTTGCGTACACAAGCGTTAGGAAAAAATAAAACAATTGTATTTCTTGATTGAAAAATATTTTTTTAATAATAATGCCACTATCTACGATAAAAATAAATCTTCAATTAACAAGTACTTCTCTATTTAAATATCCGTGTACAAAAATATTTTTATTATTATTACTTACATAAATTACTTGACTACGTGATTAAAAATAACGTTAATAAACGTTACGTATTTTAACTAAAATGTCGTAGATAGTGGCATTATTATTAAACAAGTATTTTTCACTCAAGAAATGCAATTGTTTTATTTTTTCCTAACGCTTGTGTACGCAACTGTACCATATTTATAAATATACTAACCTTCCAAGTTAAGAACGTTGCTTAGACATATGGCACGGCCGCTTTTTTGTAGCTATCCGAACTTGGTCGGATTATGTAGGGTTTCGATGCTCCGTCAGTATTATAATTGTCTTTCTTTAATTACTGAATTTAATGACATGAAATTTTGCAAGTGAATAGTTGAATGATTAAACTAATTATTGGCATACATTTTACCATGCAATTCCTTTAGAACGTCGTGATATTCGACTGCTTTGTAAACAGTGATCTGTTCATGGTAAAATATCCTATAACTTTTTAATTACTAACGGAATATCATTGATACTTGGCAACATGTTGGAGACACTTACAAGGTTTGTGTAAACGTGAAAATCTAGACCCCAAACTGCATACTTTAAGAACTAAGACCTAATAAGTGTATTTTCGTTTATATTTTTATCTTTTAAACCCTACGACTTTTTCTAAATCTGTTTTTTAAACAAATATAAACAAATTCAAAACAACGTATGTAAAAATCTACAGCTCTCGATGTAAGCGCTTTATATGAAAACTAGCTAATGGCCAAACGTTCGCGTAGCGGAAACTTGAATTTCTCCGAAGTTTATGCATGCACTAATTTCATTCATACATAATCAATTATACACAAATACACACTATTTTTCGGACAAATCTCTTTTCTTCTAAAGTCTATGGATTAAAAAAAATTCCGCCAGGACAACGTTCGCCAACGTTCGCCCAGCGGAATCTGTTTTTAGTGAATTTCTCCACAATGGCTGCATACACAAATTTTTATTTACCATACACAATTATAGGACGTCTTACACTAATTATCTGCATAATTAAAATCTTTAAATTCAACAACATTCCGCTGCGCGAACGCACACGTAAGCGCTTTATATGAAAACTAGCTAATGGCCAAACGTTCGCGTAGCGGAATCTTGAATTTCTCCGAAGTTTATGCATGCACTGATTTCATTCATACATAATCAATTATACACAAATACACACTAATTTTCGGACACATCTCTTTTCTTCTAAAGTCTATGGATTAAAAATAGTTCCGCCAGGACAACGTTCGCCCAGCGGAATCTGTTTTTGGTGAATTTCTCCACAATGGCTGCATACACAAATTTTTATTTACCATACACAATTATAGGACGTCTTACAATAATTATCTGCATAATTAAAATCTTTAAATTCAACAACATTCCGCTGCGCGAACGCACACCAGTCTAAGCAAGGGGTATTGGGTTGCCCGGGTAACCGGGATGAGGTGGTCAGATAGGCAGTCGCTCCTTGTAAAGCACCGGTACTCAGCTGCATCCGGTTACACTGGAAGCCGACCCCAACATAGTTGGAAAAATAATGGGAAAAAGGCTCGGCCGATGATGATTGTTAACCTTTATATGTTTACCAAACGAAGTACATATATTAGGTTCTAGTTATTAATATAAATAAAACGCACACACAGAACAAAATAAACTTTAATGAAAGTACATAGTAACACCACCGGACTACACTGTAGCTCACGTCACCAAACTTCAACAATAGCACAAAGTTGCAGGCACTTAATTTATATAAGTAGTCTCTTTTGTACAACAAACAAAAGGTACTATTATAAAGTACCTAAAAATAAACTTTTTTAAACACAAGTAAGTTTTTATACTAACAGTCTTTATTAGGCAAATAAGTATTCGTCAATTGACGCATCCTTGACGATTGGTTGCGTCTTGAGACGAACGCATGACGACTAAATTGAGTATAGTTTTGTTTCTATGGAAATCGTCGTGTAAATACTATAAGTAATATGTATAAAAAATATAGTTTAATTTGGTATCGAGATCCATAACAGTCGAAGCTTATATGTAATAAAGTTATATTTATGACTTATAAGTTTTAAATCTAACGACAATTTGTCTATGATAATACATATACCTAGGTATACAGTTGTATAAAGTATGAATAGGTACCTACAAACTTAGGTTTAGCTTTGGGTATCAAAAACCTTCATACAAATGTTATTGTAGGAAAAAATAGGAGAGGTATATTTAATATACCTAGCGGTTTAATTCTAAATAATGTTTAGGAATACATGACCGATATTTTGGGGTTACCAAAGTTTTTAATTAATAATACAAGGAGCCCTTTTAACTGACCGCTTTTTAGAAAATAGATTTTTCACTGTTAAACTATTATCTACCTTGTTCCTATTGAAATAATATCTAAAATCAGTTTATACAACTTTCATAAGTATGTACTGGCTATGCCGATGATATATTAACTGATTTTAGACTCTATTTCCATGGCAATCAAGTCGATAATAGTTTGACAATGAATAACATAACTTTTTAGACGCATTCAGTCAAAAGTGCTCTGAAAAATTAAACAGCAAAAAAAAATTACAGCCTATAAGGACGACCCATACCTATGCGTATGACAGGCTTGCGCAGTCGCCCGCGGCCGCGTCCAGCCGGCAAATCCGCCACGCATTCCGCCGGCAAGATACCCGGCAAGCCGCAATCTGACGGCTTTGCGTCCGAGATACGGCAGCCTAACGGCTTAGCGCGGCATTCCACCGGCATAACATCCGACATACGACAATCCAATGGCATTACTTCTGGGAGGCTTCCGCTTAAAGGCACAGAGTTCCGCATACGGCACCCCAAGGGCGCAGTTTCGGGTTTCCGACACCCCACCGGCACAGCGTCGGACATGATATGCGGGAGGCTGTAATCTGACGGCATAGTGTCGGTCTTGGACAGCCAGCGCGTGTCGGCCGGACGGTGGGAGCCCGACAGTATGAAGTCTGGGGGGCGAAGTGGATCGGTGTCGCGGGTCGGGTACTCTTCTAAGGGGATTGGGGGCTTTGATGGGGTGCGGCCGTACTGGAAAAAAAAATATGGTAAATATGTGTATGGTCTGTAGCGTAGTGAAGTTGTAAATGGATGGGTGACTATCTATGTCATAACGATTTCCTCTGTGTTTCGGAAGGCAGATAAAATTGGTGAAAAAAACATCTTTGGCAGTCGTTACCGGCAGTTAGAAGCCAGTAAGTCTGACATCAGTCTTATCAAGGGGTATCGGGTTACCCGGGTAACTGGGTTGAGGGGGTCAGATAGGGCAGTCGCTCCTTGTCGCTCCTTGTGGCGCATCAGGCTATACCAGAAGCTGACCCTAACATAGTTGTTGAAAAGGCTCTGGAGATGATGATATCATTATGTGAGGAATATTATCATGATGATGTTGAACTAACCAGTATATCCCGCTGGTTCCTCTCGCCCAGCAGCGTGGCGAGCGCAGCACAGTGCTGCATCACTCCGCGACGCAGCTGCGCACCTGACCACGTGCAAACGCTCGACATGTCTGACATATAGACATACACTTTATACTAATACAAGCTGTTATACCGCGGTTACGCTCCCGTCGTGGAAGTCCCTTCTGCCCTACCGGGTTATAGCCTATATCGGCGACGAGGGCCTGCTGCTGAGTAGGTTTAGCAGCCGCAAGATCACGCGCATCAAAAAATGGTTACCTCAAAACCAAGAGGCCCAAGTTGTGGCAGACGCGGCCACTCGCGGTTAGGCGTTCGCCCAATGTACTCGTGTATAGCAAGGCAAAATGTACCCCAGGAAAACAGCTAGTAGGCTATATTTTATCCGGGTTCCAGAAATTGTCCCCTTTGGGACGTGGTTAGAAACATCTAGTGTGGGATATAATCAATAGTTAACATTTTACACTAAATAATATTATTTATTAACTACAAATAACAATGCTGGACCGATTTAGCTTATTTTGGTTTTAAAATGCTTTTAGAGATCTAGGGAAGGTTCAAACGATACAAAGCATGTTATAAATAAATGTTTACAAATAAAAGAGTTTTGCATACATACCATCAGTGTTGTCACTGAGATCAATTTCTGAAGAGTGCGGGGCGTGATGAGCGCCGCGAACAAACTCTATGCTCTCTTCTAGCTGAAATATTTATTACATACATACTCTTCAGGATAGTCGCGTAAAGACACATAGTACCTACGAAATTGCCTGTTCAGTTATATGTACTTTCTATGTATATCTTGGTATGACTCAGAAACGGCGAAGGAAAACATCTTGAGGAAACCTAGCCTGGAGTTGAAAATCTGAAATTGTCAATCTTCTTTGAGCAGGCATGGTGATTAACGCTCAATCCTTCTCTGTGTAAGAAGTGGGTTAAAGAGCAATTTGTTTCATGCAACATGAAAATAAACGGGTTGATGATGATGATGAATAACAAAAAAAGTTAAATAGATACTCTCAACAAAGCAGAGTAGTTTTTAAACAGTCGCATTAAAAACCTCCTTTTTTGAAAGTCGGTTAAAAAGATTGTTTATTTCTCAAAATATGTTTTTTGCACATGAAAAGATATAAATGCTATAACTCACTGGACAAGGACAGGTGTCTTCGGGAGGCTCATAGCCCAGGTCTCGCAGCCACTGCTGAGCCGAGTCCAGCACCGCGCGCGGAGACAGCGGCCTGCACAGCGGCGCGCATCCTGACTTCATGTCGTACTCCAAGTCTGAGGAAACGGCTAGCCAGGTTCAAAATGACTAAGATTTGTGACTAACAGCTGTTCGTAATATTCTGTCTATCTGTTGGTTTGCTTAAAAAAGACAGGCAGTCGTTACAGGTAGTCAGAAGCTTGTAAGTCTGACACTAGTCTAACCAAAGGGTACGCTCGGGTAACTGGGTTGAGGAGGTCAGATAGGCAGTCGCTTCTTGTAAAGCACTGGTACTCAGCTGAACTCAGCAATGACGGTTAGTTACAAATTCTCATTGACCTCGCAGAAACCCTGAAATCGTTACAAGGAAATGGCTAGGCAGTTAAGGAGGCGTACCTGAAGGCCAGGCCGGTCGTGTCCAGGGTGCGTAGTGGGGGTGTTCCGCTAACTCGTCAGCTGACCCCTCGCTTTCGACTCCGCACCACTCCTGGATATAAGAGTAGTATATTAAGGCCAGTTTCAATGATGCGAGCGGCTGATGTATGCTGATGTATGTATAGTATACTTCTATACTTATGGTCAGTTTCAAGGATTACTGATAAAGTCTCTGATAGAATATCAGGAACTTATCGGATAGATAAACTATAACCGGTTTCTCAGGTGACGGATAGCAATATCTGTCAGAAATTACAAGCAGCTTTTATCTGGCAGACAGTGTAAACTGGCATGATAAATAACTAACTGATACTTTGTCGGTAACCAGTGTAACCGGCCTTATTTTATATTAAAACTGAGCTCATAAATAGGAAGCACAGAATAAAGATGTACAGTTGTAAAGGTACCTGGAACCTGGAAGGGTACTGGGTTGCCCGGGTAACTGGGTTGAGGAGGTCTGATAGGCAGTAGCTCCTATTAAAACACTGGTACTCAGCTGCATCCAATTTGACTGGAAACCGACCCCAACATAGTTGGCAAAAGGTTCGGAAGATGATGGCGTACCTACAGTAAATATGTGTGCACTGCACAAGTATGGGAGACACCCAAGACATCCAAGATGATGGCGTACCTGCTCCGCATCCTGCCACAGCTGGTCGGACTGGTCGCTGGGCCAGGCCTGGTCCGTGCATGGGCACTCGGAGACTGGTGCCACGGCGTCTGGTTCATCAGCTACACAATAATACATTTCTTATTTATTAGCACCCTAAGGCTCTAAAACTGCTGAACTGGCACTAAACTTATGTGAAATTATTGTTACTAATATGGCTATGTAATTCCCTTGAGACACATACAAATTGAGGGGTGAAATCTATAGGAGGTATGGGATTAAAAGAAATAATATACTAATTTGATATTGAAATATTTATTCTATACTTTAAATGGTACTTGGAAGCAATACGTCCGTCTAACAAGATCCCGTGACGCAGTGTGTGTAGAGTTAAATAAACAGTAGATTGTTCAGATAGAACAAAGAACAATGTTATCGAAAGTTAGGGGTATTAGTTTTTGCTTTATATAATCCAACACGCCCCCTCAAAAATTAATCCCTAACTTTTAGTCATTCGTTAGTTTACTATACAGTATCTAGTCTACAATTCAACATTACAAAGTGAATACCAACTTATAAATACGACGTAACATATTATACTTCCAAGTAAGGTCTGGGACAACTGTACAATAATGGTCCAACATTTGCTGCACAGGATCAGGGAAAACCCAGAAAAACCTGATCAGACCATTTCATAATGAAATTGTACTTAAATTAAAACTTATTCTATACCCAATCCTTTTCTCAGTCTTATAAAAGACACGACTGGTAAAGGTTTTGTCAACAAGTCTGCCAACTGGTTACCTGTGGAAATATAATTTAATTTTATTACATTTTTCTCAACTTGTTCTCTAGAGAAATGATATTTTATATCTATGTGTTTGGACCTTTTATGACTTGTTGGATTATTAGCTATGCTAATACATCCGTTATTATCTTCATATAAAATAATGGGCTTATTAATTTTTAAGTTTATGCTTTCTGCCAGAGACTTAAGCCATAATGCTTCTTTAACAGCTTCATATAAAGCCATATATTCGGATTCAGTAGACGAGACCGCTACTGATGTTTGTCTTAATTGTATTTTGATCAAATAATTTAAACACATATCCAGTAGTGCTTTTCCTATCATTACAATCGTGGCCACCCCAATCTGAGTCGACATATCCACTTAGGATGTTATTGTAATTATTTCTTGTATATGTTAACTTCAAATCAATTGTGCCTTTGATATATCTTAAAACTCGCTTTAAGCATAACCACAATTCTTTATTGTTCTTATTTGTGTACCGACTTAAAATATTTACGCATGTACTTAAGTCCGGACGCGTACAAAGCATAATGTACATTAAACAACCGATCAGGTGACGGCATGGTGCGTCACACTTCTTATCAGCGTTAAGAGCTTCATAGTTTAATTTAAGCTCCATCGGTGTGTTTATAGGATTGCAATCACTCATATTAAATTTATTCAAAACGGTTTTAATGTAAGCACTTTGGTCTAAAGTAATTTTATCATGGTGTCTCTCTATTTTAATGCCCAAAAATAATTTGATATCGTGTAAGTCGGTCATTTCGAATTTAGTCATTAAATATGCTTTGAAATTATTCATTGTTTGCAAATCTGCACATGCTATAACTAAATCATCGACGTACAAGATTACGTAAATATTTTTAGAAATGTCTCCTTTACCTTTCATATATATACACCTATCTACTGGGGAGTTCTGAAAACCTATTTCTTTGAGACATTGTTCAAATGTTTCGTACCAACATCTAGCTGATTGTTTTAAGCCATAAAGAGCTTTGTTTAATTTGCATACGTAATTATCTTTACATTTTACACCTTCAGGAACTTTCATGTAGATTTCTTCCTTTAGTGTACCATTTAGAAATGCTGTTTTTACATCCATATGATGAATCAGTAAATTATATTGATTTGCGTAGCTAATTAAGAATCTAAAGCTTGCTATTCTAGCAACTGGTGCAAATGTTTCATTATAATCACTAAGATATTCTTGACTGAAACCTCTAGCGACAAGACGTGCCTTATATCTTGAAGGTTGACCTGAAACGTCATTTTTAATAGTGAATATCCATTTACAGTCTACAATATTTTTATTTAATGGTTTTGGTACTAATGTCCATGTATTATTTTTCTTAAGAGAATTGAGTTCTTCTCTGACTGCTTTTTCCCACTGATTCCTATCGTTCAGAGATTTAATTTCATTTAATGATTTTGGTATATTACTTGTGATGGATAACGCACTATAGACATCATAGTCATTTTCATTATATGATTTACGCGAACATGTTTTCAGTCTTTCACTTCTTCGTAAATTTAAAAATTCATCAGGTTTATCCTGATTTTTGTGTTTCAAACTACTCTCAGATTCATTTTCAGGTTCATTCGGTATTTCATGACTACCGATTTTTCGAATTTTACTTGTACTGCATTCATCAGATTGAGAGCTATCTGATTTAGGGCCAGAACTATGAGACTTATAAGACACTGATTTTGTTACGGAGTCATTATCAGTTTCATCTTGGGAATATGTATTATTACTCCGTTCAGGTCGTAATGAAGGCCTAGATTCGATAAAATTAGTCTCATCAATTACAACGTCCCTTACAGTTTCATATTTTTCGAATTCTGTATTCCAAACTTTATAACCATTGGGTTCATAACCTACCAGTATTCCTTTCCACGACCTATTGTCAAATTTGTTTTTACTGGTTTTATTATGAACATATACAGTTGAACCGAAAACTCTGAGATTTTTAACGCTTGGTTTCCTATCATGCCACATCTCGTATGGTGTCTTTGATTGACTTAAAGCTTTCGTAGGCGTAATATTTATTAAATAAACTGCAGTTAAAACTGCATTTCCCCAAAAACGTTTTGATGCTTTAGTGCCATTTAACATAGCACGAGCTTTTTCTGTTATTGTGCGAACCATACGTTCTGCAACACCATTTAACTGTGGGGTCCTAGGAACTGTTAAATGATAGCTTATGCCTCTTTCTCTACAGTAGTTTTTCATTTCGGTGGATAAGTATTCACCACCGTTATCACTATAAAGATTTACTACTTTGAAATTGAATTTAGCCTCACTTTTAGCGACATAGTCTTTAAAAGCTGTAAACACTTCTGATTTGTAAGTTAACATATACACCACACAATAATGTGTGTATTCATCAACAAATAAAACAAAATAATTTCTGTTATCTATTGTTGGAGGTGTTATAGGACCACAAACATCTGAATGCACAATAAACAGAGGGCGTTTAATGTAACTTTTGTCTTTAACTTTATTAAAAGGCAGGCGAGTCTGCTTCCCATTTATGCATGCTTCACACAACTTATCATTTGGAGTTACGGTATTTATTTCATCTAAGTCATCAATCATATTATGACATTTTAACTGCAGGAATTTAGTTTTACTTATATGTCCTAGGCGTTGATGCCATAATTCATATTTATTTTCATTAACATAACATGCTTGGGAAGCGGATTCCCCTTTTATTACTGGTATTTTAAACTCTAGAACTATAAGATTATTCAATGTCTTACCTTTCATGATGATTTTACCTTCCTTTGTAATTTGTGTGCCTTTGTCATCAAATATTATGGTGAATCCTGCTTGCTGCATCTTTGATACCGATATTAAATTATATGGTACTTCGGCACAGAACAATACATTTGTAAGTATTCCTTGCACTCCTGTTTGACTGATAAGATTTATGTTTCCCCTTTTAGTTGCTGAAATAAATGTATTGTTTTTAGCTACTGAAATTTTTAAAGGAGGATTTAAACATTCAAACGATGTGAAGAGATCATCTCTATTTGTGATGTGATCAGACGCTCCTGAATCTAATAGGAATTTAATTGTCGAGTGGTCTTTTTCATAATGGTATGCGCTTGTCATGAACGCAAATCCTGAAAAAGAAGAATTCGAGGTCGTTCCCTCTTGCAGGGCAATAGTTTGGACTTGTCTTGTCCTTTCTGGGGCATTGTTTTGTATATTTGTCTGTCTTTTGAAATAGAAACAATCCTGTTTCTTGTGTCCTTTGCGTCCACAGTAATGACATTTCACAAATTTTTGTTTGTTTGTTTTCTTGAATGTTGTATTCTTCAAATAGTTTTGTTTTGTGCGATTGTATCTGTTTTTATTATATTTTTCTTCAACATGGAGTATCTTTAAACTGGTATCACGACTCTCGTTTTTTAATTTTACTTCGTGATCTAATAGTCTAGTTTTTACAAAACCGAGAGTGATATTTTCTTCAGATAGTGTCTCAATTGCAGTGATAACGCCATCATATGTATTCGGGAGAGTAAGTAATAAATGAGCTACTTTGTCCGTTTCCTCTAATTTAGCTCCAGCAGCTGATAATTCTGTCAGCAGATCGTCAAATGTTGAGAAGTGTTTGATCAAGGGTATATCGGCTTTTAATTTTAATCCCAATAATTGTTTTCTCAGCGCTAATTGAGTTGCTACACTTTTCCTTTCATAGATCGCGTCAAAATGTTTAAAAACTGCTTGAGCAGTCCCATTTTCATTAATATAATTAAGATATGAGTCCGCCAAATATTCGACTATAATACTTTTGGCTGCCTTATTATTCTTTTCCCACTCAGCGGATCGCGTTCCAGGAATTTCTTCGTCAATAACACTGAGCAAGTTTAACTCTGAAAGCAGTGTACGAATTCTAAATTTCCATACACTGTACTTTTCTCCATTAAAAGGCTTAATGTTTCTTTTCACTTTTTCCATTGTCACAACTTTATTTTTATTTACAACTATGCACTTTACTGTCACTACGCACTACTGAATGTTCTCACTACTAAATGTCCTTTTTCGCACTGGGCCCATAACCTATAGGAGGTATGGGATTAAAAGAAATAATATACTAATTTGATATTGAAATATTTATTCTATACTTTAAATGGTACTTGGAAGCAATACGTCCGTCTAACAAGATCCCGTGACGCAGTGTGTGTAGAGTTAAATAAACAGTAGATTGTTCAGATAGAACAAAGAACAATGTTATCGAAAGTTAGGGGTATTAGTTTTTGCTTTATATAATCCAACAAAATCCATGTAATTAAATAAAGTACATAATTTTTTTTGTATTTGTTATTGAAGTGTCTTATGTAAATGTAACATTTTTTTGGAAATCCTACAGCTATACTAAAAGTGATATTTTATAGCATTGGACACAGCCAACTATGGGTTTTCATGATTGGCGATAATAATGCACTTGTAGCCAATCATTTGATATTATAAAAATATATTAATCGAATATTTCGTTTTGAAAAAGTTAAGCTTTAGCTGTCTTCGTACCTGCTAATGAAAGTTAGTTACAGATAAATAAATAATAATGAATGAATGATTGATGTCATACAGTGTGGCTGCTCACCAGGCTCCTGGTCCAAGAAGGCCTTGTTGTGAGGAGACTCCACCTCCACGTTGTTCTCATCATCTATGCTGTACGTCTCGTCCAATTTACTGAAAGATAACACAGCATTAAAAAGCTGAAAAACTATTTTGATCTATTTATTGGTACCTATATAATTATTATATGGTTTATTGAATTACCTATATAAACATGTGCCTTTTCCAAGTATTTTCAGACTAATTTTATGTTGGAGAATAGCTTTAATATTAATTTATTAAGATATTGCTAGACATTGAGGTACTTCATCTTGAAAGTATAGTGCCTTGCATTGTTTTAGATTTTTTTTTATAACTACTGGATAGATTGTGATAAAACTTAGAATAGATTGTATATTAGGATAACATATAGACTACTTTTTATCCCTGTGCAGGAAGCAGTTCCCTCTGGACATGGCTGAAACATCAAAACCTCAGGCATCTAAGGCCCATAGAAAATACTATATTTATAATATAACAATCGTATAGTAAAAAATGTTTTATGTAAACAATTTATAACAAATGCACACAAAGTATTATATAGTATTAAAGTGTTCTGTCTCAGTTTTGTACACTTTTACACCAGCGGTTTCAGTGTAGCAACAAGCAAGGGTGTACAAAAGATTCAGGACTTAGGAAGGTATGCAAATAATGTGGTTTCATACCAGCAGGCTCAAATTCATTGCAATTTCATCAATAAAGTTATCAAAATTCTTTGTCTACACTTCTATACTATAACATTTTGTGACTTGCTTTGTAGCCTAAAGGCTACATTTTATCCCGGCACCGGCCGTATTTCCCCCGGGATGCGGGTGAAGCCAGCAGGTAAACAATCATTTGCTATCGAGAAACACACCCGGTGTATTAAAAATTGAAATAAGTATGTCCTGTTACCAGTTTGTCTGTGACGACGGCGTATCCTTCACATCTTCGGATAGCTTCCAATTATTCTTGTTTTGATAAAACTTTAATTTGTAAATTGCTAGCAGACGCTTGTCGTTATCTGCTGTCGACATTTCGACCGATCTACAACAAACAGAGCTATCACATTTCACGGCACCAAGTCAATGTAAAGTTTTGCAAACCACGCAAAAAAAATTAAACATACAAGAGTAACAAAAACTACGAAGTTGTTGTTGTAATGGATCTCGACTGTTTAGACTTGTCACAAGAAATATTATTTCCGTGGAATAATCTAGATGGATTACAATATCATTGGATTGAGGGTATGTCTGTCTCACAAAAGATTTAAAGTTTGATTACCCGCCATTTTGATTGTTATTGTAATTGTTTTGTTGACATTGACAGCATCATTTAGAAAAGCTTTCTTACCAAAAACTAATTTAAATTACTGGAGGCTTCCTATATAGTCTCCAAGTTGATCCATGTTTTCATATAGGGATCTCACAAGCATTTGCAAGCAGACACAGGTAAACTGTCTATTCATTCACTTTCGTTGCCTGATAAGACGGCAAATCGTATGATAGACATTTACGTTCTCTCCGGTGCATGGGTGAATTAATCATCGACTTCCAGATTTCGATCTGCTTTGTGAATGACCTAAAACCCAAAGCAATTTAGGGTTAACCGGGGAATCGAATCCGAGACGCCATAACCAGCAAATATGCTATAAACTTGACATGAATGAGCAACACTTAAGTTGAAACTATTTTTCTTTAACAGGTAACGTTGCATGAATTTTATTTTCTTCTGGTAGTGTGGTTTCCAGTTAGACCCCAAGCTTCTTGAGCCGCACTCGGTGTTATCCATAGAGCTTATAGTGATCTATGGTACCACTACCAATGGCGGAACTCAAAAGACGCGCGAACGTAGATCAAGGTGAAAGAAAGAATAATATTATTACCTCATTATTACGTAGGTAAATAAAATCCATTTGCGAGCAAGCCTGGAAAAAAACAGTTTATCTTTAAACAAAAAGCACTCCTAATACCTAAAAATTATTTCGTGTGTTACTTGTGTTGTCTTTTTGCGAAGCGTTTCTTTCTTATTATTCCGTGCCGCGAAAAAGTTTGGTGAGAACTTTCATCATCATCATCATCATCAGCCTATCGCAGTCCACTGCTGGACATAGGCCTCTCCAAGTGCACGCCACTGGTGAGAACTTTATTGGTAAGTAATATGTTACTATCCAATTATTAAAAGTGGTTATTACTGGATAAGTTAGAAATATACCTACCTACCACAATATTCTTAGTGCCTAGGTAAATTCAGGATGAACTTGCATTTTATTCGTAATCGATTACCGATTATTAGAGTTAGATTAATTTCTGTTTTATGAGTTTTATATACACATATTAATAAGGCCAATCAATCTATCAATCAGTAGGTACCTACTTAAATATTATACCTAATATTATTTATCTGAGTAGGGTAAATACGCCAAATGTCGGCCCCCTTAGCGATTTTCTGATTGCGGTTCGCTATAGCACCGTCAGTTTCCAACGAAAGATAGCTTCTAATGCGGTTTTGGATAGTTTGATTAATCTATGTCATGTTTATAGGCATAAGATTGTTATTTCTACGAAAAGAAAAAAGTTATAAGGCTTAGATGCGTCGAGAACAGAAAAACCCTAAAGTCGGCCATTCACGGCCCAATTTCGGTCGCGTTTTTTCCAAATGTCGGCCGGGTACAGGCTGTTTTAAATTAAGGCAGTGACAAATATTATTAACATGATTTATTTTAGCAGAATTATAATATAATACTAAGTATACATTTGTAATTGTATTTGTTTAATTTATAGTAAAATATTTTTTGTTTCCCCTAAACAAAAAAAGTCGTTTTCACGACCAACCATTTATATTTTTTAAGCTAATAAGAACGGTTTAATAGATAGCAAGTCCCAAACTATAAAGCTACCATAAACATGCCTACAAAACTGTCAACTCCTACATTTAAACTTAACTCCTTTACGATATAATGAATTATAATAAATAAATTATTTCATTTTGAGAAAATGAAAAAATATAAAAGTATTTTTTCATCAGCCTGTATGTAGTGGCGCTTGAGTTAGAGGCTGGTCGACATTACGATTATTTACGATTCTAATGTCGGCCCCTATTTCTTGTACCTTATTTCTCGAGATTCAACTAATATCACCCCGGCCGTTATTTGGCTATTAAACGTAAAATAGATCTATTTTCCTATAAACTTTGCAAATTCTCTTGTTAAGCCAACGACATTAGTACAATAGGAATTTATAAAATAGACTGCATTTGCTTTAAGTCGGCCACGGCCGAGACTCCGGTTTTAAGTCAAAACTGTTGTCCTAATGGCGGCCTCCTATTTTTCCTTGAAAAATATACGCAAAACGCTGAAAAAACTATCTTAAAATATAGTAAAAATAACCCATTAGTGATTATCAAGCTTAAAACAAAAATAAATAAATGTTTTATCGTTCTAATATCAATCCCCAAAATGTGAGTATTCACTTCGAGTAAGCTACTTTACGTGCGAATTTGATGTTTCAACGGCGCAATCGCTACTGACGCTCAGTATGAGAAGAGTAAGGGACAGAATCGGATAGTAACGATTTGTACGTATAGCGTATAAACCAAGGTTGCAATTCGAGGAGCAAAACTAACACTTAATTACCTTTTGAATGAATGCAAGCTGAAAATGTACAGACGGCCGAAGTTTGGGGGGAGGCCGACATTTGGCATATTTACCCTACCTAGGTGTTTACTTAACTAATTGTGTAAAATATTGACGCATTCAAATTCAATCGGCTTACTTCATTCAGATACGTTTTTAGAGTCATCAGCAATTTTTTTTCCGATGTAGTGTAGGTAGGTACATCCTAACTAATATTATATCCTAACTAATATTATAAATGTGAAAGTAACTCTGTCTGTCTGTCTGTCTGTCTGTCTTTTCTTCACGCCTAAACTACTGAACCGATTTGTGTGAAATTTGGTACAGACATAGTTTGGAACTTGAGAAAGGAAATAGGATAGTTTTTATTTCAAAAAAAATATATATAAAAATAAAAAATAAAATTTATTCCGGACATATAGCGCCATCTATTGGTCAAACCAAAAATATGCCGGAAGTCACTATTCCATGCGAACGAAGTCGCGGGCAAAAGCTACTGATGAATAAAAGACACTTTATAATTGTTTTTCTAACAGGTGAGCATGGAAGACGTGAAGAAAGTTTACTCTCTGTTTCTGGACGAGCATCGCTCGGAGCAGTTCCTTAAGGAGTACCAGGACGAATTCATGTTCAACGACGGCTCTGGGGGTGAGTGTTGCTAGTACAGTCAACTTCAGGTCAGTGGTAACAGTTTTATAGAAAAATCGTACTTATTACTATTGAGTTAAGGTGCATGACAGTTACCACTGATGTGCAGTCTACTGTACCTACATATCTACACATCTGGGAGGTACGGACATCGAACATTAACCTTCCAGTATTGTGATAAAGTTCAGAATCGATTGAAATAGTTGTCAGTTCATTGAGGTAGGTTGATGTGATCTGTAAAAGGGATTTAGTTTGGTTTAATCTCACTAATGCCTACTATTATAAATGTTAAAGTCGTTGCGTTATAATGTTTGGTCATCAATAACGCTTTAACAGCTAAACGAAAGAAGCTGTAATTTACCACAGATGTAGATTGGGTTCACAGGATACTTTTTACCCGGGTGCGGGAAATACCTTGGCGAAGCAGGAGAAACTGCAGGGCAAAGTTAGTGATGAATAAATACTTTTAACCGACTTCTTGGAAAGTAGGTATATCCGTACCTATTTATTATATTAAACAAAACAATACATAGGTAAAAACACACATTTATTGTGATCATTTAAAAGTTTAGGTACCTATCTGCTAAAAATATTTACAAATTACACTAAAAATATAATGCTGAAGAGTTTGTTTTTTTGGTTTAACGCGCTTATCTTACTAATTTCGTATTTGTTTGATGTAAGATAAGAGAAAAGCCTATCACAGTATACTTTTATCCGGTTGCACGGAGTAGTTACCCATGGGATGGGGGCTCAACGAAACTTTGTACAGAATTTTGTATAGAGTAAAGCTAAAAAAAATTACACTTCATAAATCCACAGCCATAGTAGATTTTTTACGTATGCTTATTCTTAGGTTTATAACTTTTCCAGTTTATACAATTCAAAGGATTATTTGTGTAGCATATGACATATCACTGAATTATATTACGCTCGTAAAGTGTCGTAATTAGGCCTTTAAGTTCACATTATCTCCAAACAAATTATGCGAAATACTCGTAATTGGCGTCAGTTCAGGACTTATCTCAAATTATATGCAAACACTTTGGAAATGAATAACTTGTATTATTTACACGAAATATTAGGTCACTCAGTTCGTCGGTTTCATGCTAGCTTCTTCCTAGGGCGGAACATAAGGGGTAGGCCGCCTTGAACACTCTGCACTATGCTGGACTGAGGGTCTACCACAGGGTACCGCAGGGTCTCGGGCGCTGGCTCCACTGTGAATTCGGACAGCACTGCTGCCAGGCCTGCTAGCGACTGCATCAGACCCAGTCGCTCACCTGCCGATAAAATAATAAAGTTCTGTAAAACATTTGAACTGCTAAAAACTTGATTTGGCTTAAAAAAACTTGAGTTACAAAAGTCGCTTCTGTACAGACAATAGCCAGAAGGTAAACAAATAGAGCTCGATTTGGGAAATAACAAAACCTAATTAAAAATTATATTCGTCAGGTATGTCCTTTCGAGTCTACGGGCTTTTTAGAAATACTTAGTTACCATGGCTCTGGTGCACAAAAGACTCAAGAAGGAACAGGTGGGCCATAGTCAGATAAAGTCTGACAAACACAGTAGTCGGACACGCTGCACCCTCAGTGGGTAGGGCCATGGGGTCACATAACGACACGTCCGACACGAGAGACATACATATAGCCACTCATTGAATAAACATAATTCACTCACCTATGCAAGCTCTTGGTCCTAGTCCAAACGGCAAGTAGACGAACTTATTATTGGAATCGAACTCTTCTGGAGAAAATCTCTCCGGCCGGAACACCTCAGGGTTAGGGAAGTACTTGGGGTCGTTATGCAGAGACTGCAGCGGAATCAGAATCTTGCAAGTTTCATCGATGGTCATATTGAACTCTGGGAAGGTGTACGGTCGAGTGCACTGACGCAGTAAGAAGCCCAGTGAAGGAAACATTCGTAACCCTTCCTTGAACGCCATCTCGAGGTAGTTCATCTCCTTGATGGAGTCATACGACAGCTTGCCGTCATGTTTGGCTAAAATGCGGTCCACTTCCTCTTGAGCTTTCTTCTGAACCTCTGGATGGTACGCTAACTGGTGGAGAGTGAAGCTAGTAGCTGATGATGACGTCTCAAACCCAGCTGCGAAGAATACAAACACTTGAGCTGCTATTATTCCGTCGTTGAACTCCAAGCTGGCTGTTTCAGGGGATCCGTCAGGCTTCCTCGACTCAATAGACTCGCCGACCACTGTGCCTTTCATCTTGCACTCCAACATCAAATCAATGAAGTCTCCTCTTCCACTAGGCTCATTGTTTCTTTTCGCCATTATCTCTCCGACCAACTCATTGATATCTTTCTCCACACGAGTCCAAATCTTCACGTTCTGGCACAGGTCCGGAAACATTTCCTTTACAACAATTTTCGCTAGCTCGATAGGTTTTAGTTTGAAAATGTTGATACCAAGTTGTCTAAATGGAGAGTTTTCATCGTTGAGAGTGTCTGCGTCTAGACCAAACCCGCAGGCTCCTATAAAGTCTGTAGTGTACCTGGCCATCAGATCACGAGCGTCCAAAGACTTGCCATCCGCGGCTGCGGCGAGCGCTCGAGTCTTCAGCCTCTCTGCTCTCTCCACTATCAATGGGAACATAGCCTTCAGCTTCCCTGAAGTAAATGCAGGAGTCATTCTCTGTCGCAGTAGCTTCCACAGATCTCCTTCAGCGAAGAAGAGATTCTGCATCATTGGTTCAAACACAGTCTTGTTAGGAGTAAATCCTCGTTGAAAGAAATGAGAAAAGTCATTGCTTAAAAGTCGCTTCGCGATTTCTGGGTCTCTTATCAGGAGTTCAGGTTCTGAGGCACGGAAGAAGCCCACGACTCGTTCGTTGGGATACTTCCAGTACAACTCGTCTGCTACTTGTGTCATACTCGAATAGAAAAAATATCCCTTTATATTGTTTCCGAAGAGCGGGAGCGGCTTGTCATGTTTGATTCCTCTTTTCTCCCAGTATTTGAAATTCTTGGTACCGTAGAGGTACAAGGAGATCAACAGAACCACTATTATAGCGAGGGTAATCATGGTTGCTGGCGGCACTCGCTGACTCTCACACTACTAACTCGCGGATATCTGCAACAACAGGTGCAAGTTTTAATAAGGATATCATAAATTAAATCTTTCAGTATCTTATCGTAACCTTCACAAATAGTTAATGAATGTCTGCAAAGATTAGATTAAGTAATCCTTTATTTAAAAACACATGATAAAATCAATGATTCCACAAAAAATGTCTTGTTTATAGCAACCTTTGACCCTCGGAATCGAAACAAAAATAAAACAAACTCATAGCTGTGGCCAATGAAATGACAATGAATTTGTTATTACACCAATGTACAAAACATTAAATATAAGACATTTTCCTACAAAACCGGTTTAGCGTTTTGACTATGGGTTGTGAGACGCATTGCTTTACATACATAAATAAACTGTTGTGAGTAAATTTTTGACCCTTAAAGCCTGAGGAAGGCCACAAAATATTTGCTATCATACAAGGAAAATAAGTTACCTTGGAACACGACACTAGTAAGACACTAGCACCTATAATTAAAACAAAGACAATAACTAACTAAATAATATGCGAGGACAATTAATGAACCAACTTGTTATAATCACAACACAGATACTGAAACAGTTTTATATACCTCCTCGTATATACGCAATGAGATAGGGACACACGATAAGCATTACAGAAGGCTAACTCCGCCTGCCGGTGGTCGCGCGAGTTACCGCGGCCCCGGTATACGAAGTCCTTCAGAAAGAACACGGCGGGTAAGAGTCTGACACTCCCTGACGCTGCACCCATAGCGGGAGGGGTCATTTGACGATTTCCCACTAAAAAGGCGAATTTCCTCTCGTGAGCAAAAAGAAAAGCCTAGAACTGTTCAGACACATGGGGAATCCCATATCACAAAAGGGGAACCTAGGGGAATACCCTTCGTGCCTGAGACCAACCAGCACTTGTCCAGTCTTTTTAGATTTTTGACTGAAAATACTACATGATGCAACATTGGTGGATGATTGCAATTACGTATGCCTTCTGTAGATACATCCATTCTGTGGCGCAGTTATTATTATTAGGTCAAAAAAAACAAGATTAATGCGAGATTGTGAGTAATCTTATCTATACCTACAATAATCTATGTATATACAAAAGTTTGTAAAAGGATGTTGAATTGATGGGTGACATGAACGCAACCCAGGGCCTAAAAGGGTTTGGCAGCGACGACCTCTCGCGTCCGGCCCTGGTTCAGGCCATGGTCCGGGGCGAGAGGGAATGGGATGCCGTCGCCTCTTTCTGCGAAGCAGTCATGCTCGAGAAGGAGATGGTGGAACGACTGAGAGTTTGCCCCTCTCGCGACACTATGGGCGCCAGGTGTCGCGAGGTGGCTCCCGGCCACCGTAGGCGTGGGTTTGTGGGCGGTGAGCTCGGATGGCTCATCATCCCTTCCTCTGTATAGACGAAAGACCCGTGTCGGCGGCGGGCGTTGTTCCACGCGCTCCTCAAAGAGATGTTAGCAAACCTCTAGCGGGGCCCAGCAAGGCCTGCCGGGGCTGCGGGATCGTTCGAAAGAGTTACCGCGGCCCTGGTACATAAAAGGCCTACGAAGGAACACGATGGTTTTTTAGTCAGTAGAATTTTGATACTCCCTCACCGCTGCTTACCCACAGCGGGAGGAGGGGTAATTTGATGATTTTTGCCATCGATAAAAAAGGATCTAAAAGGGTTAGATACTTGCATAGTTACGGGGATGCAAAATTAGTTTGAAAGTTTGCCATTTAACATCGCAAACAAAGTTGCGGGTAAAAGCTTGTCATATTATAAAGCTGAAGAGTTTTATGTTTATTTGCTTGAACGCAGTATTCTCAAGAATTACTGGATTTATTTGAAGAATTATTTCAGCGTTAGATAGCCCATTTATCAGAAGACAATAGTTTAACTTTTATCCGGGTGCGTGATGTGGTTCCTATGGGACATTTAATAAAAAAACTATTTTGGTAAGATTAATTTACTTTTATTTACATAGATATTTACAATAAATATCAAAAACTATCCTAGTAAAACATTTTAAAGTATTTTGGTAAGGCATTTCTAGGCTCAGGTATACATAGAGACCTTAGGCTTATACACAGGTAGGAAGAGCGCCACGGAGGAAGATGAAGATATGTTCATAGTCCATCCCTTGAGTTAGGCTTGCACCAAATATCGGTAGAGACAGGTGGCCACATTATTAAACAATGCTAATTCACGTCCAATACACGTGGATTCATGATTGATTGCTAATAGATTGACGATAAAATCTACACAAAGTATGTTAAGTAGTGATCGGACTTTGTACCTGCTGAGTCATTTCAGGCTTAACTGTTCTCATTATGTTTTGGGAAAATCACAATGAGATGGCGTTTTGTTTAGTTCGTTATCATTTAAGTCCAAAGTACCTATTTTCATAATAAACAGAAAGATTACTGATGAATCAGTTGCCAAGCCACGTAGGTGTATCAAATTGCGACTCATCGGCATTATGTTAGAACACCGTTATATTGCGTATCTTCTTCTGAAATACTTACTTTCCTGTTGTCAAGATATACCCGTACCAGGATAAAAATCTGTCTAATCGGTTCCAGGGTTATTTACTCTCATTCCCGATTCTATCTATGTGTTCAGTCATTAAACCGTGCAAATTAAACCAACTTAAAAAATCATTGATGGGAGCCTATGCCAGTCCAAACATAGGTATTAAACGAGTTGCCTAAAATAACCTGTGTTAAGCATTCGATTGCATGAATCACCGACAATAACAATACACTTATTTTCTTATATTGTATTACTGCTATTTATTCAATCTCTGGAATACATCTCCTCGTAGCCATAAAAAAGAATATCGGATCTCAGGTCAAAGTCCCCAGACAGCATTCAAAATAGGGTTTACCTCAGGGAACAATACTGAGCCCATTATTTCCATAGTTATGTGAATGTGTTGTTTAAGACTTATCTTTTATTTGATAATGCTAAACATTATGTGAATATTTTGTCGTGGCAATCTTATCTCGTTTTATGCAGAAACAAACAAAAGAAACAGGTTTATTCATGTTATTTATGTAATTATAGGTATGTCATACACTATCATAATAAAAAGCATACAAATCTCACAGATTAAAGTTGAAAAAAATAATTATGAATAACTGAGAAATGAGTAACACTAATGAGATTTATTTAGGGAATTATGGAGAAACATTTATTTTTTTACATCATCTTTAAAATACTTATAGAACTTAAGATTAGTCATAACTTAAATTGAGATTTAAAACATATATTAATATTATTAGCTAGTTCATCAGTGTTCAAGCAACTTTGTTCCTCGCGCGGAACATCAACGGTAGGCCTGCCTTGATGCCCTGCACCACGCTGGACACGGGGTCTACGATGGGGTGCCGCACAGTCTCAGGCCCTGGCTCCACTGTAAAGGCAGACAGCACCGCTGCCAGGCCTGCTAGTGACTGCATCAGACCTAGACGCTCTCCTGGGGAAACAGAACAAATAATATAGACTTTGCTGCAGTATTTATTCTTAACTTCGATAAAGTATCTTCTGATCTTGTTATAATGTTGAAGACAAATAGAAAAGGTTTCTGTATCAAGTTAGAAAGATTAGGTAAATGATGTAAGTTCTTACCTATGCAAGCTCTCGGTCCAATTCCAAAGGGCAGAAACACATACTTGTTCTTACTGTCAAACTCTTCCGGAGCAAACCTCTCCGGACGGAAGACTTGAGGGTTAGGGAAGTACTTGGGGTCGTTATGCATGGACTGCAGTGGGATCATCACCCTGACAGACTCGTCAATGGTCATGTTGAACTCTGGGAAGGTGTACGGTCGAGTGCACTGACGGAGTAAGAAGCCCAGCGAAGGAAACATTCTTAACCCTTCCTTGAACACCATCTCGAGGTAGTTCATCTCCTTGACTGCGTCATACGACAGCTTGCCGTCGTGTTTCGCTAAAACGCGATCTACCTCCTCTTGAGCTTTCTTCTGAACCTCCTGGTGGTACGCTAACTGGTGGAGAGTGAAGCTAGTAGCTGACGATGACGTCTCAAACCCAGCTGCGAAGAATACAAACACTTGAGCTGCTATTATTCCGTCGTTGAACTCCAAGCTGGCTGTTTCAGGGGATCCGTCAGGCTTCCTCGACTCAATAGACTCGCCGACTACTGTACCTTTCATCTTACACTCTAGCATCAAGTCAATGAAGTCTCCTCTCCCACTGGGCTTGTAGTCCCTCTTCCTCAATATCTGGCCTACCAATTCTTTGACGTCATTCTCCACATGAGCCCAAATCTTCAAGTTCTGACAGAGATCCGGGAATACGTCCTTCAGAATAGCTTTAATTACTTCTTTAGGTTGCATTTTGAAAATTTTTATGCCGAGCTGTCTGAACGGAGAGTCTTCTTCGTTGAGAGTGTCTGCGTCTAGACCAAACCCGCAGGCTCCTATGAAGTCGGTAGTGTACCTGGCCATCAGGTCACGCGCGTCCAAAGACTTGCCATGCGCGGCTGCGGCGAGCGCGCGAGACTTCAACTTCTCTGCTCTCTCAACTATCAATGGGAACATAGCTTTCAGCTTCCCCGAAGTAAATGCAGGAGTCATTCTCTGTCGCAGCAGCTTCCAGAGATCTCCTTCAGCGAAGAATAGATTTTGCATCAAAGGTTCAAACACTGACTTATGGGGTGTAAACCCACGTTCGAAGAAATGGGCGAAATCAGAAATCAGTAGTCGTTTCGCGATTTCTGGGTCTCTTATTATGAGTTCAGGTTTTGATGAGCGGAAGAAGCCCACGACACGTTCGTTTGGATACTTCCAGTACAAGTCATTGGCTACTTGTGTCATGCTGGCGCGGAACGTGAATCCAAGCCAATTGTTCCCGAAGAGAGGGATCGGCTTGTCATGTTTGATGCCTCTTACCTCCCAGTACTTAAAATTCCGCGTACCGTAAAAGTAGAGGGAGATTAGTAGAATCACTACTATGGCGATGGTTATCATTGTTGCCGGATCTACATAGATAAGGTTGAGAGGCACTCGAAGTTTCACCAGTCCCGGATGCAGTTGTCAGCTATCTGAAACACACGCGTATGTGTAACTACGTATCTCGATGTTCTGCTCAATGGGTAATTGTGAGTGCAAAGTACTCGAGAATTAACACTAATGATAATGTAATAACTGCAAGTGTCAATATGAAACTGCACAAACTTGTTTATTGTGACGATCGAGATAATTATTATTCGACTGATGTACCTTTGTAGGTAAGTTATTTTAAGCTAAAAATACAAGGTCTCGTTCATCATCAGCCTTTGTATCGTCCCACTGCTGGGCTGCGGCCTCCTCTCACACGGAGAAGGATTGATTGAGCATTAATCATCACGTGCGAAAGATGCGAATACAGTCCAGGTTTCCTTGAGATGATTTCCACACCTTTAATAGTCTTTGGTGTCCCACGTATAAATAATATGTGGGGTCTCACCCTATAGGTCCCGTATTGCCAACTTAAGTTGGATAACTTAATTTGACACATTATGCCAAATTAAGATACAAATTAATGCAAAAATGTAGGTAGGTATTAGGTTCCTATTATGAATGGACAACTATTCGAAGAATAGTAATCTTAGACACTACTATTAGTATATCTTAGACACCAATGACTGTGTTTCGGATGGCACGTTAAACTGTAGGTCCCGGCTGTCATTGAACATCCTTGGCAGTCGTTACGGGTAGTCAGAAGCCAGTAAGTCTGACACCAGTCTAACCAAGGGGTATTGGTTTGCCCGGGTAACTGGGTTGAGGAGGTCAGATAGGCAGTCGCTCCTTGTAAAGCGCTGGTATTCACATACATCCGTTAAGACTGGAAGGCGACCCCAACATAGTTGGAAAAAAAGACTCGGAGGATGATGATGGTGAACTATTTGTGAATAATAGCGGATCAAAGTTCAATTTGTAGTATAGTCGGTGTCATATAAGTAGGTAGGTAAGCAGTTTTAGAATTACCGGCAAACTGGTTATAAAGGACGCATAGTTTTTACTTTTTAGGGTTCCGTAGCCAAAATGGCAAAAACGGAACCCTTATAGTTTCGTCATGTCCGTCTGTCCGTCTGTCCGTCTGTCCGTCTGTCACAGCCGATTTACTCGGAAACTATAAGTACTACAGTGATGAAATTTGATGGGAATATGTGTTGTATGAACCGCTACAAAAATATGACACTAAATAGTAAAAAAAAGAATTGGGGGTGGGGCCCCCCATACATGTAACTGAGGGATGAAATTTTTTTTTTCGATGTACATACCCGTGTGGGGTATCAATGGAAAGGTCTTTTAAAATGATATAAAGTTTTCTAAAAAACATTTTTCTTAAAGTGAACGGTTTTTGAGATATCAGCTCTCAAAGTCGTAAAAAGTATGTCCCCCCCCCCTCTATTTTTATAACTACGGGGTATAAAATTCTAAAAAAATAGAGGTGATGCATGCTAATTAACTCTTTCAAAGATTTTTGGTTTGATCAAAGTATCTCTTATAGTTTTTGAGATAGGTTGATTTAACTGTAATTTACGGAACCCTTCGTGCACGAGTCCGACTCGCACTTGGCCGGTTTTTTTTTGTGTTTACAAGGTTAAAGACACTGAATATGTCTAGAGCTTTGTGCAAAAAATTACGAATAGGTAGGTACTTGGATTCCTCATTATAGTAATAAAATAAAATTAATTATAAATAAGCTATGCATTGTTATAGAAGATATCTACCTAATATTGTCTTGTTATTTGGCAAAAGTGTGTGCTAAGTATGAATGTAGATGGATGGAGAGGAAGAGGAAGACCTAAGAAAAGATGGATGGATTGCCTGAAAGATGATATGAATAGGAAGGGAGTGAGTGTCAGTATGACGAGTGACAGGGGAAAATGGAAGAGGATGACATATTGCGCCGACCCCAAATATAATTGGGAACAGGGCAGGAGGAAGAATTGACAAATGAATATGCCTTGAGACGTTTAATATTTTTAAGTAAGTGGAGTATCTATTTGTATTTCACATTCATTTGGTTATTTACAGGATATACTTACAAAAATAATAAAAAAAAACACTAGATATATAATGCGTGGTGCACACGAGCACCACCCACGTGTGGGATAGAGATTATACTAACTTGCAGTGCAGATCAAAACAACAATATATGCAATGTGCATAGTTAATTATTGCTAACAATATTTGTTATGCTTTTGGTTACGATATTTAAGGAAGTAGGTAATGCTGAAGAATTTTGTTTGACTAAATTAAGGAAACAGAAATATATAAAAAATAATACAGTGGCGTTCAAAGCCGATTTCCGTAACGGCGGCAGTTCTCATAAAGAGCAGCCTGCTGCGCGGAGTACACGAGCATTTGCACGGACACAGGTCATCGTCATCTCCCAAGACTTTTCCCAACTATGTTAGGGTCGGTTTCCAGTCTAACTGGGTTCACCTGAGTACCAGTGCTTTACAAGGAGCGACTACTTATCTGACTTCCTCAATCGCACGCACACAGGTGCACTCTCTATTTCTAACTCATATAGTCCGATGGGAAAATTGGATGGGTCAGACTACGGGCTGCTTTCTAAAAGTATCTCAAAACCCAAAGCCCGCAAAGCGATTTCGACCTAACCCGGGAATCCAACTACCTACTTCTTGGAATAATGTGTTAAATGATTAATCAATTGTTAATTATTATACACATACTTACGCTGATTTTAGACAAATTTAGTTTTTTTGATAAAAATCATATCAACATTGTTAAGTGCCTCAAACGGAGTAGGTATAGATTAATGATGTGCCCGGAAATTAGTTACGAGACGCCATTGCCTTAACTATAATATTATAATAAGCGTTAAATTCAGATCACAATGAACCCACGTTATAATAGATGAACTAATACTCATGACCATTACTAATTACAAATCGCTTATCGAATTAGATTATTTAGTGCGATCATCAACGCATTGAGTCAAGTTCAAAGAACAGTTTTTATCTGTGATCATTTTCTAACAAATTATAGATAAAGTATGCCTTCTGAACGCGTGTCTACGCAGTGGCGAAACTATTTATATAATTATAGATACGCCAAAATAAGAAACTGATAGTAGCTGTCTACCATTTGTAAGTAAAAGAGATATAAATGGCGTTGTATAGAGAACTCTTTGTGTATTATTTCATTTCTTTGGCGTACAGGTCTATTGAGGACCCTTATATTTAATAGACGTACAAAAAAGGAGATGGAAAACACTAAAAGGGGGAAAAGACAATATGGCTCTGGAAGATGGCGGCAAAATTAACACGGCAACAACCTGCTGAAAGATACATTTTCTTTCAATGTTTGTGGGTTTGTGACATCACTGCCTTAGGTTTGCCTAGATTAGCTACGTTATTGAGTCTCGTAGAGTACGCTATGTAATTATAACAAGGAACATGTCTCAGTAATAAAACAAAAACATAATCTCAAAAAATAATCTTTACTTACAACCATTTTTACACATTCACACACGCACTGCGAGACCGATACATCAGCTATACGATAGAAAAATAACAAATTTCTTGGAAAAATAATACAAAAACGAAAAAACATCGACGAACAGAACAGTAAGTATAAATATAAATATTATTATGTACAGGAAGAGCATCTCGCACTCAAATTGGTAAAAAAATTGAATTTTTCCGCTGGTTTCATGTTATTGACTAAAATTAGTGACATTTTGAGATCATCACTTAAGTTATATTTAAGTATGTTTGTTTGTAAAAAGACTAACTTGAGCAAGCGAAGTCTACAACAAAAAATACGCGAAAGACATTTTAATTTTCAACTAAGAAAAATTGTTGGCGCTATATTTTTTGTGGTTCCATGAAACATACATGCCTATTTGGAGGCTAGCACACTATTTTCTACTTATTTATTATAGGGAAAATAATAAATCTTCCACGTGTGTGCGCAATGTGAACACAGTTTTTCGTCATATAATAAGCATAAATTATCACAACATTTTTGAGGAAATCACATTTTTTCTAGCGTTAGTCTCCAGTCAAACATATAAGCTCCTTGGCATAAAACTAGCTCTTAGTATGCGTCAAATAAATATAAATAGTTGTTGGAACGTCGAAATAAAACTGATGTATAACTTTATAATACTTAAAAGGTATATTTTCGAGCCCAGCATTATTTATTTCTATATTCAGTGCTAGTGACCCACCCGCCCCGAATTCGTAAGGACTTTTATTATGATTCAAAAATAATCTTTCATACAATCTCGCTCTTACAAACAAAATACATATATCCAATTTAGTGCGAAAATAATGTGCGTACATACATTTATAAAAATAGACAATAGAGGAAAGATTAGGAAATAGCACACAGTTTTTTGTAAAACAAATAGGAAATTATTTTACGAAAATATATTTCGTGGAATCTATCTCTTTCTAGCTACAGCTTAAACTGTGTAACCGAAAGAGACAGTATCAGAGTCTTTACAAAACAATAAGGGCGTAAAAAATAGTAAGTAGTAAGGGCGCGTCTAAACGGGCTACACTTTTATGCAATAGCTACAATGCCAAAAAAAAGTAACCATTGCAAAAATATTTCATAGACATTGACGTCCGAGCAAGTAATGGCTGAACCATGTGTCTGCAAAAGAATCGCTGATGCTGATGATCTCTCGAACAATATCGGTCATATATGGCCATTTGCCATACCGGTAATGTTAACGGCACAATACTGCAATATTGCATGATCTGGCTTGCAATGTTGGCCACTATGTTGAAGCCACATATTATAGCAAAATGTAGCCGTCTGGACGCGGCCTAATACTAGACACTGATTGTGTACAGCGCCATCTGTGGGCGGCGCGTGACAATAACATGAAACCAGTGGCGACACCTAGAGAGTTCTACTAACAACTGCTTAGAAGAATTTCTTCGCTTGCGCCTCTTTTCTTTCTCTGTGAACAAAATGAATTAGCTTTAATATGATGTTTTGGTATTTTAGATATGGCAATATAATTTACCTTTATCAGACTATCATGTTCTCAAGGTAAAGTATATCTAAAGACCAATACTTAAAGTGCATATTTGAGTAACATCGTCTATGTTACATTTAGGGACTAATATTGTAATAGGATTTTTTTTCTAAGAGCCCAATAGTGCTTTTTGTATATAAAATTTACTATGCAGGCGCGCCTCTTCTCGATCAAAATAATTTATTTAAGATAACTATTAACACACAGTGTTATTATAACTAAGTAATACATATATTTTTGTATCTTTTTTGTTAAGGCACTAAAGATCCACTATTTTTAGACTATAAATGAATTAAGTTATTTATTTATACTCACTTATACATGGCGTATATGAGCATGAGCGCGAGCTGAGCTGCTACAACTACGAGTAGCCCGGTGAAGCTCACGCAGCTCACGTCGGGACACGCCGACATGCCCGCTACCTGCGGCTGTTGCGTTGCTAACCTGTGGCGGAAATTATTTATTAGGTTGATATATAATAAAAGCTTATTTTATTAGCACGTATACAAATCATAGACCTTTTACATTTTTTACATTTTATGGAGAACTCAAATTCCTAAAAAAGGTTTAGCAAAGCTTAACGCTTTTGGTTCATGGATGGGTGACCATCTATGTAATAACGAGTTCCTTCATTTTTCGGAAGACAAGTCAAATTGGTACATTCGAGCATATTTAGCTGCTGTTACGGTTAGTTAGAAGTCTGAGTCTGACATTAGTCTAACCAATGGGTATTGGGTTGCCCGGGTAATTGGGTTGAGGGGGTCAGATAGGGCAGTCGCTCCTTGTAAAGCACTGGTACTCAGCTACATCCGGTTAGACTGGAACCGGACCCCAAAATAGTTGGGAAAAAGTCTCGGAGGATGATATATGCAATCATTTTAGTCAACCCTTCCCAACACCACTAATTTTCATACTTAACATAGCCCTCTAATTATCTACAACATCTTTCTTCTACCTATATTCCTCAAACAAAAATCCACATTTATCTTCCTTACCTCTGCGCCACGCCAGTGACGGTGGCCTTCACCTGCTGCATACTATCGCGCAGCTCGTTGAGGAACTGCGGCGACGCCCCGGCGGCGGCGCCGGCGCCGGTGGCGGCGGCTAAAGAGTCTGATTTACGGGACACGTCGATTATGAACCCTCTGGGGAAGGAATAGGGGTGTAATTAGTATGACACACACAATATTTAGTATAGCAATATAAGCGCTTTGGTTTATATGTAGGTACTGTAAGCTTATACATATTACGCCGACTCTAAATAAAATTGAGAACAGGGCAGGAGAAAGAAGTAGTGTAAGCTTACATTAAAAAAAAAAATTAACGGGAAATTTGGTGAGAAAGGTGCTGTTTTTTTGCTGGGAATTATGTACATGTTACACAAATATTTTTAAATTCCAAGAGTTAATTTGGTTGTGTGAACATGCTAATTTCAGATATTACTGGACCGATTTGAAAAATTATATAAGTATTGTAAGGCCAATTATATTATTGAGGAAGGCTGTATATAAGTTTCTTTTTATCCAGATACACGAAGTAATTCTCAGAGAATGCGGGTGAAACGGCGAAAAATAGCTAATGCCATATAAAGTTTAACTAATGAAGACTTGCGAGGTTATTTGTTAAATTTTGAATGAGTAATGATTACTTACTTGAGTTCAGCGATGGTGTTGATCATGATCTGATTGTTAGCCACCAGCGCGTCCCAGTCGTGACGACCGATGGGCAGCGTCGGCATCTACAACATAATACATTAATTTATTACTTAACCAAATATTCTTTAGAATCCCTTAAAGACTCCAGTAGAACCGTAGACCCCGTTACTATGTATTTCCTTATTACTAAAATAAGTAGAAAATATCAGATTACATTATATTAAAGAACTCTGAAGGTCCCATCAGTACATCAGCCTATGGCCGTCCTCATCTCGAACGTAGTGGTCTTTTTGTCTAATTTAAGACATTGAACTCCCTTTAAGACGTTGTAAGTCGCTTGAGGATGCTGTAGGTCTTTAATGGACCCTGTAAAGTGTTTATTTGACCCTGTAAGCCCCTGTATGTCTCACCTGTTGCGGCGGCGCAGCGCCGGGCTGTATGGGCTGTCCCTGCGTGTGTCCGTACACCGCCGTCAGCATCGACAGCGAGTTCATCTGCTTGCCTATCACCTGCAATATACACAATCATGAAATTAATTCTGACCTCTTAATGTATACCTATGTAAAAATCCTTACAAATATTAAAATATTGAAAGTCTTTATGTACGGATGACTGTTACTTTTTTTTTGCATTGCAAAAAATCAAGCATGGATTAGTTCTATAACTTATACATTTGTATAATATATTTTTTGGTTATTTATCTACGTATGGGAAGCAATTCCTCGGAACCGAGGGGAAAAGCGAAATTTATTTATTTTACTGTCTAATTTACAAGTTACAACCTTTTTTTTTAATTGCAATGTGTCATTCTAAATCCGATATGGCCCAGCCAATTTATTTTTATTTTATCCTTTTTAGCTATCCTTAGTAAGACCATTTATTTAATACCCATATTTTACAATAACTAAGGATAGCTTATTTTATTATCTATCTCTATTCTCTATTTTTTAACTATCTAACCATCGCGGTTCAAGAGATACAGCTTGGTGATAGACAAATATCGAAGTCTTAGTCGGTCTCAACGATGGAACCTATTATATTGGGTAAGAGACCGTGAAAAAAACTATATAAAATATAATGTAATATTGTATGTATTGTAGTATGTATGTATTTAAGTATGTATGTATACTGTATATTTATTATTATTCATATATTGATAGTAGATATATATATTTTTGTGTTCTTTGTTGACAATATTTTTAACAAAAACTTTGCACCTACCACAGCTTTTTCTCCACCACCCAAAGGTAGACTGGCAGAAAACGCCTATGGCGTTAAGTCCGCCTTGTACGAAATGTGCAGAAGCATTAAATAAATAAAAAGTAAATAAAATAAGTTGTCCTCACCTCATCGACCTTCTTGTTAAGGTCCCTGAGTATGTCGTGTATCTGTCCCTGTCCCTGGAAGATCTGCCGCAGCTCGCGCTGCGCGTCCGACTCGAACCAGTCCTCGAACTCGCCGTCCTTGTCACGCACCTGAGGAGGTAGGGGGGTTGTGTGAGTTAGAGAGAGATGGGTGTATGTTTGTGTGGTGTGTATGTGACACAAAGTACTGTGATTTTTAGTTATTAATTTATTCAATAAATAGTTAGTACATGTACATATACACAGTTGTCTTATACATATAATTAGATGCTGTAGCAACTCAACATCCTACAGCGCGCACGCGTCGCCCCTACTTCACAGCATTAGACGTCATTGAGGGCGGAGCCTAGCGCCCCGCCACAGACCGGCCGCTATATAAGACGAGCGCGCGCGCATCTGAGCAGAGTGTGTTCGCTGCGCTCTCGGACTGCTTCAGTCTCACTGGCTGGACAGCTTCGAGTACTAGTGTACACAGTTTTCTAATCTACCGACAGTGTGTAATTTGTGTTAGAAAACCTTCATAATAAATTAGTTATAAATTTATATAGTGTTTCTATTACAATGCTATAAATAAATAGAACCAGTAAACTAAATATTTTCTTAGGAAAGTGTGACAAATAAAAAGCTTCAAGTTTTTTAAAATGCATGCATGTTTAAAATTTTCGACAGATACTCTCGATTTCTCAGGGTTTCCATCATCAGATCTTCGACTTGAATACTAATTAAGAGTCTTTTAGAAAATTTTGTATTATAAACCGAATAAAAAGGCAGATTTACGAATTTAAAACCAACTTCTTCCCTTTTAGGTAAAAATTGAAATACCACAGTATTTGCAGTAAGAAGTACATATATGTATGAATATTTGCGTTAAAGATTCTTATGTATTCTTATTTTATATCTGTTTGTGCCCTATAAAATATATGTACTATCTGGTACCTCATCAGGATGCTCCTTCCTGTAGTCCTCTTTCTGTTGTTCCAGCTTTTTCTGATACTCCTGGTACTCCTGCGAGAGCTTTTGCTGCTCGTCGGAGCTCATCTGCTGACCTCCTGCAAACACAACAGGGTTACAAGGTACAACATATTATTTTTAATATTTTTTCTTAACAACTAATGCCATGTTGACTGTATAAGAAAGTATGAAGGAAAAATATTGAAAGCAGTTCTTTTTGAATGCTACTTTCTTATTTTCTACAGATCTGAACCAATTTCGACATATCGTTTCACATATTTAATTAGCCGTATCACGCGGATTCAGCCGCGTCCTGTGGGAATTTCTTCCTATACCTTCAGTTCAGTTGTTGTTCGGAGCCTTTTGGTCACACATAAACAAAATATTGTAAGTTTACATTAAAACCCCCCTTTTTGAAGTCACTTCCTCGCGAACATCCCTTTTACACAACTAACTTTACGGTGACCGTGAATGCTCAACTGTGTACTAATGACAACCAACTAACCGCTTTGCTGCTGCTGCGCGTGTAACGAGGTAGTGAGCAAATGAATGACGTCGTGATCGTCCGCCAATCCGCCCGTAGCCGCGGACAGCCCGAGGAACCCTCCGCGCGGAAGCACCACATTCTCCGCGCGGAAACATAGCTCGTAGTCCGCTTCATTGTTTGTCATGCCTGGAAGAAAATATAATATTAAGTAAGTATTTTTAACTAGTGTGAAGATAAATATTTTAAACAAAAAATATAATTTGATTGTGTGCACATAATGTATGGTATTTTGCGCACATTGCTACATTATTATTATTTTGCATTATATATTCTGCACACAGGCGGTATATTTTGCACAAAAGTCAGTTATTTACGTACAATTCGATGCGCTCGCGAGTTTGAGTCAACTTGTTACGTCAGGCTACCGTACACAGTCACCGTATATTTTGCACAGACATAATATATTGTGCACAGACGCGGTATATTTTGCACAGAACACACTCACCGTTGTGGAAGTACACTGTGAGGGTGTTGAGGTAGTATTCGATGCGGGCGCGAGTCGGGAACGGCTTGTTACGTCAGTCTATTGTGCACAGACGCGGTATATTTTGCACAGAACACACTCACCGTTGTGGAAGTACACTGTGAGGGTGTTGAGGTAGTATTCGATGCGGGCGCGAGTCGGGAACGGCTTGTTACGTCAGTCTATTGTGCACAGACGCGGTATATTTTGCACAGAACACACTCACCGTTGTGGAAGTACACTGTGAGGGTGTTGAGGTAGTATTCGATGCGGGCGCGAGTCGGGAACGGCTTGTTACGTCAGTCTATTGTGCACAGACGCGGTATATTTTGCACAGAACACACTCACCGTTGTGGAAGTACACTGTGAGGGTGTTGAGGTAGTATTCGATGCGGGCGCGAGTCGGGAACGGCTTGTTACGTCAGTCTATTGTGCACAGACGCGGTATATTTTGCACAGAACACACTCACCGTTGTGGAAGTACACTGTGAGGGTGTTGAGGTAGTATTCGATGCGGGCGCGAGTCGGGAACGGCTTGTTACGTCAGTCTATTGTGCACAGACGCGGTATATTTTGCACAGAACACACTCACCGTTGTGGAAGTACACTGTGAGGGTGTTGAGGTAGTATTCGATGCGGGCGCGAGTCGGGAACGGCTTGTTACGTCAGTCTATTGTGCACAGACGCGGTATATTTTGCACAGAACACACTCACCGTTGTGGAAGTACACTGTGAGGGTGTTGAGGTAGTATTCGATGCGGGCGCGAGTCGGGAACGGCTTGTTACGTCAGTCTATTGTGCACAGACGCGGTATATTTTGCACAGAACACACTCACCGTTGTGGAAGTACACTGTGAGGGTGTTGAGGTAGTATTCGATGCGGGCGCGAGTCGGGAACGGCTTGTTACGTCAGTCTATTGTGCACAGACGCGGTATATTTTGCACAGAACACACTCACCGTTGTGGAAGTACACTGTGAGGGTGTTGAGGTAGTATTCGATGCGGGCGCGAGTCGGGAACGGCTTGTTACGTCAGTCTATTGTGCACAGACGCGGTATATTTTGCACAGAACACACTCACCGTTGTGGAAGTACACTGTGAGGGTGTTGAGGTAGTATTCGATGCGGGCGCGAGTCGGGAACGGCTTGTTACGTCAGTCTATTGTGCACAGACGCGGTATATTTTGCACAGAACACACTCACCGTTGTGGAAGTACACTGTGAGGGTGTTGAGGTAGTATTCGATGCGGGCGCGAGTCGGGAACGGCTTGTTACGGAAGTCGCGAAGACATCCTGACAAGAGCTGCTGAGAACCGTCACTGGAACACAAGGGAAGTAAAGATAAAGTTATTATTTGGACTATTTTGCACAGAATCTTCTATTGCTACAAAAGCTGAAGAGTTTGTTTAAAAGCATTAATTCCAGGTAATACAGGTCCAATTTGAAGTATTATGTCAGTGTTAGAAAGCTTATTTATCAAAGAAGGCTATATGTTTAATTTATATCCGGATGCGTGGTGTAGTTTCCACAAGATGCAAGACGCGCAAAACCGTGAAAAACCAATAACAATAGTTTTTGAAAATTGATCAATGAAAAAATGATAATGATACTATGGTATCCCCCATCAGAAACAATGGCTTATAGAAGGTTTTTTCACACCCTTCAATCTTGAGCAGCAAGAAATGCTTTTTTAATATTTAGGACGCGGAAATTACTCAAATACAATAATATAGTACATAATATACACAAACTTACCACCTAAAATTAAACTAATACACTCTTTTGCAAAAAAAAACGGGCACCTATGCGAAATCTTAGTTTTAAGGACTTTGCGTGTATTTGAAAGGGTTTTAATGATTGTAGTATGTTTCTAACATCAAAAGAGTTAGCCGAGAATGCGTGAGAGTGTATTCTAAATTTGAATTTTGTACAATTGCTAAGAAATTGGTTAAACCTTGTTTTGGACTGATTGCTAGCAGAAAGTTCGTCGGTGTTTTGAAAAGTTTTTGAAAGGATTTTCAGGAAAATGATAATGCAGTTTTAATTAATGATTAATGTACTTTTTTGTTAGATCAAAACATTTTTGAAAAACTATGCGTATTTGATAAAATTTTCACCTGCTCTAAATGGGCTATACTGATGATTGATGGCAATGTTAAGAGTTTCGGTATTTTAGTGCAAAGCGTTCTATTGTTTAGATATTGTACCCAAGTGTTTTAAAATATCGCTTTTTCATAAATAAACACTATTTAGAAGTGTATCAGTACCTTTCGCTGCGACAAAACCAATTTAAAGTAAGCAGTGCCGATCACAACTCGTCTCCTATCGGACTTTGACATTTAAAAAATACAACATTTTGTGATAAATGTTAAAATTAACCACATGAAAAATGATGAGGAGGGTTAAAGCTATCTAAAAAGTTAAATTATTGCCGCGTTGAAGCTCTCGATAACTCCATAGGTATCGGGTTACTAAACGACGATTTAGCTGAAAGGGAGTCAAGAATTCAAAATTATTGGCCAAACGTTGGTTCTTAAGAAATGTGCAGATAGCCAATTATTGTTATGATTTAAGCAGGAAAGTGCTGTAGATGCCAGAAAATCTTATTGTAGGCAAGTTTATTTAATAAAATGTTCGTGGGATGAAAACACGCTATTTGAACGCTCAGACTCATAGATCTTTAGAGGTCTACGGAGTTTCCGAAGAGACAAGGTTGTTTAAAAATCAGTGATTACGAGACCTTAAGACCTCGTGCTCACAGTCTATTCGCTATTTTCTGTATTTTGTAGAATTTCAAGACTTTTAAAAATGTCAAAGTCTGATAGTAGACGAGTTGTGATCGGCACTGCTTACTTTAAATTGGTTTTGTCGCAGCTCAAAGTACTGATACTCTTCTAAATAGTGTTTAATTATGAAAAAGCGATATTTTAAAACACGTGGGTACAATATCTAAACAGTAGAACGCTTTACACTAAAATACCGAAACTCTTAACATTGCCATCAATCATCAGTATAGCCCATTTAGAGCAGGTGAAAATTTTATCAAATACGCATAGTTTTTCAAAAATGTTTTGATCAAACAAAAAAGTACATTAATCATTAATTAAAACTGCATTATCATTTTTCTGAAAATCACTTCAAAAACTTTTCGAAACACCGACGAACTTTCTGCTAGCAATTAGTCCAAAACAAGGTTTAACCAATTTCTTAGCAATTGTTCAAAATTAAAATTTAGAATACACTCTCACGATTGCTCCGCTAACTCTTTTTATGCTAGAAACATACTACAATCATTAAAACCCTTTGAAATACACGTAAAGTCCTTAAAACTAAGATTTCGCATAGGTGCCCGCTTTTTTTGCAAAAGAGTTTATAATAAATAATTAAAAAACTCGAACTCACCTCTTATGATCAAACACCTTCGTCCCATCATTGAGCACAGCCATGATATAAGGGTTGTTGTGCTTGTTATCATTGTCGAAGGAGTCGAAGATGACCGCGAGCCCGTTCCACCGGTCCGACGAGCCGAACACCTCGCCCGTGTAGTCGCCGCGCTGCGTCGTGTACCAGAACGCCTGGAGAGAAGGTGGAAATGTTAAGATTACAGGTTTGAAAGCGTTAAGAAAATATGGCCAAATGACTGAAGAGAACCGAACACTGGGTTAAGCTCGCCGTTGTACATAATCTCTAGATTTTCTGTGTGTCAAGAAGTCAAGATATATTTATGTGTGCAATAAAGAATGTGTAATTTTAAAAAAAATCGGTAAAAAAACTTTTAAGTTAAACGGTTTTATCTTATGCGCACTGAAAACTAGAAAATAAAAAAATTGTTACTTACCTGTCAACCTACGTAGGTGGTCCCGGTCATATTAGACTAAAATAAAAACGTGGGGCCCATTAACTATTGCTGTAGTACTTTCTTCTAGAGGTATAATAGGTGTGGATTGCATCGACTTACTATAATCGTAACTGGAGATTTTGACAATCAATAATCAGCCGTAGCTCATGATCTACCAAAGTATAAAGATATGCTTTGCCATAAGTAGGATTTCACAGGGGCCCCACGTTTTTATTTTAGTCTAATATGACCGGGACCACCTACGTAGGTTGACAGGTAAGTAACAATTTTTTTATTTTCTAGTTTTCAGTGCGCATAAGATAAAACCGTTTAACTTAAAAGTTTTTTTACCGATTTTTTATTTTCTAGTTTTTAGTATTTAATGAAAATGCCTACCGAATATTCCTCATTCTATGTAATTCATTTAGTGCATCATTATTACACGGTCTCTTACCTGACAATTTATTACAATCTAATTCCTCAATACATAGCCCTTCCAGATACTTTTTTTTTAACGACCCCAAAAATCATCACATGACCTCTCCTGCTGTGGGTCAGCAGCGGTGAGGGAGTGCCAGACTCTTGACTAAGAACCGCTTTGTTCCGTCGTAGGCCTTTTATGTACCAGGGCCGCGGTAACTCTTTCGAACAATCTCGCAGCCCAGGCAGGCCTTGGCCCTGTTGGGCCCCGCTGGAGTTACTGACAGTTTTCTACTTGTGAAGCCCTTTCATTTGATACCCATATTGGTGGGATTGATAAAAAATTGTTATCAGCCATTTGGTAGCGGCGGCCATCTTAGATTTCAATTTTGCATAGTAAATTGTATTCTACTTGTTGAGACCCATCAACATGGGTATCAAATGAACCTAAGTTATCCGCCATTTTGTAGAGGCCGCCATCTTGGATTTTAATTTTATATAGTACATTGTATTCTACTGGTTGAGAACTTTCATTTGATACCCATATTGATGGGATTGATAAAACCTACGTTATCCGCCATTTTGTAGCGGCCGCCATCTTGGATTTCAATTTTTTATAGTATATTGTATTCTGCTTGTTGAGCCCTTTCATTTGATACCCATATTGATGGGATTGATAAAATCTACGTTATCCGCCATTTTGTGCCGGCGGCCATATTGGATTTACAATGTTATTGATATTACTATATTGTATTGTCATCGGAATTAAAGGTGTATACAAAATTTCAGATTAATCGGTTGACAGGAAGAGGGTGAAATTTGAATTACTAAATTTGACCCAAGAATGAATAAATAAAACAAACTGGGTGAGCTAAATAAAACCGTTTAAAAATACAATGATATTGGAGACGCGACAAAATCCGTTGTGGTCTGCTTCAGGCGCAGCAGAGGAGAATTCGTTATGAAAATCCATTCACGGAGCGATCGGGTCATGCATTGCTTAACCACTAGTTCCTCTTGCAACGTCTATAATAACATAAATAGTGCCATAGTGGGATTAACCACGCCTGGGCCCCTCGCGAAAATAGGATACAGCCCCTTTAATCTTAAAAATTACAATTAAAATTACTTTTTATCTATCGTTAAAAGAAGTCAGTTCGGTTGAATAGGGATTCTCAAGGACTGGCTACGGAGCCCCCTTAGGGGCCTTTGGTAATTACTCCTCTTGCTATATGGTTAATCCGGCACTGATGATAAATTGTACAATTCTCCCCACTTACCAGTCCGTCAGCGCCTATCCGCCCCCTGCCGGTGACCTTGAACATGATGTCGATCTCCCACCAGTCGAAGTTGAGCGGCTGCTTCGACCAGATGGCGCCCTTCTGACTGCGCAGCGACGGCGCCAGACACACGCTGCACCCAGACGCTATAGTGTCTGGATATTCCCACTTACCAGTCCGTCAGCACCTATCCGCCCCCTGCCGGTGACCTTGAACATGATGTCGATCTCCCACCAGTCGAAGTTGAGCGGCTGCTTCGACCAGATGGCTCCCTTCTGACTGCGCAGCGACGGCGCCAGGCGGACGCTCTCACCGGACGCTATCGCATCTGGAAAACGAATATAAATCAGTTAGCTAAGATAGATTGACGGGCAGTTTTTATCAAGTATATTGTGAATCACATAGATTGTTTTAATCTAACAGACAGACATGTGTTGCTGGGGAGTTTGTTGCGCCACTTCTTCCCAGTAAAAACATATAGGAAGTGAAGGGTGCTAATTTGAATAATATTGTAAAGCTAAAGAGTTTGTTAGTTTGTTTAGCGGTAATCTTTGGAACTACTGGACCGATTTGAGACATTGTTCCAGTGTTAAATAGGCTTGATGAACAGTCTCCTTTATTCATCTACATTTTATGTAAATCACTTCAGACTTTTCAGACGTTATTTTAGCAAAATATATTAACGCAATATATATCGCATTTTCAAATATAACACTAGGGCTTATTAAACCAGCAGCCCACTCGATAAAAAGAAAATTGATTTTTCGAAAAATAACTTTACAAACTCGAAACAAAAAGGCAGTGTCTATAGATAAAAAATCCTCACACATCTAAAATCTATACAAACTATGCTAATTAAATTGTCAGCCGACGAATTGTCATGTAGAGTTATTATAAATACACAATAGTCTATACATATGTATGTTCTTATGAACTGGTTGAGAGATATTGAATGAATATTGAGTTCTAGTCTGCTCTATACATAGTCTACATAGAGTGAGAATTTACTATGAAGAAGAATGTAGATTAAAATGGTGTATGCTGTTTATTTTGATAGCTAAGTTTCACTTGCGTTCGGAGCAAACTATTTCCCGCATCTAGGTAAAAAGTTACCTACGTCTTTTCTTTCTCAGGTTCTAGAATAACTTTGTACCTTTAACTGCGGATTACAATGATAGATTCATCCGTTATTTTACGATTACAGATTAAAATTTGACATAATTTATACAAAGCTATTCAATATCGAATCGCAAAATAACGGATGGATTGGTTCCGGTTGTAATCCACAGTAACTCGGTTCAGTAGTTTTGGCGTAAAAGCCAGACACTCAATCAGATAAATATTTTCTCTTAACTGGATTAGCACACATCCGCGTTTTTTCATGAACAACAATAATAGGAAGCTAGCAAATAATATCGATACATATCGATTACATTTATTACGTGAACTCGGTAAGCTAAATGTTATCTTTATTATGGTAGTTTATCAATATATTCAATACGGATTGTATTTCGTTCGGAATGTTATCAGCTGTGGCTTCTGTTCCCGGTTTTACTCGTTTCTATGATAGACTGTTTAGGGATAATATAAGTTATTTATTGTAAACAAAATAAAATGGAATTGGTTCAGCAGTTACCGAATTTAGTCTTGAATAAAAATACCAATATAACTTTAGTACAGATATTAGATAAATAGATGCGCTAATATGATTTATAGTGGGTTTAGATAAACAGAGTCCGACTCGTGATTTATATCTGCCGTGAAAATCGGCGAGAACTTCATTATTGTCAGTGATAGCAGAGAGTGAAGAGAAAAATACAGAAAGTAGTGAAAGGGGGAGTGTTTCGGAAGCTTTCTTTAGTAATTTAGATTTTTTTAAATGCTGGTTTCAGCCATTTCGAAAAATAAGCGTAAATTCGTATAATACCTACATATATTTTGAAACCATGACCACTATTGGTTATTCATATTCCAATCAAAATGACACAGAGATATACTCTGATATACAGTGTGACAATAAAATATATTTGTATCTAAATCCATTTATTAGTGTTTAGATAAATAATATCATGAACTACAGGTTGTAAGTGAGTAAAGGAATATACAAATTCAGTGTCTAATTTGACGCCAATTCGAGTTTCACAGTAGTCAATTTTCTCAAACTAAAAATCCTCATCTGCCTAGCCTGTTCCCAACAACATTGGAGTTGGCTTCCAGTCTAACTGGATATCTGTAAGACTCAAAGTTTTCTGTCTAATTGAAACAACTGTCAAGGGCGTTCAAATGACAGCCCATATTGTCCAATTTAACATGCCTTCCAAAACAGTCAAACATCCACAGTTTAGCTGTGACAAATGTAATAAAACCTAGCAGATTTAATTCGAACACATACTTGAACTAATTAAAAAAATGTATGATGTAGCATTTCACAATACTTCAGCTCAGCAAATCACCAAGTTGGCACTATCAATGTTTTCAATTTAAATGCATATTAAGCAAGTATATAATGTACTTTTATACTCCAATTGCAGACTTACAACTACGTTTATCAGTGATATTTGCAAGAATTCAGAGTACTAGGTAATGTGAATTTGTCACAGTTGGTATGTTATTTATGAAATACTAAACTTATTTGGTCCAAGGTTTTACTTTTTCAGAGTATGACAGCTTTAGTGATTAAAATGAAAGCGAGGAGGAATGATCTTGGATTTTCAAGCTACTAGCCGATTTCTCGTGGTTTCACTTGCTTCCCGTGGGAATTACTGCCTGTACCCAGATGACACTATGTTGACTCTATGCTACTATGTGTATGCGATAGAATCTATATGAATAGCTGTGTTTTATTCCTGACTTAATTGTCACATTGCTTAGGAACAAATAAATGTACTTCCCCAACTACTATGATCAAGTATTTACTAATACTGCTTTTCCCTGAGTGTCATAAATATTATACTTAAGCATGAACAATGCTGTGAGCTAGTAATAAAATTATAGCTTCAATTATCAATATAAGGAAATTGAACCTCATCCCTTTAGGTGTGAACTATCTTATCTAGGGCTGCAATAAAATAAATATCTATACTAATATTAGAAAGAGGTAAAGCATTGGAGTTTGTGACATTGTAAAGAGTTATCTCTGGTTCTACTGAAACAATTTTATTTTTACGAATACCTAGTAAGTTAAGTTATTTGGGAGTGTCATAGGCTGTATTTTATAAAGGTAGTTCTTATTATTTTTATTAAAATCTGAATGAAAAATTAATGGATGCCATATGATTCTCCATAAAGAGAAATTAGGTTTCAATGTACTGCACGGAATTACTGTCGAAATGATATAATAATAGCCTGCAGTGTACGACTGACACGTTTTTTAAATAGAAAGTTTATCAATATTACACAGAAACAAAAAATATGCATATCATTACGACTTTATGCCATAAAATCAAGTTGTATGAACATGTTATTAGTGTGAATAATTATATCGATTAACGAACTCGTTACAATATCAATAACGACTATTTAATTTAATATTATCATAAATTATTTCAGCTTTTTAACCGTGTCGACTGCTTTCGTGGAACCAAAAAACATCATCTTGGCAACTATTGCACCTCTCTTTCTAGCATGCACATACATGTATAGCTCTGTCACTCTCACTCTTGACAGTTTTCACTGACGTGTCGCTGTCAGGTCGACTGGACCGAAACAACAAACGGTTTTAGCCTTTTTATTCACTATTTATAACATAACATGAATATTCATAAACACAGAAACGCAGATAAGAAGTTCATCCGTTTAATTAAAACGTCTAAATCGAGCTAATAATTGATAGATAATGAGAAATTAGGTTATACTTACTGCCTCCGTACTCCCAGAATGGAACGGATCCATCTTTTTGCGCTAAATACGGCGGCTTAAATGAATATTTGTATTCAAAACGTCTGTGTACGGACTGGGTATTTACGCACACCAAAACGCATAATATTACACTGCACAAAACTAAATTTAATTTAATCAACGACATATCGACGGCTTACAGCAACCGTGCCCGCTCACGTCAAGACATTAAAAAAATTGTTGATCGCGAATATCGCCCGTGATTCGTCAACTGAGATACGTTCGGATACAGCTTAGTTACTTAAAATAGTTCATTGATGAAATGAGCCTCTTGAATTTTAATTTATGAAGTACACAAATAGTGTTATATATAAAAGTAAGTAAAATAATAACTATAATGAAGATTATAGTATTAATAGTATTATGATAATAAAGATTGTCAATATTTTTAGCTTTTTAAAAGTGTAAACCAGAAGATTTTATAAAAAACATTTTTTTGGACATTTTTGCAATTCAAAATAGTCACGATAGAAATTATAATAAAGTCAATAATATTGTTTTTACTATTTAAAATAACAATAAACACAGTATCTGTATCCGAACGAAACCCAGAATAGTATTGCCAGTTAAGGAAAATTCCTTGAAATGCGGGGAATTTTCACACCCAGGACTAAAGTTCTCATAAGAAAATAATCAAATAACGCATTGCAGTAAAGAGTAAAATTCAAACACGACGAAATACAACTTAAAAAACTTTTATTCTCATGCAATAGTCAGTATATTGAACGTGATAGAATATTCTTCAATAGTTTTAATAATTAAGTGCATTTAAGGAATTTTACACTGGCAAAACTAAATACTGCTACAGCGTATTATTGACATTGTATTAATTATTTATTTGTATTATTTTTATTGAAAATACGTAAAATAATAACGAGAACATAATTATTTAATATTCAGAATTGTGTCTACAATAAAGGCAAATACAAATTTAAACGCTTTCTGCTCTATTCCAATGTGAAACTGAAGGATTTTGCATATAAACAAAGATAACTTATGTTTTGATTTCCTTTCGCTCCAAAATATTATGAAAATATTCTGATAGGAGATCAGGTCAGTAGTTTGTAATTAAATCTCGCTTATACTACTGTAAACAATCTTATCTCTACAATTTTAATTTAATAACATATCGAACTTTTGAAAGTTGAATATAATTTTCTAGCTTCTCTACCTTTTTAAATAAACGTAAATACCAGAAGTTATCTATAAAATATGCTTTTGCATTATGCTATTTTTCGAAACAAGTATTTAAAGTCTTGAAATGATTTGTATTTAAATCTAAAATCCTAAAGCCTTCTTCGATACAAGTGCTATCAGAAATCTATACTAATATTATAAAGCTGAAGAGTTTGTTTGTTTGTTTGAACGCGCTAATCTCAGGAACTACTGTTCCGATTTGAACAATTCTATCGGTGTTAGATAGCCCATTTATCGAGGAAGGCTATAGGCTACTTTTTATCCGGGTTCGTGCAGAGGTTCCCATGGGATGCGGGTGAAACCGCTGGCAGAAGCTGGTTTAAAATATTTTTTCAATCAAAATCAGATCGGCCCAGCAGTCCTACATTTAATCAAACAAACTCTTCAGCTCTATATATCATATTATCCTACAAGATTCCAACATCGCATTACCAAACAATTTATGTACTTACCTATTTTCCACGCTACCAACCGCTACAAAAAAAATACACAAATTCCATTTTAAAATTCCAGCGCTATGTCAGAAGACATATTCTACCGTCGCCAAGTGTCCCGTCAGCACCTGGAAGTGTTAGCCCAGTACATGGAGAGATACCCTCCGCTGGCGCTGGCCAGCGCTCGCTCCAGGGAGGGACATGTGCAGTCTAAGAGGATGTGGGAGAAGATAGCACGGACGCTGAATAGGATTGACGAGGGTGTTACTAAGAGTGGGAAGAGTTGGGCTAGGGTTAGTTGTGTTTTATGTTAATGCTGTGACTTTGTCTGTGTCCTGAGAGATATATACCCAGCTGCTTAAAAATGTTGCATATTTCCATCTCCAAGGCACCTGTTTTGTTATGATAGCATAACAAAGAACAAATCTCACTTAATACTAGGAACAATATTAGCAGTCTGTTAATGGATGAGTATCTGAGCGCTGGCACTTTTGGGGCCATCTTTGTATCTTTAATTTATACATTAAAAAAAGGCTGATTCTCAGCATGTTTCATTAAATTAATTTGTTATTTTTTGGTCCTCATTGTCACTGAGTACTTTACAATTAATTTACAAACCTTAATTATTAGTCCAGTTACAAACCTTAATTACTATTCTTAATCCTTTTCCAGTACTGGATAGACCTAAAATTCAAGATCCGTCGCAAGTATGCAGTGATACAGAAGTGTCTCTCAGAAGGGACGCACTGCACCATACACCTGAACCCATTGGAGGAGAGGATAGTCAAGATCCTCACTGATGAGGAGGGGAATCTGCTGCCCACTGCATCCGTGTACCATCAGATGAAGAGTTACCATCCGCTGCATTATCTAAAGGCCAGTGGGGTAGGTGGACTTAAAATGTGTAGCTGTAGTTTTTAATGTGAAAGGAAAATGAATCTGTCTGTTCGTAACACTATTTTAGATGAAATTTTTCATTAGGATAGACACATCACATACATAGTACGTTATTTTTAATCTGAATGCACAAAGTATTTCCCTCAAAGGAATTTTAAAATACAGGCAACAATTAGTATCAATGTATGGAATGGAGGTGTTCATTACACATACGAGTTAACACATTTAATTTTGAAATAACTGCAGTATTATTAAAAACTTTGTCATGATTATCATTTTTTGTAATCATGCACTGTATATTCACCCTTATAAATATTCTGTGCCCTCCTGCAGCTCCCTTCCAACTCTATCTCATAGACATTAAATTTTCAGAATAACAACCTAAACATAAAACAAATAACGGAATCCAACACAAAAATTGACGACACAGGAGGCATAGAATCTGAAGACGAGTGTCAAGATGACTTCCTAACCACCTCCCCTACAGAACACATAGTTTTGCCTCAACCGGACATCAAACCCAACATAGCCAGCATGAAACCAGACATCACAGACCCCATTCTCATACCAGAAGAGAAGAAAACTATAGAAGAGTTGAGAAGAGAGTTAGTAGAGTTCGAGTTGAGAAAGCAGAAAGAGTTATTTGAAATGGAGAAGCAGTTTAAGAGAGAGAAACATGAGATGGAGATGGAGATTCTGAGGGTTAAGAAACAGCTGATGATGAAAGAGTTGAAGAAGTTATAGCCTTGAAGGTAGACAGGGAACTGTCTACTGGGAAATATAGGTATTTAGTTTTGCGCAAAAAGTCTGGTGTATGTTTGCGCAAAACTTTTGTGATTGTTGCGCAAAAAATATTCTTTATAATTGTTGCGCAAAAGATTTTTATAATTTTGCGCAGTGTTTGCGCATTTTTTCGCTCAAACATTTTTGTTAAACATAATTAGTGCAATATCAATCCATATAAATGTGTCCAATATGAGTTTCCTTTGCAAGTAACATTTTGTTAAAATCGAAATATTTTAGAAAGCTTACTATGCTTTCGAGAAAAAATGAAGTTAAATTATTTTCTGTTATAATCACTTCATTTAGTAGGAATTACTTTGCTGTACAATATAAGCCCTGACAGGGCTTAGATATAAGTAAACTAAAAGTGATAAAACAATAGTCATAGAATTAAGTGAAAATAAACATATTTTGACAAGTTTCAGAAAAGTGATTTTTCTCACTATGTAAGTTTAAAGTGGGCACAATAAAAGTCGGTTGGAAAAATCATTAAACTTTAATGTGAACAATTATCGTTTATTGACAAATAATTTTATTCATGGTCTTCAAAAGCTTACTTTTATGAGTATTTCCCGGTTTTTATCGATCCTAAGAATCGATTCTGCGTAGCAATTTTCCGCCATTAAGTTTGGCATGAATTATCCTTAACTAACGATTTCTAACGATTACCTATCTATCAATTAATCAGTTGTTTTGCGATTAGAGATGAATAGTTAGTTTATATAAATGTTGAGCTAGTTACATAATCTTCGATCTAAAATCAACAGACAGATAAGTTATAGAAATCCATCCTAACTCTTCCCCACTTCTTAGTTCTTCTCAAACGGATAATAAGGATGATCCAGCCACTTCAGCTGCGGTATAGTGCGGTAGTTCCTGTCGAATGCCTTGAGGGTCGCCTTCTCTTGTTCAGTCAGCTGGAAGTCGAAGACCAGGTGGTTCTGCTCTATGCGGGATTTGGTCAACGACTTCGGGATCGGGATCACTCCTAATTCCACCTTGAAACGAGAACCAGACTAGTTTATGAAAAATGGAAGATAAAAAAGGTGAAGAAAATGTATGAGGAGCTAATGTACAGCGGTAAGGGTCAATCGATCGTAAGGTGAATCAAAACTTGGTGTGTGGTCGGTCCTTAGATAGGTGACCATTTTCATGACGAATTCCTCTGTTTTTGGAATGCCGTGGGTGGGTACCGGTTGTCTTTTGAACATTTGATAGCCGTCGTTACGGGTAGACAAAATTCTGAAAATGTGACAACCAGTCTTACCACGGTGAAACTGGCGTATCGGGTTTGAAGAGATCAGACAGTCAGTCGCTCCATGTGGTACTCTACTAAGCTGTATCCGGTTAGACTGGAGGTCGATCGAGGTTTTGACCTGGTACCTAGCTGGTTTGAAGAGAACAGGTAGGCATATAGATAGTTACTCCATATGGCACACTGGTATTCAGCTGCATATGATTAGACTGGAAGACGATGCCAACATAGTTTATGAAAGCTTACGCAAATATCAGTCATATCCAGTCTAAAACCTTACCAGGTATCTCAAAGCGACTTGCGGCACAGTTTTGTTATGCCTCTTAGCTATCTCCACGAGGGCAGGGTCGTCGACCCTCGGGGGCGGAGCGCCGGGCTGCGCCTTGCTGTAGAACAGCGAGCCGAAGGGCGTGTAGCCCATGACGCGAATGTTCTGACGAGCGCAGTACGCGAGGAGCTCGGGTTGTTGGAGGTTTAAGTTTATCTGCGAAAATTGTAAAAAGATGTCAAGTAATTGAGGGTTTAGTGAATTGATAATAATATTACAAAATGAGTAGAGGAAAGCTATGGAATGTTTTGAAAGCAATTTTTATCAAGTTACGGGCTTTTGAAATTTTCAAAAGTAGCCCGAAGTCTGGAAGTTGGTGATTGACTTGTTCATCGGAGCGGAGAGCACGTTAATGTCGGTCCTGCACTTAATCTCAGTGGAAGCCATTGCTTATGCATACTTCGCTTAAAAAATATACAAACCATTATTATTTTCCTCTTATCATTTTATTTATTTCTTCCATTACATCTATTGGGTATCATTAAAAACTGTCGTAGTTACCTCAACTTGCAACACAGCAGGTTTCTCCAGCCCGTGCTCGAGTATCCTGTCGATCTGCTGCTGGTTGAAGTTGGACACGCCGATGGACCTGGCCAGCCCGAGGCTCTTGGCCTCCACCATGCCGCGCCACGTGTCCAAGTAGTCCGTGTAGTCGTAGGTTTGGTTCAGCTGGAAAATAGTGTTTAGGTGATTAATAGATAGATGATTATACATATTGGATTCCAGGTCAGGCAAGTACCAATGCAACTTTTCTAAGTTTGTACGTACTTTCTAAGTATATCTTGGACACCAATGGCTGATAAAAAGGTGAAGGAAAACATCTTGAGGAAACCTGGACTATATAGTCTGAAATCATCAACCCGTATTGAGCAAGCGTGGTGATTAATGCTCAATCCTTATCCATGTGAGAGGTAGGAGGCCTGTGCCCAGCAGTGGGACGATAAAAAGGCTGTAACAGTCGCTTTTACAATATAAGTAATTAAGTTTACTCACAAACTGTCCCACAGGCCAGTGTATAAGGTACAGGTCGACGTATTCAAGCCCGAGGTTGCTGAGCGACTGCCGGAGCGCCGGCACCACCGCCTCGCGCGCGTGCTCGCTGTTCCATAGCTGAGGAGGAAGGGTTGAGGAGTTAGTGAGTGAGTGGACCAACCAGGTAAGTAATCAAGAAATCGCATATCTTCTTAGAACCTGTGAAGAACCTGTAGGCTAAACTGTCCGGCAAATGATGGTCGATAGTTGTCTAACCGTTTAGTTTGAAGGTAGCCATGAATGCCTTTTCATTCGGCCGATATTTCATCGTTATAGTTATTGTGTGGTCTATCACACAATTCCATACTGATTAAGAGCCTTATCACTGTAAGCCGACTATGAGGTTGCAGTCTGCGGGGTTTCTAAGCAGAGCTTTATAATATTTACTTAACACATTTTAACAAATGTTTGCACGAATATGCTATTGTTTGCTAGTATTTAGAAACATTTTGTGCTGCACAGCACACCTCCACCAAATCTTGCATTTACTAGTTATATCTCACGAAAAAAATCTCAATAAAACTCACCTTAGTAGTAATAAACAGCTCTTCTCTCTTGACACCCTCACTGATCTTCTTAGCAACAGCCCTGCCGACCTGGTCCTCGATCCTGTACGCGAAGGCAGTGTCGATGTGTCGGTAGCCCGCGGCGATGGCCCAGGACACGGCCTGCTCCACCTCGCTGGCTCCCGGCTCCACGCGCCCATGTTGGGGGAGAGAGAGGCTTTATTGCTTTGTTACTAGTGAGTCTAAGGAGTGGCAGTGTCGATGTGTCGGTAGCCCGCGGCGATGGCCCAGGACACGGCCTGCTCCACCTCGCTGGCTCCCGGCTCCACGCGCCCATGTTGGGGGAGAGAGAGGCTTTATTGCTTTGTTACTAGTGAGTCTAAGGAGTGGCAGTGTCGATGTGTCGGTAGCCCGCGGCGATGGCCCAGGACACGGCCTGCTCCACCTCGCTGGCTCCCGGCTCCACGCGCCCATGTTGGGGGAGAGAGAGGCTTTATTGCTTTGTTACTAGTGAGTCTAAGGAGTGGCAGTGTCGATGTGTCGGTAGCCCGCGGCGATAGCCCAGGACACGGCCTGCTCCACCTCGCTGGCTCCCGGCTCCACGCGCCCATGTTGGGGGAGAGAGAGGCTTTATTGCTTTGTTACTAGTGAGTCTAAGGAGTGGCAGTGTCGATGTGTCGGTAGCCCGCGGCGATAGCCCAGGACACGGCCTGCTCCACCTCGCTGGCTCCCGGCTCCACGCGCCCATGTTGGGGGAGAGAGAGGCTTTATTGCTTTGTTACTAGTGAGTCTAAGGAGTGGCAGTGTCGATGTGTCGGTAGCCCGCGGCGATAGCCCAGGACACGGCCTGCTCCACCTCGCTGGCTCCCGGCTCCACGCGCCCATGTTGGGGGAGAGAGAGGCTTTATTGCTTTGTTACTAGTGAGTCTAAGGAGTGGCAGTGTCGATGTGTCGGTAGCCCGCGGCGATAGCCCAGGACACGGCCTGCTCCACCTCGCTGGCTCCCGGCTCCACGCGCCCATGTTGGGGGAGAGAGAGGCTTTATTGCTTTGTTACTAGTGAGTCTAAGGAGTGGCAGTGTCGATGTGTCGGTAGCCCGCGGCGATGGCCCAGGACACGGCCTGCTCCACCTCGCTGGCTCCCGGCTCCACGCGCCCATGTTGGGGGAGAGAGAGGCTTTATTGCTTTGTTACTAGTGAGTCTAAGGAGTGGCAGTGTCGATGTGATCGAGAGAGAGGCTTTATTGCTTTGCCACATTTTAAAGAAAAACGGACGTTAGTGTGGTCGGTGACTATGGACCCAAGTTGGGTTGACACTGTCCGGGTCAAGAGTAGAACTCGTAAAGAATGAGGCAATAGTGAATGCACCAATGTCTGCGCAAATGCTTGTGCGCCATACGATGACCTGCGCAGCTGGCTGATCTCTTTACACAGAGTAGTCCACAATTGACAAGTACCGGTACAAATACGGCGTCAAAATCCGTCAGTGTGAAAAGGCTGTTAGGATATCTAGGTGTCATGTTTAGTACTATTGATAGAAAAATACCTTGGTGTTATTGCCGAGCCATGTCCCGAGCGCGAGCGCCGGGATGTCGCGACCATCGTGCAGCTTTAGAGTTGGCACTACGGTCGGGATCGTTCCTCCATACGCCTGAAATTATTCAAATATTTACCGAAGGTAAGTGAACTGATAGGTATTATAAATGGGAAAGTCAATCTCTGTCTATCTGTCGGCCTTCTGCGTCCACACTACTAAATCGATTTAAATAAGGTGTATGTTCACAGATTTCAGTTCACAAATTGTTATAATGTATCTTCTTATCCCGGTACGGGAAGTAGCTCTTGACGCGGATGGATATTGCAGGGAACCAGAATTTTCCATCACATATCTATGTAAAAGTTTACTTATGCTAAAAGTTTATAGACTTTCATAAAACATACCAAAAAGTTGGTAAATACCACAACTAAGCATTAGAAATTCGAATACCCATACATTTTCCTAAATCTTACCAAACCGGTCATTCTATTAGGGAAAACAAGTAACTAGCATAAGTCGATATCGAAAACCAAACAAACTATGCACTTACCGAGAAAAACGTTATTACTAACACAAAAACACTACTTAAACCCTTCATCTTGAATGAAAACTAAAGAATAACTGATTTTACATTAAAAATAGTTCTTTATAATCGTCTATTTTGATATAAAACTATGTAATATTTGACCTTTTTGATAAGACGCGCGAGTCGTGCGTTGGTAAGTAGTGAACTAAACGTGTTGACTTGAGGAGGGATATCGACATTTCTTGCATAGTTTAATGTTTATGTATGTTGGTCTGTGAGTCGGTTTGTATGTGGTTTTACTACTAATGAGCTATGGAAGTTACTGGCTATAGAATAAAGAGGTGACCGAGTCAAGAACACCAAAGATTGGATGCTTAATTAATTAATTAAAATTACCTATCGAAGTTAGACTTTGCAAATCACTTGAATGTGTAATAATGAGAAAGTTTGAGTATCGAATGTATTAGCTAACGAGCTTTAGTGGTTTAACCTACAACCTTTGGGAACTCTCTAGGTCACTTACTCCGTGCATTAGGATAAAAGTAGCCTAGGTATAAAAGTTCCTCGAAAAATAAGCTAACTAGCTTACACCGAAAGATTCCTAGAAGATTATTTAGAGTAGGTACACCGATATTCACAAAGGAGGATAATTTGATTTTAAATTAACATATTGCAGTCCCACAAAAAATAGTAAATACTCGTAAGTAATAATTAGAAAGCAACCGGTTCCTACGTTTATTTATTACACGAACTATCATAACTCGTTGGATATTAACTTCTTAGTAAAGGTCAATGATCACCAAACTTTTTGGATTGTAATGGTCAAATATTTTGTTAATTATCGTCAACGTGATAATAGTTATACAGATACCAGGTAAGTAAACTACCTATCTAATAGTTTTATATTTACCTATCTTTATATTTTCGGATATCATTTGTAATAGCTAGGTACATAACTACTATGGCATAATAATCTGAGTTGCTGCCGTTACTGGTCTTCGTTTTAAGCTCATTTGATATTAAACTATCAAAGTTAATGATGCGTAGAAAAATGCAAATTCATAGATGGTAGTCAGATAAACGCAGCATAATGCATTTTGAGACCAAAAATTTAGATTAATGGTAGGTACCTTTTATATGGGAAACCATCAAATGACATCTGCTGTGGGTGCAGCGTGAGGGAGTGTCCAACTCTTACTGACTAAACTCCATCATGTTCCTTCTTAAGCCCTTTATGTATCAGCGCCGCGGTAACTCGCGCGAATAATCCCGCAGCCCCAGCAAGGTTTGGCCCTGGTGGCCTGTCTGCTAGGACAGAAGGACTTACCATTAAAATCTGCAGTGTGTGGAGGCATTGATTCTAAGACTGTACCTGTAGCATTTTGGCAGTCGAGAAGAATAGGTAAACCTAGGATTTAATGTTTCGTATCGTTCGCGAAAATCATAGATCGTGATTTGTTTGATCTTACCGTGTTAACGTACTCATAAAACTGGTTTCCCATACAGACTGGCTAATTGTTATGAGTTGCGAAATCTAACAGCCATAGATTGAGTTGCAGAATCGACAGTCTGCATTTAATTCATGGCTTAGTAAAGTAGAGCATAATTTTAAGGTATACTTGAAAATAATGATGCTTAGCTAGGGCCTTTATTAAAGGAGAAAATCATCAGACCTCCCACTCACCTCCCACTGCGGGACAGGGTGAGTCCCGCAGTGGGAGGTAGTGTCAGACTTCTAATTGACTAAATTAAACCTAGCTTTGTTCCTTCTGGGCGGTTGCATGTACCTATACCTTCTAGGACTGCGGTGTCTAACAAACATTCCGCCGCCTCGGTAGACTTTGGCTACTAGGTAAACCCAGATTTTTATAGGTGTCTATTTGAAAAAAAAAAACTAACTCCCTTTCTAGCACAATCTCACAATCAATTACTGTACCTAAAAGTCGTGTTAGTTACACTATTATATCTTAAGAACGGCTATAATTTGGCTGAACATTGGCGGAGAGGTAGCTTCAAACCAGGAGACGGACATAAGAATTATTATCCCCACATGGTTCCAAGAAGTAGTTTACGTGGAACGCGCAAAACTAGATTGAGCCTCGGAGCGTTTCAACTGACCAACTCTAAGGATAGATAAGTCAGTCATCATATATTCTGCCTACCGTCGCATCTGTAATACATAAGCTCGCCTAGTTCAGCTTATTTATGTGCAAGTTGTGTCGATACGAGGCTAGTAGCGTTCTGATTGTCAAGTGAACATGATTCTGTTTATGTTAATAACTTCTCTGTTTGCGGCCTGTAGCGTGAGTGGCTTTTGTTTTTATATTATCTTTGTATCCTGAAAGCTCCGAAACTGCTGAACTGAATTGAAAAAATCGATTTAATACATGTATAAACAATTAAATAGCCCATCTAATTAAACATTAATTAAATATCCCCGCATGACATGGTCTATATTTTATCCGGGTGCGAAAAGTAGGTAATTTCCACGGGACGCGGGTGTTTCACTACAGTGTCAGGGTAGTAATCCCGTTATTGGGTAACAAAGTAACTGGCTAGGCAGATGATTGTGCCAGAACGTAACTCTGTTTAATAATATCTGAATTTTTTACTTGATTGATATCTCATCTAAGATGCTATTTCTAAGATGATACTGCAAGGCCAACTACTAATCTTGGATAATCCAATCTACATGTTTTTTGTTACAAAATCTATGAATAGGTATAGGTGTCTCGTAAATCTACTGTTTTTATAAATAGTCTAGGTACCTTAAGCAATTGGTTTCTACAGAATCCCATGGGACCTCTTCGGGCACCCAGATAAAAAGTAGCATAGGCAAGCCTTCCTCGATTAATGGGATAATTTTCAAATCGGATTATTACCTAGTTCCTGAGATAATCGCGTACAAACAAACTCTACGGCTTTATAATAATTATCTATATTGGCAGGCTTGAGTGATGTGCGTGTTACAGATTGAAGTCGCCTGGTTATCCTTGATATAATCTTCCATCTGTAGACATAGGTACAAGGCAATTAGTAAACATGTTCATCTAAGCCGAATGCAGAAACACGCAATCTCTTTGTTGGCACAATTGTCATTCTTTACTTGTTATAGAGGTATTTCCTTAGTTGTTTAGCCAGAGATCCATATGCAACATTAAACTATGTATATACTTACATTATAACCAAATCGTAACTGGATATGTTCAAATCGGCGATTTAACTACTGAAAATGGTTCAGTTTTCGTTAAAGTTAAATATCACTCGCCGTAAATGTAGTAATTCTTTTAAACTACGAAAATCGTTGTTATTTTTAATGTACCTCTACCTACCTATAAGTATATATCATTCTGTATGCATCCTTATTTCTTAAATTTAAACCAACGTGAATGCAGACAGTTTCCAATCAAAATGTATTGTGTCAAATGTGTTTTATTGTGATGAAATTATAAACAAACCAAATTACAAACTCATAGTCATTCACTGAAACAAAAAGCTACAAGACTCCCAAATATACCATGCATATAAAATAGAAAATAACCCACCACAAATGTATCTAGGTACTAAATTATCTGTGTCCTATGAGAACTATACCTACGCGAAAAAGTAGCCTGTAGTTTGATAAATAGGCTATCTAACTAGACCAGTAGTTCCTGAGATAAACGTATTCAAGCATTCGGCTTTATAATATTGAAATACATTCCGATTCATGCAAGTACGATGTCTAAACGTACTTTAGAAGAGTTTATAGAGGACTATAATAGGACGAAGCAGATTTTACGCCCGAACCCGGACTGGGAAGAAGACTTGGTTCAGACGGTTGTCATAACTCCTGAGATGGAAGCCAGGATTAAGAGTTACAACCAAGTTAGGGGCAAGAAGAAACCGAAGCCTGATTGCTGCTGTCAGGTTGTTTATAAGTTACTAGCTGTTTCTAGCGTAACTTCTTTCTGTACCCGGATAAAATGTGGCTTACGTGTCGTTAGTTGTCGCCTGGGGATTGTGGCTTCTTAATATTGAAAGAACTTTTCAATTCGGTTCAGTAGTTTCGGAGCCTTCAGATTACATAGAAATTAATGTTCTCTTTATAATAGGTACTAGCCGTTTTCCCGCGGTTTCACCCGCGTCCCGTGGGAGCTACTGCCCGCACCGGGATAAAATATAGCCTATGTTACTCACAGATATTATATTATTTATCTCGCAGAGATTATAGCTTTCTAATGGTGAAAGAATATTTAAAATCGGTCCAGTAGGTTGTTTTTGAGTTTATCCATTACAACCAAACAAATAAACAAACAAAGTTTTCCTCTTTATAATGTTAGTATAGATACTTACCGTTTCCCTGCGGTTTCACCCACTTGAACTTAACGGGTGAACTTCTTCCCGCACCGAGTAGTACTTATAGCTTCCCATCGGTGAAAGAAAGTTTCAAATCAGTTCATTAGCTTTGGTGCCTTTAGAAGGTACTTGACAAACAAACAAAGAAAATCTATCTATCTTCTATGGATATGAACTAAATTGTGTTCTAAAAAATAACAACACCTACTCATAACCTTTTCCGTTCAAATCATTCCAAATGGCACATAATAATATTTATTTCCCCACAGGAGGCAGTATCCAAGCCAGGAGTGGCTCCTCTCATCGAGCTGAATGATGGCCATACCATCCCCAGCCTTGGACTGGGCACTTGGCTTGGCTTCACCAAAGAAGTAAGTTTAAAACAGCGCCATCTGTCAGCGAGAAGTAGTAGCTGTGCTTCTTATAATGGCCGCTATTTTTGGTGGCGCTAGCTGTATCATATTTTTAAGCGTGTAAAACATGAAAAGAGGATTCATGAATATAATAATAGTGCTTACTTTTACCTTTATAGTCCTTACTCATTTTAAAATGATTGTTAAAAGACACAAAATATGATTTTGGTTGATAAAACAAACCGTATAGGTCACGATAGAAAAAAAAAACATTTTCCGTAAACTGTTCCCACTTCACAAAGTACATACATCAATTATTTAACAGTTAAATCCAAACTAATATTATAAATGCGAAAGTAACTCTGTCTGTCTGTCTGTCTTTTCTTCACGCCTAAACTACTGAACCGATTTGTATGAAATTTGGTACAGACATAGTTTGAAACTTGAGAAAGGACATAGGATAGTTTTTATTACAAAAAAATATATATATATTCCGGACATATAGCACCATCTATTGGTCAAATCAAAAATCTGCTGGTAGTCACTATTCCACGCGAACGAAGTTGCGGGCAAAATCTAGTGATATATAATGTAAAAATAATGTTTGTAAGCTACAACAAACTACTTATTGATGAAATCCTCCATAGCAATGCAGGTAATTTAAAGACTTTCTTACACTTTTTGTTCTAATAATACCTTGTTCTTCAGGGTACCACAGCCCCGGTAACAGATGACTCTGTTCAGAAGGCGGTGGAACTCGCCATCGACGTGGGCTACAGACACATCGACACGGCAGCTATATACAGCACTGAAGAACAGGTTTGTGAAACCATATTACGACTGTTTATTTATTCAATACTTTATGCATATTTTTTACAATGGTGGACTTAATGCCTTAGGCGTTTTCTCCCAGTCTACCTTTGGGTAGTAGAGAAATAGCATTAGTATGATGCTTTTCTTATCTTTCTTTCTCATCATCTGGTTAGCCTTTTCTTATGCACAATGCACAAATATGCTTAGATATTTTATTTCACAAAAACGGTGTACTACGGTAAACTGTGTGTACTACATACATACTTGTGTGTAAGCATATAGTCAACATTAATGTTAATTTGCAGGTGGGAGCTGCCATCAAGAAGAAGATAGCGGAAGGCGTTGTGGCGCGCGAGGATCTCTTCATAACTAGTAAGGTAAGTTTAACAGGTTTATTTCAATTAGTATTTGATAATCTTATTGACACAGAAGAAGCGACTATAAATATTCTTTGTGTACTATTTAATTGTGTCTTCGACTCTCTTTGCCACAATTTAATCTTGATTCATACTTGGTTGCAAAACAGCACTTTTTGTACTTCAAAATTTACAATAGACAGCGCCTAAAACGTTCACCCTTCACCATTTCCTGTGTCCTTTTACAAGGAAGAAAAAGTGGAACACCCGACAATTTGTAAGACTCAAAACGCGCAGCTCTTTAACAAGATTTTTTTTCCTTTTTTTTTATAAATACAAATGTGCCTATGTTTGTTTCAGCTGTGGAACGACCGTCACGCTCCTGAGGCGGTGGTGCCGGTGCTGAGGGAGAGCCTGGCGCGGCTGCAGCTCGACTACCTCGACCTGTACCTCATACACTGGCCTGTGGGACAGTTTGTACGTATCATCATCATCATCACCTGCTTTATCGAACCACTGCTGGGCTGTGGCCTCTTCTCACATAGAGAAGGATTGAGCGTTAATCACCATGTGCAAGAGATGCAGATTGGTGATTTCAGACTTTGTAATGCAGGTTTACTCGAGATGTTTTCCTCTTATTTACTTAGCCATTGATGTCCTTAGAAATAACTTAGAAAAGAAAACTAGTTCAGACGTTTTCTTCAAATTTGTACGTTCGTTTTAGTCAGAATAGCACAAAACGTTTTATATTTCTTTAAGTATTAGTTCATTATTAAATGAAGTTAAGGTATTGCCAGCCCATTAGATTACAATTATACTTTATCAGATTATATTATAAGAAGCTCATCGTTCCAGGAAAACGGCACATTCGATTTGACAGACTACGCGGAGACGTGGAAGGGCATGATCGACGCGAAGAACCGCGGCCTGGTGAAGTCCATCGGCGTGTCCAACTTCAACATCACGCAGCTGCAGCGGCTGCTGTCCATGACGCCCGTCAAGCCCGCTGTGCTGCAGGTTGAGGTCAGTTCAGAAATTCAAATTCAAATATTTATTTGCTACAATATGGTACATAAGGTGTTACAATAAATTTGTTTTAGCATATCTTGCCATAACATGGCGTGCAAATGTCAAAATAAGCGTCGTAAATGTATTAATCTAGGTTATAACAAAAAAGAGAATAGGAAGTATAGGTTCTGTCTAGCCTCTTCTTAACGATAATTCAGGTGAGCTTCCAATGTGATCGGATCGGATGAACCAGTGTTTTACATGGAGCGACTGTCTATCTGAACTCCAGAACTCTTGTCAGACAACCAGTTTTACTACATGGTATCGTGTTGCCTGGGTAGCTGGATTAAGCAGGTCAGATTGACAGTGACCCCATGTGGCACACTGGTGCTCAGCTGAAACCGGTTATACTGGAATCTAAATCAAATATTGTTGGGAAAAGACAGACGATGAGATTTCCTACTTTGACCAATTCCAGTAATACGAAGCCGTATTAACTAACTTATTTCTCTGCTTTTCCACTTCCAGGTGAACTTCAACCTCCAGCAATCTCAGCTGATAGAATTCTGCAAGATGCAGAACATAGCAGTGGTAGGGTACACCCCCTTCGGCTCGCTGTTCCACAGCAAGGCTGCTCCGGATGCCCCCCCTCCCAGGACGGATGAACAGGCTCTGCTGAGGATCGCTGACAAGTACCACAAGAGTGTGGCTCAAGTTGCTTTGAGATATCTGGTGAGTTTGGCGTAATACCCAGTCTGTGTCTGTGATTTTAAGGTTTAAAATTGATTGTAGGTAGTTGTGTAGAGTTTGATTTTGATGATTCGTGGTTATATATCAGTTTATGCAGGAGTTGCTTGTAATTTGTAAATCTATAAAAGTACATAAAATATTATCATCGCAAGAAATTTCCAACATACTTTGGGGATCTACCACTATTTTAAACATGAATGTTAACAAATGCAATAGCCTAAATAAGCTTTACTTTATAATTGATTATTTAGTTTCCAAAAACATCGGAAAATCTTTGCCTCGTCGCAACAAAACCTAGTTTTAATTTCGTATGTCTTCTCGAAGACAGATGGCGTTAACCACTTAAACGGTTTTATGTGGCTTTGCTTAATCTAGACTTACTGTCTTTTTAATTAATAATAAATAATGTCAATTTCTTCACAGATTGAACTGGGCGTCATCCCAATACCGAAGTCGGTGACGCCGAAACGCATTCGTGAGAACATTGAAGTGTTCGACTTTCAGCTGAAGAAACAAGAGAGAGAGGTCATGAAGGCGTATGACAGGAACTACAGGACTATTGCCGTTACTATGTGGAAGGACTCGCCTTATTATCCGTTTTAAATAAATGCCTTGCGTTTAAAACTATAATTTTGTTCCTGTTTACTTGATTATCCAAATTGTACCCAGAGTCAAATCATTCATTTAATTTAGGCCTTTAAATCACTTATGAACGTTAAAAATTATAAATAGGTTATTTTTTTTACGTAAATATAGATTTAGTTTATTTCAAAATATAATGTACAGATTTTGTTGAAAAATAAATAGTGTGTACCTGGTAGCGCCATCTATATTTTATCTCACGGACTACGTCCACGCATCCAAATAATGTAATAGTACTGCGTTTGACTAAATTCAAACGAGCGATGCTACCCCCTCCCCTGTTTCCCGCTCCTGTTCTGTTCCGCACGCCTGGCGAGAGAGAGTGACACGCGCTCGCGCTCCGTGGCTCCATATTACTGTAACCGCCTGGAAGTAAACGCATCGCCGAGAGGAAGTACTCGTGCTTCTCCCGTGTCGCATGTCCTGCTGTAGGATAGCGAACTATTGTGATAATCCGCCCGCGGGTGTGAACGTGACTATTGTGTTGTGTGATCGGGAAGACCGCCGCCTGCCGCCATCTTGTGAAGCCCAACGTTGGAGAGACAGGTACGCGTGCATATCCTTAATTGCCTACACATCGCTCGTTCTCTTCTTGGCGATAACCAGCCAGTACCTACATATTAAATAAGGTTTGATTCTAGTTGGTAGCTACATATCGGTTGTATATTACGGAGTAGGTACATAATGGTTGTACATAAGAGGAGTATATTTGACAGCCACGCCGTGAATAATTAAACTTAAATAGGTAGAAAGGTTTAGGAATGAAACAAAAAAACATCAATTCACGATTGACTTGTTTATACTCGGGGAAAAATATCACAAAACAAAAGTAAAAACAATATACAAAAACAAAACCAAAATAAAAAAATAAGTTTATACATCCCCCTTATCTCGGCTACTGTGTGAATCATGCATTCGCCACACTACTCGTGAAGTTCCTCGGTTTGAATCCTACAGACAGACATTGTGTTGCTGGGGAGTTTGTTGCGCCACTTCTTCTTCCCAGCAATAATACTTAGGAAGTGGTGAAGAGTGGGCGGTTTTGGGGGATGTCTCATGTAATTTTGTCAGAAGCCAGTAAATAATACACCAGTCTAACCAAGGGGTATTGGTTTGCCCGGGTTAGGTACTGGGTCGAGCAGGTCAGATAGGGCAGTCGCTCCTTGTAAAATACTGGTTCTCAGCTGCATCCGGTTAGACTGGAAGCCGACCCCAACATAGTTGGGAAAAGGCTCGGCAGCTGGTTTTATGTAATTTTGACCTTCGAACGGTGCTGTTTTTCAGCCTGCTTTGAATTAAGGTTCTTTAATTTTGGACCAATGACGAAAGACTATAGCGAAGCAAAGTTGATGAAAGTAAGTGTCCTTCCACACTCGTCATATTCACCAACTTCGCGAGTAGCATGGAGTCTGTGCATGTCTTAGTGCAGGCTCCACGCCCGTGTGGCCAGCAGGGCGAGCGCGGGGTGTAGGGTGGACAGCGGGAGGGGGCGAGGGGCGCGGTTGCACCAGTTGCCAGAGCACACGCAGGCGTGGAAGCGCGCGTACAGGGAGACGCCGCGAGACATCGCTAGAAGGGATGCCATCGGACTCACTATGCAGCCGTTCTCTACGTTCTGGAACAATGATAGGACTCGGCATCAGGCTGCGATAGGCAGTGAGCTCTGAGAAGTGGTTAGCTTCTAGCTGGTCAACTGGGGTGGAATTCATAGTCAATTGTATGTCAATGTTGATCTTTCGTTGTCTTGAGGGTCTTGTTTTGAGTGCAGTGAAAGAGAACAGTTATTTAGGTTCCGAATGCCAATATACTATGTAGTAATAGTAACATGAAATTTCAAGTAACGGTTGATAAACAATCGCCTCTCCTCACCAACAAATGAAGTGGCCAGTAAAAATACTTGTACTTTTAAAGGCTCGAGCAGACCGGATGCGTATGCGTAGACGTAAGCGTAAACGTGCGCGTAGACGTGCAAGTACCATGAGTTGTAATGTATAGAATTGTATGAGACGCACGTCTACGCATACGCATCCGGTCTGCTCGAGCCTTTCGTGAAAATTACAAAATTAAAAACTCGCGCTTGGTGGCTGGTACCTCACAGGGGCACAGGCCTCCTCCCCTCCAGGAGAACGATGGAGCGTTAATCACCACGTTTGCTCAATGCGGGTGTAACAACTTTACCTAGTGAGATAAATAAAACAGCTGCTATAATGATAGGAAGGTATAATAAAATTATTTAGATATAAGATCAAGCGAAATACAGTGGGTTCTTTAATATTCACTAAGACCAATACGTGAAAAGTCCAACAATCAATACCACTGCCCTGATAGATCGGCGAATGCGTTGTCGGCCACTAGGGTAGTCTGGTGGTCGTCGTAGCGTCGATGGAAAGTTTGTTGTGGGGTAGTCCAAATAATACCAGCGAAGTCCGGTACCGGAGCGGTGAACCCTGGAATAGTGTAAACCTTCCACTTTAACACTATCCTCAATATTTACATGACTGCCACACCCCTATGTGCATCCTACAAAAGCGGCGTGATACTACGAGGCACAGGCGGTAAAGATTACATAAAATAGTGATCAATGATGAGGCAGTCAATGTACACAAAAGCAGCAGAAAGGTATCTAGTATAAAAATACAAGCTACTATTTGAACAAACACTAATTTATAGCAAGGTAGGAATGCAATGAGATGAGCCCAACGCATATTTATCAGAGTTACAATTCTACTGAGATAGCTTTACTTAATAGATATAATTTTGCAACACTTACCCGATTCGGGGTGAAAACGATACAATAATTAAATTGTTATAAACTTTAACAGCCGCGCAAGTACTAGAGATGTATATTTCGATGGATAATACTATAAAATAATTCTATATTGAATAATCTTGATTCAATATAATAAACGTAGGTAGAAGAAAATAATATTTAGGTAACGCGGCACGTCCGACCTTCGGCGTCGTCCAGTTAGCTCTGCCACAATTAAAATTCCACCGTGCGTGCTGCCTATCGATCCTTCCACGCGATCGCGTCGCGAACTGCTAAACATACTGTGCCTCCCGAGTTTGCTTATGAATTAATATTTAATTAGTTTTAGTTCATATTAATATTTTTAATTTGTACAATAATGTAAATAGTAACTAGCGTTAGCTTTAGGAATGAAGTACTTATTTATTTTAGTATTATTTTGAAGTTCATTTCGAACCTGAAGCGAAGAAATCGTTACACGGGTTGGTGATTTCAGACTTTAAGGTCCAAGTTAGTAGTAGTTTCCTCAAGATGTTTTCCTTCACCGTTTTATCAGCCATTGGTGTCTAAGATGTAATTAGAAAGTACCCCCCGATACCGACTATAAGTGCCAGCTCCAGCTTGGCCATCCTCTTGCTAGCAAAGTGCAGTCCCATCATGGGTCGGAAGCGAGCGCGGCAGGTGCGCTGCGTGTAGACGCCCGTCAGGTCCGTCCAGCGCACGCCGCAGCCGCCCGTGAAGCGCCCGTAGATCGACCGCGGCTCCGAGGGGTTCTCCACGTAGTTGTGCCTGGAACAATACGTAGTCATTTAGACAGCTTTACAGTCGTGGTGGCCTAGTGTGTAAAGAACCAACCTCTCGAGTATGAGGGTGTAAATTCGATTTCAGGTCAGGCAAGTACCGCCAGCAACTCTTCGAAGTTTGTATGCACTTTCTAAGTATATCTTAAACTGTAAGAACCGGCTGTCAGTGAACACCTTTGGCAGTCGTTACGGGTAAGCAGAAGCCAGTAAGTCTGACTGACAACCACTCTTACCAAGGGGTATTGAGTTGCCCGGGTAGCTGGGTTGAGGAGGTCAGATAGGGCAGTCGCTCCTTGTGGCCCACTGGTACTCAGCTGCATCTGGTTAGACTGGAAGCCGACCCCAACATAGTTTTGGGAAAAGGATAAAAGGATCGGGAGATGAAGAAGCTCGAGGACCATCTAGCGAGCCACTCACACGTCGAGATGTCTGCAGTATTTCCTGAAGGTGGCGATCTGTCCTCTGGCGCGCGCGTCGATGGGCGCGAGCGGCAGGAAGTCGCCCGAGAACGCGTCCGCGCACGCGGCGCTGCGCGGGATCTCGGGCGTCCTGAGGCCGCATACGAAGCACTACAACACACAAATATTATTTAGCCTTAGCATGGCCACCGTAGAAACAACTTTTGGCTATCGGAGAATCGACATAATGACAGATTGAAGAGAGATTTCTATTATCCTAAGTATGGCGATGTTTGACACCAAGAAAATAAATGTTTATTTTCCTCAATCGTAGTGATGTAAAATGAAAAAAAAACGATTTGTTTTTTTTCACTTTATTGAAAAAAAACATGAGAAAAAACTTTGCATCGTTGTTTTTTTTCTAAATTTGGTTTTTTTTCTAGCCCACTTTTTAGTTCAATTTTCAAAATTTCCCTTTCGTTGAGTTAATATCAATGAATGTTGCCAATATTTTCATGAAATTTGGTTCTGTTTTATCAGAAAAGTACCGTAGATTCAAGAATAAACCTAAAACTCTATTATGTAACCTTAAGTAACGGGTGATTTTTTAAGAGGTATAGGATTTGATTTTCAAAATAAGCACAAAAAACTTGAAAAATTTGATGAAATCTTTATTGGAATCGATGGAACGATCAATATAATTTAATGTTTGAAGATGATTTCATGCAAATGCTGGCCGCGGCTCCGGTTTAGAGGGCCCATTTGCAAGGCCCAATTTCGGCACTTTCTCCAACATATCAGCCGGTATATTACGAATAAATGCTTCAATATTGGCTCCCAGTACGTCAATCGTTGCTGGCTCCACAAGAAATAGTCCAAAGGCGTTGTTACAGCCTTTTTATCGTCCCACTGCTGGGCACAGGCCTCCTCTCACACCGAGAAGGATTGAGCATTGATCACCACGCTTGCTCAATGCGGGTTGGTGATTTCAGACTATATAGTCCAGGTTTCCTCGAGATGTTTTCCTTCACCTTTTTATCAGCCATTGGTGTCTAAGTTATACTTAGAAAGTACTTACAAACTTAGTAAAGTTGCATTGGTACTTGCCTGACCTGGAATCGAACCCGCGCCCTCATACTCGAGAGGTTGGTTCTATACCCACTAGGCCACCACGACCATACATAGGCATAACCAAAGGCGTTAGATCACACGATCTAGGCGGCCAATTGACGAGCCCAAAACGTGAGTTAAACTGTTCACCGAAGCCTGCTCTCAATTAGGCCATTGTTTCGCGTGCCGTATGGCATGTGGCACCGTCTTGTTGGTACCACATGTCAGGCATGTCTAATTCTTCCATTTTGGGCAAAAAAAATCGCCAATCATCACACGGTAACGCCCGCCATTCACAGTAACGTTTCGGCCATTGTCGTCTTTGATAGTAAAATTCAATAATTTGCAAGCGTTGTTCGTTCGTAAGTTGATTCATGGTTAAATTATAGACCATACTGAACAAGTTTCACAATGACACAAGACACGATTCACGCGTGATCTACCAAAAACAGTGTTGCCAAAAAGATACCAGCAAAAAAATCACCCTTTATTAATCTTTAACGGTAAATACCCTAACAATTTTAGAGTTATTATACTCTTGAAAAAAACAAGGCCCAGAAAAAAAACAGTTTTTTATCTGTTTTTTTTTTCAAGGTTTTTTTTCACACTAGAAAAAAAACGGTTTTTTTGCAACACTACTCAATCGACAACGCCGAGCATGACGACTACATTTTCTCCACTTTTAACTTTATATTATGACTAGCTGACCCATTAAACTTCGTATCGTTTAAACCTTCCCCGGACCTCTACTAACATTTTAAAACCAAAATAAGCCCAATCGGTCCAGCCATTCTCGAGTTTTAGTGAGACTAACGAACATTTCATTTTTATATATAAGACTAGCTGATCCCGCGAACTTCGTATCGTTTAAACCTTCCCTGGACCTCTACAAACATTTTAAAACCAAATCAGTCCTGCCATTCTAGAGTTTTAGTTAGACTAACGAACAGCAATTCATTTTTATATATAAGAAGAAGATTATGTCAAATAGTATACCTACATAATAATATCTCATCTGACCTAGACAAGCGTACGCACAAGCATATTATTTAATTCAACAATAATTTCAAGTTCTCAAATAGCATTTGAACGCACCATCTTAAATCAGTATTATATATATTTTTTTAAATTTATTTTAATTAAAAGCACTTCTTGCTTCTCATCCCACTTGTCATTGGCAGAATCGTCGAAATTGACATCGACACGGATTGCCATATACAAAAATAGAATAGAATAGAATAGGCTTTGGGATACTTCCTTTCCCATCCTTTTCCCTCCCTATTCTACATAATCATAAAGCACCGAACGCAACCATAACTGTGCAACGAACGCCATCTATTGAACTCATAGACAAAAGAATTCCAGTTTCAAACTCAGCAATGGCCGGCCGGCATCGATAACTGCGCGCGCGGTGTAAAAAATCAAGTTAAACCTGTGAATACGACTAAAAGTGCTCTGGTGTTGTGATCCCTGTGTTCCTGGCATCCTGTAAGTACTTGATCTATCATTCATTTAATCTCACAGCCTGTTTCTAGCAAAATACCTAAATCAAGGCGTCCCCGGCTGGACGCCAAACTCAATCATATTTGTGGTTCATTTCGAGCGCGAATACCTGTAGATTACAGTTTATTCAAGCATTCTCAGGTTCAATTTCTAACGAAAACTCTGAGATTATCTAGATTTTTCAATTTTAAAAGTATTGTCCTACTAAATATTTTTAGTCATACTCGCCGTGAGTAACCTATGCGGATTCACAGGCCATCTTCATTTAGTCGGGTTATTATTACAATAATTTTCGTAACTATTTACAAAATAAATTGTTTACTATCTTATTATATGAATATAACTTATCACAATTAAAACTATTTCACCTAAACGTATTGATTTACACCTAATACAATCTCAACTTATGTTCGCATTTCATACGTGATTTCTTAATACTTACCTACATACTTTACGAAACAAAAACAAACAACAAAATGGAGGAGGGCAAACTAAAACTTCTTCAATCTCAACGCGAATATGTCTATCGTGATATTCAAATCCTTTATGACTTATCAATATTTATGATTCAAGATCATTCAAAGGTATCGTCGTTCAAGGCGAGATATTCTCGGATTATACATTCAATTCGCGAAGAATTTGTTTCGTTATGTAGTAAAATACAAGCATTGGAGTTAGCTATAAAACCTGATGCGCAAGTGTCCCAAAAATCTTTGAGTTCGTTTGATGATTGGTACTATGCCGTAATCAGTGCAGCGGCTAACTTGCCTACTACCGAGAAGAGCCGCAACGTCGACGGAACGTCCTCGCATACGTCATCGGTTCTAGAGCGAGCGGAAGTAAAATCTAACTTGGAACGTAACGCGCGGCTACCTAAACTTGAGTTGCCTAAATTCGATAGCAAAATAGCAAACTGGCAAACATTTTATGATATTTACAAAAGTTTGATTCACGATAATAAGTCGATTTCGGAAATAGAAAAATTTCATTATTTAGCGTCTTGTTTACAAGGCCCCGCTTTGTCTATTGTCAAAGGAGTTCCGATGACCGCCGATAATTACGAAGTCGTTTTTAATAGTTTAATCGAGCGTTATCAAAACAAGCGTCTTATAGCTTTGTCATATCTTGATAAATTTTTCAACCTGCCAGCTGTAAAATCAGGCAACTTCCAAGATCTGCAAAAGTTAACAGCCGAGGCTTATGAGGCTTACCATGCTCTCCAATCAATGAAAATCGAAAACTTGGGTGATTTTGTTTTGTTTTATTTAACATCTCGTTCGCTCAAACACACATTTCGCAAATACCTACCTTTTGTGAATTGTTAAAGTTTCTTCAAGATTATGTTAAAATCTTAGAAACTAATCAGCTATCTTCTAAATCTACAAATAATAATAATTCTAGTTCGCCGTGTAAACTCATATTCTTTGTCTATTGTGATTCTACATGATCTTCGCATGTTATTATAGTATGTATCAATACATACAAACTGTAATACCTATTATTTTTAAAAAGAGTAACCATGGAGTTTCTTGCCCGTTCTTCTCCATAGGAAGCTACTTTTGGAATGGGCAACTAGAATCAACTTTATTTATATTTTTTGACGTTCATAAGTGCTTGTGAAAGCCTAAGTGAAATAAATGATTTGACTTTGACTTTGAAACTCGCGTATACAAAATTTCCGATCGGACCCGCACCGCGCGGGCAAAATAGCAGCGGACAAAAACGCTCATCTTATCTCGCTAAATCTAACTCACTTGCCAATGTGGCTTGTGCTCATTGCAATAATGCGCACTCAATTTACGTACAAATCACGTCATAGAAAAATGCTTATCAAAAATGACTTGTACGGTGTGTGGTTTACGTCATCATACCCTGCTGCATATAGACCCAGCGCCATCCACAAGCGCTGAAGCGAACGTTACAGCTCATTCTCAGGCTGCAGTTCCCAATCGTGATATGGTTTTACTAGGAACCTGTCAGGTGCGCGCGCTCAACACCGCCGCCGGCACGCAATGTACCGTGCGCGCACTCGTTGACAGTGGGGCGCAGGATTGTTTTATTACTTCTGCATGCGCAAAAACACTTCGGTTGAAGCTCCGCCGGTGCAATCTTACCATAGCCGGACTAGGACAAAACTCAGTTACACACGTAAAGGGGGTGACAGACTGCACTATACTACCCGTACATGGTGATGCTCCGCACTTTAATATCAAACCAGTCGTATTAGATAACATCACAGCTCTAATACCTAGCTTTAAAGTACCATCAGTCGTTCGAGACCGCTGCAACCATCTCGTGTTAGCTGATCGCGAGTATGATGTTCCCGCCAAAATTGATTTATTAATAGGGGCGGAGCTATTCCACGATATTTATGACGGTCAACGTATTAATCTGGGGCCCGGTTTACCTACCGCTCTGCATAGCGTTTTCGGTTGGATTTTAACAGGGGCAGTCAATTCTAATTCTGTACCCTTGAACACAGCGTGTTCTTTAGTCGCCACCACATTTAAATTAGAGGAACAAATTCAAAAATTTTGGGAAGTGGAGGAACCACCACGCGCTATTATCACCGTACCCGAGAATGATACCTGCGAACGTATCTACACAGATCTAACCTATCGCGAACCTAACGGCCGATATGTCGTACCTATCCTCTTAAAGGAAGTCTCATTGGGTGAATCTTACAATAACTTACTAATCTTGAAAAGAAACTTAATCGTCAGACTGAACTTAAATCCGATTATGTAAACTTTATTCGCGAGTACGAGACTTTAAATCATATGTATCCTGCACCTAACCCTGCAGTACCTACTCTCAATCGTTATCTGATCTCATCCCTCACAGTTGCGTCGTTCGCCCAGAGAGCACGACCACTAAATTGAGAGTAGTATTCGATGCTAGCTCTAGTCGTAGTGGCCTAGTGGCTAAAGGACCAACCTCTCAAGTATGAGGGCGCGGGTTCGATTCCAGGTCAGGCAAGTACCAATGCAACTTTTCTAAGTTTGTGTGTACTTTCTAAGTATATCTTAGACACCATTGACTGTGTTTCGGATGGCACGTTAAACTGTAGGTCCCGGCTGTCATTGACCATCCTTGGCAGTCGTTACGGGTAGTCAGAAGCCAGTAAGTCTGACACCAGTCTAACCAAGGGGTATCGGGTCGCCCGGGTAACTGGGTTGAGGGGGTCATTTAGGCAGTCGCTTCTCGTAAAGCACTGGTACTCAGCTGAATCCGGTTAGACTGGAAGCCGACCCCAACATAGCTTGGGAAAAAGGCTCGGAGGATGATTCGATGCTAGCTCTAAAACTACTAACGGTCTCTCTTTAAATGACATTGTTTATACTGGCCCAAAGCTTCAAGTAGATATTGTAGACATCATAACTGGCTTCAGAGTGCTTAGTGCGAGTTCGTGAATTTTTTTACGGACTCACATGAGAGCGCGTATACTAAGATTTGTATGGGACAAAAACAGCTCCATCTAGTGTCAAAAATTGGAACCTAAAGTAGCGAGTGCCAGTTTACAAATTTTTAAATCGAATCGCCCGGACTCTCAAGTTTACGTGACAGGCACGTGATTGGTTTATTTCTGCCGCGATGCGAGTGCGAGATACAGATTTTGACAGATCGAGTAGTAAATAAATACAAACGAGTTCGAATTTAGACAAATAGTTCTCACGAAGATTTTTGTGGTGACAGTGAAGTGAGGAGATATTCATATACAATAATTCAGTTTTTATTTATTGAAAATAATAACAAAGATATGGCAGGACGCTTTTTTTTCGCCTGGAGGATGTTTGCGGCCGCAAAGGCCCGCGATGAACGCAACAAAAGCGCCAGAATTGGGGCAAGGGTTTATTGAGACAAAGCACAAATCTAAAATCCACTCTACGTGTTTCCTTGGAACATAAGGTAACTATTTATCAATTCATTTTAGTTACAATGTCAATTTCCAAAACAAAACTAGGTATGTATATGATTGAAGAAACTTTCTCCTTCTTTTATTTGCAGGTGCTTACCGCTTTATTCTTCTTTGCAACTGGATCCTATCAAAGGCCAATTGGAGAAGAAAAACATTTATCCCAAAAAATGTGCAGTATGTATTTAGAACAAGTAACTGAGATTCTGACTCAAAGAAATATAATAATGAAATATATAAGATTCCCTAGCACGCCAGGTGCTAGACAAGAACTTGTCTTCATTTTAAATTAATTAATTTAAAACAACTAAAAACTTTTTTCGGGCGTCGCGTCAAACATAAACAAAACATCCAAACAATAACCCCAAAAATTTAGATAGACAGTCGTCCTATACGATTACATGTTAATGACGTCTTTCTAAATTTGGTAGGTTTATCCCACCAAGCGAACGGAACACCAACCTAACAAAAATAATCATCGCTATTCGCCGTGAGGAAACGTGATGCGACTTATTTGCGAGATGGGAACTCACACTCGCTTAAATATTGCATTCGGTTCGTTTGAAGTTTACTCGCTAAACTCAACAGTGAAGTCATTCGCAACATTTTGTTCAACTCGCACTAGGCACTCAGATTACAAACAGTAGTTTTGACGTGTGACATATCCAAGATGTATAGAGGGATCTTAATAAGACCGGAGGATCGGAATTATCAACACATACTGTGGCGAGAATCTCCCAGTGATCCAGTTCGTTGCTCACAGAGTGGTCCTTATTAACGACAGTCCTGTGCCAACTGAGTGGCGACATGTGTCCACCCATGACAACCCAGCCGACGTCTGTAGTCGTGGCTTATCATGCCTATCTCTATCTTCAAATCAAATTTGGTGGTCTGGTCCTCAGTGGTTGCACCATGAACCCTTTAACTGGCCTGTATCAGCAGTTGAAGTGTCAGATAACGTGCCAGAACTTAAGCCTTCATCACGCGCGTGTCACACAACTGTGACACGTGAAGCTGACTTACTCGATTCCTTCATGGAACGCCACTCCTCTCTTTCCCACGTGGAAAGAGTGGTTGCATGGATCTACCGTTTCATTAAAAACGCGAAAGCAAAACGTTCTGACCGTAACTTACTACCTTATCTCACCGCCGCTGAACTAAGTCAGTCTCTGGACCATCTAACAAAATATGTTCAACATCAAAGTTATAATGATGTCATATCTTTGATTGCATCTAATAGACCTTTACCTAAACATTTATCTAAACTCTCTCCTTTTGTGGACACTCGCGGAATCTTGCGAGTGGGGGGACGTCTTAAGCACGCGTCGTTACCTTGTCGCGTCAAACATCCATATTTGTTACCTAAAACTTCCCGACTGAGTACTCTTCTTATCGACCACTTTCATAAAACTTACCTTCATTGTGGGCCTCGTCTACTCCAATATTTAATTATGCGTCGATATTGGATACTCGGCGTCAGGAATCTCATCAGATCGCGTTTATCAAAATGCGTGATTTGTTTTAAAATCAAACCAATTCCACTTCAACCTTTTCAAGGTGATCTTCCCCCTTCCCGACTACAACCGGGTCATTGTTTTCAAACAATCGGCATCGACTTCGGAGGTCCGTTTATCATAAAAGAAAGTAGACGACGACGTAACGCTAAAACTTACAAAGCGTATCTTTGCCTCATAGTATGCCACGCTACCAAGGCAGTTCATCTCGAGCTCGTCACCGAGCTCACATCTGAAGCGTTTATAACGGCCTTGGATCGGTTTGTATCACGCAGAGGACTTTGTCACTCTATAGTCACAGATGGTGGTACTAACTTCGTGGGTCATCATCCTCCGAGCCTTTTCCCAATCACGTTGGGGTCGGCTTCCAGTCTAACCGGATTCAGCTGAGTACCAGTGCTTTACAAGAAGCGACTGCCTATCTGACCTCCTCAACCCAGTAACCCGGGCAACCCGATACCCCTTGGTTAGACTGGTGTCAGACTTTCTGGCTTCTGACTACCCGTAACGACTGCCAAGGATGTTCACTGACAGCCGGGACCTACAGTTTAACGTGCCATCCGAAACACAGTCAATGGTGTCTAAGATATACTTAGAAAGTACACACAAACTTAGAAAAGTTGCATTGGTACTTGCCTGACCTGGGATCGACCCCGCGCCCTCATACTTGAGGTTGGTCCTTTACCCACTAGGCCACCACGACTTTACTAACTTCGTGGGTGCCAGACGTTATTTTATCGGAAGTCAGCGAAATGCTCAACCGCGATAGCAACAGTATTTCCAATCAGCTCGCTTCTCGAGGAATTACGTGGAAGCTCAATCCTCCTTCGGGCCCTCACTTCGGAGGCATATTCGAGAGCGGTATAAAATCTACCAAATACCATCTCAAACGTATAATCGGATCGCAGGTTCTTACCTTTGAAGAATTTTATACGATCTTAACGAAAGTAGAAGCCATGTTAAACTCTAGACCTTTAGTGGAATTATCTTCCGATCCCGACGAGGTTGACGCTCTTACAGCTAGTCACTTCCTCATTGGTCGACCATTAATATCTCTGCCTGAACCGGTACATTCTGAAAATGTAAGTTTACGTACTCGTTGGCAGCTCTTACAGCGCCTATCTCAGAGATTTGGCGCACTTGGCGAAGGGACTATTTACATACCTTACAACAGTTAATAAAATGGTTTAAACATGGCAACCATCAGCCAAAGTTGAATGATCTTGTAACCATTTACGAACCCAACTTACCTGCTAACGAATGGAGGTTAGGTCGTGTCGTACAGCTCCATCCGGGTAAAGATAACATTACTCGTGTGGTAACAGTCAAAACATCAAAAGGCTTACTTACAAGACCTGCTGTCAAAATTTGTCCTCTTCCAATTGAACAAAACAACTAATTCAACTACACAATTTTTTATTACACACATTATCTTATTATCTTAATTATTTTATTAAATGTTTATTATTACTCACTTAACTTAAATCTTATACGTATCTAGTATCATATTATTAATATATATTAACTAAAATCTTATAATGATGACACATGAATCTGCATAGGCCTTCGATCTTAAATCTTAAATTATCAAACCGTATCTTATGAAATCCCTGGGAGAATTCAAGTGGGGGGATATGAACAGGCTTTGGGATACTTCCTTTCCCATCCTTTTCCCTCCCTATTCTACATAATCATAAAGCACCGAACGCAACCAGAACTGCGCAACGAACGCCATCTATTGAACTCATAGACAAAACTCCAGTTTCAAACTCAGCAATGGCCATGGAAAAAAATCAAGTTAAACCTGTGAATACGACTAAAAGTGCTCTGGTGTTGTGATGCCCGTGTTCCTGGCATCCTGTAAGTACTTGATCTTTCATTCATTTAATCTCACAGCCTGTTTCTAGCAAAATACCTAAATCAAGGCGTCCCCGGCTGGACGCCAAACTCAATCAGCATTTAAAAAGTATGTCGGGGTCATACCTTCGTCACGTGGACAGTTTTTATGCTGAGAATAATGAGCTCAAAGTTTAAAGAAACGCTGTATTGGCTTTAAGCCTCTCGACCTCTCAACGAGACATTCCGTGATTGGTAAGTACACTCCATTCTGTATGTCGCACTTGAAAGAGCCGAGGTTACTCTGTCGTAATGTTACTTAAAGTATTTTCCTTCGCGCTTACCTGATAGCCTGATGGTGTCACGTACCTTGCCGACGATGGATGTGTTGGAGAAGTCGTAGGCTGCCGGCGTGGTGGGCGTCGTGCTGAGCGTGCTGGCAGTCGGGCACGTCGGCACGCCGTGTCTGCGGGAACGACGCTCGTTAACAATCACGACAATAGGGGTACATAGGGGAGTACATAGGGTAGTACATAGGGGAGTATATAGGGGAGTACATAGTTGAGTAAGTACATGGAAAGTACATAGGGGAGGACATAAAGGAGTACATAGGGAGTACGTAATGGAGTACCTACATAAAGGAGTACATAGGGAGAACATAGGGGAGTACAAAGGGGAGTACGCAGGGGAGAACATAAAAGAGTACATAGGGGCAGCCCCGGATCTTCAATTTTTTTTAGGCGGGGCAAAAACTGAAAAATGCCGCCCCTACTTACCTATGTTTATTTTCATCAACGAAAATCACTTTTTTGGTAGGTAATAAAGGACTTAAAAAATTATACCCAAATCATTGTAGGCTCAAACTGTTGGCCAGGTTTAAGTTATGAAAGTGGAGACAGATTAATGTACACAAAAAGTTAATAAGTTTTAAAAAGAGCTGTAAAGTAACAAGCAGTCGGAAGCGCAAACATTTTTTGTTTTTGAGGACTCAATAAAAAAATTGATTTGCTGCATTTGACTTATAAAAGGTAAGACAGCGTGGATTTGACTGACCGTTTGAAGCGAACAAGGCAACGTCTGTGTAATATTGCGCGAGCGAAGCGAGCGCGAAATTTTTTGAGTCTACGACACAAAAGTACCTGATTAAGTACATTGTCAAGCAACAAGTAGCCGCGAGCGTAGCGAGCGCGAACTTCTTTACAGTGGCGGCGTAGCATTGGGTGGCACCCGGGGCGGACTACCTATTGAGCATCCCCCAAAAAAATACGACAAAATATAATCACGGACTAAAATTGTAAATTAAAGTAGGAACTTAAAAAGCTTGCAGAAATCATTCATGGTGCTTTTTGCTAGGCTTAACATAAAGAAACCGGAGACAGATCACTGCAAAGTTATAGAGCGTTAGCGAAGCGAGCCCATAGTTTTTGAATTTTAGGACATAAAAAAACCGAAACATGTTGTATAAAAACCAGCGTCAAGTGAAAAGGCCGCGAGCGCAGCGAGCGCGAAATTTTTGAGTTTTGGGACACAAAAGTACCTACTCAAACATGTGTGAAAAAAAGCACTGCAAAGAGAAGAAGCTGCGAGCGTAGCGAGCGCGCAATTTTTGATTTTTGGGACGCAATGATACCTAAAGAAACTAGAAAGAAGACGATGTTAAGTGAAAGGCGCGAGCGCAGCGAGCGCGAAATTTTTGAGTCTTGGAACACAAAAATACTCAAACAAGTTTGAAAAAATCAGCTGAAAGTCAAAAAGCTGCGAGCGCAGCGAACACGAAATTTTTTGAGTTTTGGGACACAAAAGTCCTCCACCTCCTAAACAACTAACAGAAACGTCAGTTGTTTTTGAACTTTTTTTTAGATTGAGGACTCAAATAGTAAGCTCAGAATAAATCAGAAATGATGAAAAAACCCCGCGAGCGAAGCGAGCGGATTCTTTTTTCTAACTTTGAGGAAGTAATTTAAGTAATCAGGTAAAAAAAAAGTAAGAGAGGGGTGACAGCCGGACTGGCACCCCTCTCAGTGCCGCCTACACGTCTTGCGCATGCACTGTTGTAGTTTTGTTTAAAATTTGAATAGCGTGCAGTGACTGGTAGGGAATCTAGGCTTTGCAGATTAGAATGGCACCCTCAGTGACTTCTGCCCGTACCATCCTGGTCGTGCAGATATGTGCCGACCGAGATGGCACCCCCCTAGACGTGGTACCCCGGGCGGACCGCCCCTCCGCCCCCCCCCCCCCTTACGCCGCTACTTCTTCTTTAAGTTATTTGTTTGAAGACTCACAAATTAAACTAGGTATTATGTACAACTAAAAAGAAACCGCGTGATAAGAGTGAGTGCCATTTGTGTTCGTTAATTCGGTGCGTCAATAAAAATAATAAACCATCAGAAAAACAGCACACAAATTGAAAAATAATCAAAATGATCGATTAAACAAAGCGAAGGCGACTTTTTTAGAAACTTAGCTTGTCAGTATCATGATACAATGGAACCTCAATGGGTGTAATTTCAAATGGGTTCAATATCAAATGGGTGTAATTTCATCGAAATTTCCTGGTGGTGGGGCGTCCCACGGCGCCCCTGAGACCGAGGCGCCCGGGTTATTCGCACACCCTGCACCATGGTTAAGATGGCCCTGTAGGTATCTATTATGGTAATCTATGATGTGGGATTTAAAATCAGGCAGCCGCCTGATTTTGCCGCCCCCTGAATTTGCCGCCCGGGGCATGGGCCCCGGCTTGCCCCCCCCTAGATCCGGGGCTGCATAGGGGTAGTACATAGAGGAGTACATGGGGAGTACATAGGGGAGTACGTAAACGAGTACATAGGGAGTCCATAAAGGAGTATCTAGGGGCGTACATAGGGAGTACACAGGGGATAGGTACAAAGGTGTTTACAATGACTTACTCAATGAGTGTCCTATTGAACTCCTCGGTGAGGTTCCACTCGTAGTCGTAGGTGAGGTTGGCGATGATGTCATACATACATAGGAGTGAACAGTGTGTTTACAATGACTTACTCAATGAGTGTCCTATTGAACTCCTCGGTGAGGTTCCACTCGTAGTCGTAGGTGAGGTTGGCGATGATGTCATACATACATAGGAGTGAACAGTGTGTTTACAATGACTTACTCAATGAGTGTCCTATTGAACTCCTCGGTGAGGTTCCACTCGTAGTCGTAGGTGAGGTTGGCGATGATGTCATACATACATAGGAGTGAACAGTGTGTTTACAATGACTTACTCAATGAGTGTCCTATTGAACTCCTCGGTGAGGTTCCACTCGTAGTCGTAGGTGAGGTTGGCGATGATGTCATACATACATAGGAGTGAACAGTGTGTTTACAATGACTTACTCAATGAGTGTCCTATTGAACTCCTCGGTGAGGTTCCACTCGTAGTCGTAGGTGAGGTTGGCGATGATGGCTATGATAGCGTTGATGTCATACTTCACGCCCGGCGGGAACGTCTCGTTGCCCTTGGAAATCTTAGACACGAAGAAAACTTATAGGCCGCGTTCGTTCAGGTATGTTCGCTTTCAGTTATTTTCTAGAACTTTTTACAACTTATGGATTTTTAAGGCGATTCCTTAATTTAGAAAGAAAAAAGTGTAAAGTCGAAGTAAAATTGTCATCACGTCTTTTTGAAGACATGGTAAAAAAAATTTGTATAAACGGCCATATTGTCTTCAAGCCACTTAGTCAACATCATCATCCCAACTATGATGGGATCGCCATAGGCAATCTTTTAAAAAAAAAAAATTACCTACTATACAATTGCGTACATTGACCCGGTATTTATAAATGCTAAAATAATTTAAGTATCCATCGCAATTACACATGCTTTAACAGGGTTTGAGGATATAAAGCCCAAACTGATCACATGTATGCCAAACTTTTACTTCTTTGTTCAGTTTCACAAGGCAGTTGTCCCTATCCTAAAGAATGTATGGAGCTTACTCCATACTTTCTTTATCTCTAACCACAAAACAACGGATAGATTATAGAAACCAGCAGTAAGTTAGGAACAGTTTATTCGATCACGATCACGTTACCTGTCCCCTTCTTGAAGTCGTCCGCCGCTGAAATATAAACGTATATGTTTAGTATATTGTTGCTTTTGGAATCATGACATGATGGAGATTTGAAGCAACCAATGCTATATAACTACTATATTTATTTGAGACTTTATTTCGTCTGCGATTTCAACCATGTCCCGAGTGAACTTTGTTTCATACCAGGGTATCACCTAAGTATGCTCATCTCAATCGGTTTAGCAGTTTTAATTTATTTATATAGAAATGAAATTGATTCTCCTCATATCTGTACAGAGTTTATGTTGTAGAAAACGTTCTCCTTCTCACTTCTTCTACTAGATTCCACCGGCGGCCTCACCTTAATTCCGTGAGAAGTACCTACTTCGCACACCCGGTTAAAAATTAATTTATTGTCTCGAATATTCTTTCTTCTCGGTTTCTCAGTAAGCGAATCAACATAGGTATAGATAGATAATATATTGGGAATGGCCGTAACTCTTTAGCTTTACAATTGGAGAGGTTGTTTAGGCAAAGTTTTGATATCTTACCGATGACTTCTCGGTAACTTTAACGGTAGTGGCGGAGGTCTGAAAACAAAAGGCCATGTTAACCCCACACTGACCTTTACATCATAATGATCTACACGGTGCAAGTAGCTTGCGCATGTTGAGGCACAAAGTCAAAGTCATTTATTATTTGCAAACATGGGCACAGGTACAGGTGTTACATTTATAAAAGTTCTCCATATTCTACCTTTACATGGGCATGCAAATTATATAAAACAGTTTCAGAATTAAATACAAAAAAAAAGTAACATAAGCACAGGTTACATGCATGTTAAAAACGTGCGGGTCCAGCGACTCGCGCATGTACCAGAGCAACACACCCACCCGGGTGCTCTTGTCACTTGCGTATGTTAACTTGCTCCAGCTACATACACCGTGTAGACGCATTCTAAAGTTAAGCCGTGTGGTCTATTTATACGACGATTCCCGGATCGGGCCGAAATTGCTTTGTGGGTTTTAGAAACTTTCACAAAGCAGCCCGGAGCCTGGAAGTTGGTGATTGATACCTACACCCGTGCATCGGAGAGCACGTTAATGTCTCTCTCCGGTGGTGTCGGATTGCCGTCCCATCGCGCTATGAGAGTGAAGGAATAGGGAGTGCACCTGTGTCCAAGCAAATGCACTTGCACTATAATATGTCCTGCGCAGTTGGCTGATCTCCTTATATGAGAACAGCCGCCGTGGCCGACAATCAGCCTTGGATGCCACTGTGAGAATGTGGAAACTGCTCAGTACTCATAAATAAATAAATATTCCCTTACCTCTGGAGGCCCTGGGTCCTGCAAATTATACATAATATTAACTGTGAGTAGTTATTAAAGTGTTTAACGTTGTTTTGCTTTCTAGAGAAAGGAACTTGACATTACGTGTATGGGGCTAATGTTGTTTCTATCTCTAGTAACCAAATCAACAGTTGATAGGATATTGGGATCGGCCGTTAATGAGTGATGAAGGGCTAGACTGCGAGAGTACGTACTATGCAGCTATTAAAGTATTGTAGTAGAAAATATTGAAATGGCTTAGAGCTGTCAATATGAAGTCACTACACATCGCTCTAGAAGTCGGTATCTTTATGTTGCTGCTGGGTTCATTTAGCCACCGACTTCTAAAGACGAGTTAAAGATATTTTATTTTGTAAAGGAACTCTGAGAATCAAATAAAAAAACAAAAACTAATCAAACGCAAAGAATATAAATGTATTTCCGTTATCTTACCTTTAGGTAATCTTTCTTTTGGACTATTTAGAATCACTACAGCAATTTATTACCTATATAGCATATCTGTTTCCTTTATCTGAGATGTTTATTTTTGTTATTGGAAGTGAATTTACAAAAGACAATGATGGAAGGGCTTAGTATAATATTTAATAAAGCATACTGATTCCTTACCGCTGTAGTAAACGCGCCATTTGTTCGTTTCTGAAAACAAATCGTATAGTTTACTGTGAGCCGAATATATCGTAACTTACGCCAGATTTCAATAACCAATATACCTGTCTGTTGATTTCCTAACAAGAGATATAGTTATCGGCACGGATAATGAGCTCTCGGCGGAACAGTGGGGATCGCTTTGCGCTCTGTATACTCAAGGATAGAAACCAATAAATCACTTTTGCGCAGGTGAAGGTCAGGGCTCAATATCCTTGCCGATGATTATAGGAATTAACTCTTCACGTTTGGGGCTAATGTCAAAAAATCCATCTCTGGTTCAAACGGAAATCAATAGATAAGATAGGTTATTGAAATAAGTTGCTTATCCCTCTTAAATAATTCCAAGAAACTCCCTAGAGATTCTTTTCAAAAAGGCCAGTGTTTACAATATTTTTCATACTGTCCAAGTTATCCCTAAGAAAGTTATACAATGCAAGAGAAGTAAATATATCGGGGGCTTGTTCATTTACCTAAACGCCTGGATCAGTGCCTATAAGCGCTGGCAGACTACCAGCTTTCTGCCTGTACTATATATGAATTGATTCATCTACAGGGCGCCTAATTAAGTATATACCTACCTAATAAATTAAACTTTAACAGCCTTACTACAAAAACTTAAACTTCTGATGAACACTTGTCTAAGAAAAGCGTGGCTGCAAAACGGACCATTCAACATCATAATCAGATTTTTTAGTGTTCAACAGTCGTTTAAAAGTTTTTGTGGTATGTACGTTCTGTGGTAAATATACGGTATATTTGTTTATAAAATTGACTATTACCTGCAACAATTCGTACTCTTCTTCCGTCAGCTTGGCGTGCTGTGAAACAATCCTCATGTTAACTTGGTGCATTCAAAGATACCGTTCCGAAACGGGCGTAAGTCGGTTGTATATAGGTTACATTCATAAAAAACTTCATGTTGGTATAATAGGTAAGTTTCTATGCTTCTATGTGGGTGTCGCGATATTAATTTATTAATGTTAGAGTTAAGACAGTTTTGATTAGGATCGCTTTGGTTCCAGTTCCTGAGAGTCAAGCTTGTCGAGGCTGCGGGATTATTCGAGCGAGTGACCGCGGCCCTAGTACATAAAGTTTAGGTTTAGTCAGTAAGAGTCTGACACTCCCTCACATTGCACCTACATCGGGAGAGGTCATTTGATGATTTGACACCAAAACACAGTATGATACTGGTTCGTTACCTGCAAGGCATCCAGCTCATCAGGCGTGATGATGGCCAACTGAAAATCATCATTGTAATGTAGTATTCGTTATAACGAATGAGTAGGAATAAAAGTAGGTAGTTAAATGCAAGACTTATTTTATTATATACTAGCTTCCGCTCGCGGCTTCGCCCGCGTGGTGTGTTGATAAAAAGTAGCCTACCTATGTGTTATTAATCCAGAGTGTTCAACATACATACATTCTCACAAACTACATACATTTTCACATTTATAATATTAGTAGGATAGGATAGTAGGGGATTAGTAGGGTAGTAGGATCAGTAGACAGTAGGATTAGTACCTAGCGTCTTCTTTCTCAACTAGACACTGTTGGGAATAGCTTGTATAAAAAGTAGTGATTGCTTACCAGATCCGTAAAGTTCTTAGTTCTATTCTGAAAAGAAATTTCCATGTTAAATTACTACGTAAATAAATGAGTGTCCATTATTTTAGAGTTACCTGTTTCTTGCTCTTTCACCCTGGACCCTTGAAAACTACTGCCCGTACCCGGATAAAATATAGCCTATGTGGCTCGAGGATAGATCTTCCTAGCAGTGAAATAATTATTCGAATCGGTTTAGTACATTCGGAGCCTTTGGAATACAAACAACAAACAATATCCAAGTACCGAGGAACACTAGGGTGTATTCAGTTGCCCGGGTAACTGGGTTGAGGAGGTCAGATAGGCAGTCGCTTCTTGTAAAGCAATGGTACTCAGCTGAATCCGGTTAGACTGGAAGCCGACCCCAACATAGTTGGGAAAAAGGCTCGAGAGAGGATGACTAGGAAGTGTTAAAGTGTTAAAAAGGATCATATTGTTACCCTTATGTCTGCCAACACCTTCGCTGATATCTTTGGGGCCTGCAACAAATGTCATGTTCACTTGACACTTTCTAAACGGCTTGCCTACACTGCTTGCTACTGGTGGAATAGAACTGTTAACTACTAGGGCCCGATTCTGCTAAGTTAATAATGTCAAAATCTTAAAATTCTGCTGCTAATATAAGACCAATCGTATTCCAATGACATTCGATTGGTTTGCGATTGGTCTGCCATTTGATCTATACCGTAGTTTGCTCTTCAATCATATTGCCATCGTAAATCATTTGCAGACAAAATGATTCATTATTGAATAACAGAAAAGGAAAAAACGTTTATTTCAAAGAAAAAATAGCGGAATGCCACATATCCTTCAATCGTAATTGAGTCGTGATTGGATCTCAGTCGGATGTGAATCGTATGTTGCTTAAGTAAAATTAGGAGAATCGGGCCCCACAACATTCAGTACAAAGCGTGTGCATGTATGATAGGATAGTTATCTCGATTTCTTACCAGGGTAGTAAACTTATTGTCCGTCTTTTTCTGAAAATAAAGCATCATGTTAATTTGTGAGTCCAACATACTGGTCGCTAAATACTTTTTAAGTTCCCGCGGTTTCATGGGATCTACTCGCACCGGGATAAAAAAATATAGCCTATGTTACTCAGGAATAGTGTAGCTTTCCAACAGTGAAAGAATATTTCAAATCGGTTCAGTAGTTTTGCAGCCTTTAGGTTTAGCAACAAACAAAAATCTCCTCTTTGTATTAACAGTAGCCGTTTTCCCGCGGTTTCACCCCCGTCCCATGGGGACTACTGCCCGCACCGGGATAAAATATATAGCCTATGTTACTCGCAAATAATTTAGCTTTCTAATGGTGAAAGAATTTAAAAAATAGGTGCAGTAGTTTTTGAGTTTATCCATAACAAACAAACAAACTATGTTTTTCTCTTTATAATATTAGTATAGCTTGGTTATTAATATAGTAGGACGTCCACCAACAAGGTGGACAGACGACCTTATAAAGGTCGCCGGAAGACGCTGGATGGAGGTCGCCTCCAACAGGTATCTGTGGAGATCTAAGGGAGAGGCCTATGTTCAGCAGTGGACGTCCTACGGCTGAGATGATGATGATGATAGAAAGATTGATGTTACCTGCAAGATCTTGTACTCTCTCTGCGTTAAGTTGGCGTACTGAAACGAATCAAACATTACACAGGTACATTTAGAAACATTAACCAGGTGCACCGAAAGAGTTCACCCGCCATAACGTAACAATCTCGGATTCATGGGAAGCTATAGATCAAATCGTTAATTTTGCAAACAATATGAGTGCCTACAAAATAGGATGTTACCATTTTAAATAGGAGTTCAAATATATTCTAAACTGGCAACACTATTTGTACGGGGAAAATGTCAAACTTTTTTTATTTAGAAAAATATAAACAAAATAGGTTATTGAAATTAGAATGATGTTGAGTTACCTGCAACTGTGCCAGTTCTCTACTTGTCAAGTTGAGTTTCTGAAATGTCAATGTCCATGTTAATTTATTAAAAGTAGGCTGCAAAACAGCACTTTTTGAACGTTACAAAGGACAATGCTCAAAAAAAACCCAAGCCCGGCGCAAACGAAAAGTAACTCAAATTATAGGTAATAATATGTAATGAAATACTGCATAGGAGGCATCATCGAAATCAATGGCTATATGTGTGAAATTGCTACTTGATTTTTAAAGGGGTAACATGAGCAGCTGGGGCTTATAGTTTAATTCAAGTGCTATCTGAAACAACAAACAATTAATATGGCAAGTAATAAGCCTCTCCAAAAAGATAAACTGATACCGAAGTACAGCTCGGGACTTTGGGATGCGACGCAAGCCTTGTACAAACCGGGTTAACTTCACTTTAGCAGTGTTCTTTTACACCTAAATTCTTTATATGAGGGAAAATGGCAGGAATGGCATATCAGGATATTACTGCTCCTGTATTCATGGGTGGAGAACATTGGGCTGCAGCGCCCACGTCATCGCGTCATGAGCGTTTTACATTACTTAGGGTGAGCTAGAGAGACATGAGGAACAGTTCGCGCATCCCGCAACATTTTTGGATCATGTCGTGTTAGAAATAAAGAATCGATGACTTTTAAGCATTATTATTAAAATGAAAAGTACATTCATATCGTTTTTCATATCCTATTATCTTGTAAAAGTAGGTAGAATAGTGGAAAAGTTGCCATAAACATGTCGTTATGTACACTCTTAAACCACAAATGTATCTGTTTGCTGTTCCTTTTACTAATACATTATGTTACCTCTAAAATCTCGAGTAGCAATGTACCGCAGACGTTAACATTCGAATAGCAATTTCACACATATAGCCACTGATTTCGATAATGCCCCCTATGTAATATTTAATTACTTATTTTTACCTATATTTTGAGTTACATTTCTTTTGCGCCGGGCCTGGGTTTTTTTCTCATACTTCATGAGCATTGTCCTTTACAAAAGACCCAAAACGCCCACCCTTCACCACTTCATATTACGTGCTTTTGCTGGGAAGAAGAAGTGGCGCAACAAACTCCCCAGCAACACCATGTCTGTCTGTAGGTTGGAAGAACCTTTTAAAAATTTATACATAATAGGTATATAAATGTGTATACTGCAGTAGTGTTTATTGCTGTATACTTAAAGAGATAGGTACTCGACTATCCATTAATGTATTTTTTTAATGATCAAGATTATAAAACTTAAGCTATCTTTTAAAGACCCCCCTTTTCAGAGAGCTTTCCTTGATTTTGTTCGTTGCCGTAGAACACCAATTTCCTGTTGAATGTCCCTTAATTTATTTTCTAAATACAGTGGAAAGGGTTCGTATAAGACTTGAATTAATTTCTCACCGGTTCCGTGAAGTTCTTAGTCCGTTTCTGAAAATAATACATCATGTATTAATCATTTATTTACATAGATATTAACATATTAACAATACCTAAGACATATAAAAAACTATCCTAGTAAAACAAACAAACAAAAAAACCACTACCTATAGCTAAAACGCTTCAAAAAATTCGTCCCCATCGCTGTCGACTGGGAGCGTGCCCAAGAGGCTGGCAGCATTACCTCGCTGGATCGCCATGCTGATCCTTTGTCCGAGGTAATATTAGCCAGCGTTTTGGTCACGAGAAGCGTCAACCGGCAAACAATTATGGGCCATTTTCTTAAGAATTTAGGTGTAGTTCCATTCTTTTAGAGCCTTTTAAGTAAATTCATTAAACAAAATAAGCTTCAAAACAGCTATTTTAAACGTTGCAATTTACGGGAGACATCCCCAAAACGCCCACTTTTCACTACTATGTGTGCTAAGTTGGGAAGAAGTGGCGCAAAATACCCCAACAACTCAAGCCTGTTTAGTTTTCTTAAGGCTAATGGAACTACACCCGAATTCCATAGACCACTTATACGATGTGATAATGAGCAGGGTGTAAATTAGTATGATGTTGTTAGCTCACCCGTATCTCCTCCAATTGTTTGTGAGACAGGGTGGCATTCTGAAATGAAATCATCCATGTTAGTTTGGTGACACATCCATCCTCAAAGTAAGACTTATGGGATAAACCAGTTTCCACCAGGACTTCCCGGGGAACTACTAGAAGTACCCGGATCTTTATAGGGTAAAATAACTTGTAGGCTACTCTTTAGTAAACTACACGTAATTTTGGTAGGTATATAATATAACTATAACTGGTATTATATACCTATATAATTATATTTGGTATATAATATCTAGCTTCCGCTCGCGCCTTCGCCCGCGTTGAGTTCGGTTATATCGCGTTTCTAAGAGAATTCTTCAAAAGTCCGGGATAAAAACTATCCTAATTTCTTTCTCAAGGTCAACTCTATCTCTGTACCAAATTTTATTAAAATCAGTTCAGTAGTTTAGACGTGAAAGCGTAACATACAGACAGAGTTACTTTCGCATTTATAGTATTAGTAGGGATACTTATTACTTCCGAGTTTTATCCAAATCTATGTGGTCGTTTTTACGTGAAAGAGGAACAAATATTGATACAAACTTTACGCTTTTACAGTATTAGTAGGGTTCTTCTCTTTTCTCTGAAACATTTATTTCCTACAATTAGTCTTCTAAAAGACGGTGGAAAGCGTTAGAATGCGAGTTATTTGTGTTGTGTCCTTACCGGGGTGGTGGGGCCGGCCGCCTGAAACGAATACATGGTGTTATATTATAAATAATATAATATGTATGTAGTCGTTAATGTATATATCTATGGGCCAATGCAGCCTGAAAAATTAAGGTATTTGATTTGATTTGATATTACAGCCGAGACGTGAAGAAATTATATACTGGGGCTTGATTCTGCTAATTTTACTTAAGCAACATACGATTGATATCCAACAAAGATCCAATTACGACTCAATTACGATTAAAGCGTGTGGCATTCCGCTATTCTTTATTTTATCCATTTGTGATTCAATATAAAGAATCATATTGTCTGCAAATTATTTACGATTGCCCAAATGGCAAATGCCAAACCAATGAAACATTGGAATACGAATGTCCTCTAAGGGTAAAACTGCTATTGAGATTCAATTTCTATTCAATTTTGACATTATTAATTTAGGGTGGAATCGGGCCCCAGGCATATAGCAATGTAGCTTTCTAAAATATATCTACTTTCTAAACATAATCTTGGACATTTGACTGAGTAAAGGTGAAGGAAAGCATCTTGAGGAAACCTGGACTTTCAAGTTTAACGCTCATTTCTTCTCTGTGTGAGAGGAGACCGCAGACCGCAGCAGTGGGATGTAAAAAGGTTGGTCATGAAAGTAAATTATTTATGATTCTTACGTCGGACCGAAGATATAGGTTTGTGTAACGCTTTCTCTGAAAACAAACAACAAAAGTGTTAGCTATGAGCATAATATATCAAACTCTCGCATTTATTATATTAGTTTGATAGTAATTGCAGAGGATTTTTCTTACAAACGAAGTAAAATAAGAAAAATAACTAGCCCACCATCTTGTATATTCAGCCATGTTGGATTTAGGATGACGTCACATAGCTTAACATGCGTTGTCATCCAAACTAAACATGTATGCAAAATTTCAGCTCAATCGGTTGAGGGCAAGTGCCTTAAAATTGAGTTGTAAAATTCCACCCGAACACACATACCTACATTGCATGTTAAATAAAAGCTTGTAAAAAATATGAGTATTTCGAAAACAATAATAAATAGCGCAATACAGTTTAGACCAGGAAATCATATGGTTCTAGGATAACTTTCTCAGTTAAACACGTATATTTAAGGAACTCAGCTGGTTTTGACTTCACTCCTCAGTCTGCCATCTTGGAATCGCTCTCTGTTGTGGATCTATGTCGCATAGAAGACAGAAAGTCCAAGTTAACTGCTTACCGTGGAGGCGGAGGTCCTTTTTGTAGTCTGAAAGCAAATCGTGTCAACTGTGAGTCGAACATACTGACTACAATACATTAAAAATGTCAATTAATTACTATACCTACATAAATATATAATCAAATGTATAATAACTTGTAATTAGTTATTTTACATGGGCTCGAAAGTTATTTTATAGTTGTTGAAATAAAGGAACAAAATAAATAAATATGAACAATATGTTAAAACTAGCTTCCGTCATCGGTGTCACCCGCTTCCTGCAGGAACAACTTCCCAATATGTTATTCTGATGTGTATCTGAGCTAGTGGCAAGTTTTATCAAAATCCAACCATGCATACCTCTAGTTTACCTACATACAAACTGTAACGTAATATTGAGAAACACGTGGCGATCTACGAGTTTAAGTACCTACTGAGAAAAACTTATTTAACAATTTATATAATTTGATGTCCTCACCGTAGTGCGCGTGGCGTTACTCTGCGGGATCATCTGAAAGCATCATGTCAACTGTGAACTACTGTCGGGATAGAATAATAGCCTATGTTTCTCGCGAAGAGTGTAGCTTGAGCTGAGCCCACTGACCTCTATATTTACCACTGGACAGGCTGTTGTCATCGTGCTTTTGTGCCCGTTTGATAATCGCCATTTTGGCGCTGTTAGACGTAGCGAGTGCCCGTGGTACTAAAATTATTTTTACAGTGAACCAATGAACAAACACTTCTCTCACAGCCATTTGAAATTATACGTCAAAATTAGTTCTGTGGACACTCGCTTAGACGATATTGGCGCTTCAAATGGGCCCAAAAAAATTGCTGTCAAACGTACGGAATAGCCGGTCCAGTGGTAAATATAGAGGTCAGTGGCTGAGCCATATTGAAACATTGGCTTCGATGTGATGACAATTTGAAAAAGTCTCTGTCTACGAAAATTATTAGTGGAAAAATAAGTAAATGTACATGTACGCATCTCTATTTCAAAAGTGATAGCTGAGGATTTAATCCCTATTTTTCGGTCACATGATGCTTACCGTAGTATCAGTGTTGCTGGGCTCAGTCTGAAAACAAATAGCCATGTTAACTGTGACCCGCAAACTGATGGCTTACCGTCAGTTACACAAACGTCTATTAAAGTTAAAGCTTCTTTTAAATCTATTGCTGACTCTTTCTTTTTCAACGAGATAAAAAGTGTCAGCAATAGATTTAATAAAGCTTTAACTTTAATAGACGTTTGTGTAACTGACGGTTAATCCCTATTAAAGTAAGATTTAGGTATTATTTTCTGTGTTCACTTTTTGAATCCTCAAACTACTGACACGCGCCTTTTCGTCATTGTGGAGTTTGCTTTTTGAGTCCTCAAATTTTACCTATCACCACATTCAGTTCACAACTGCAATTTTATTTTTTATTTCTATTTATTTATTTGTATCAAGCATCTAAGGTTAATGTTAATGTCCTGTGGGAACTACATACTGTGGGGATACAATACAGCCTACGTTACTCGGGAACAGTGTAGCTTTCCAATTATTTACTTTGCCACACGCAACACTGCCACTTGAGCTGCCATATTGAATTGGCGTCAACATGATGAAAATCCGAAAAAGAGTGGAAAAGTAAGTAAAAGTAAAACGTAGGCATATGCATCTTATCTCATCAATGCTAAAGTGATTGCTGGCACCGTGACGTCTGCTGCACTGTACAACTTATATGCTGAAGATTTAATCCTATTCTTCGGTCACATGATGCTTACCGTAGTATAATTGTCGCTGGGCTCAGTCTGAAAACAAATAGCCATGTTAACTGTGAGCCGCAAACTGATGGCTTACCGTCGGTTCCACAAAGCTCCTTTAAAGTTAAAGCTTCTTTAAATCTTTTGCCGACTCTTTCTTTGTCAACAAGATAAAAAGTGTCAGCAATAGCTTTAATGAAGCTTTAACTTTAATAGACGTTTGTGCAACTGACGGTTAATTCCGCTTAAAGTAAGACTTAGGTATATTATATTCTGTGTTACTTTATGAATCCTCAAACTACTGACACGCGCCTTTTCGTCATTGTGTGATTTTGGTATTTGCTTTTTGAGTCCTCAAACTTTAACTATCACACGTTTGGTTCACAACAGTACGTTAATAGTAATTTATTATTTTTTTTCTATTTATTTATTTGTATCAAGCATCAAAGGTTAACTGCCCTACTCTCTCGTAAGTTAAAAATAAAATCGTAGATCGCGTTTGCACACAAATTCCCAAATTCCACAGAAAGTTACCGTTATTGACAATTTATTAAAAGTATATATTACGACAAAATGAGATGCTTACCACAGTTTCCACGTCGTCGGCAATCGTTGTATTTGAAGTTGTTTTTGTTGCTGTTGGCTGAAAACAAACCGTCAGGTAAAGAGTAGAACGTACGAGAGTAGAACGTACTTTTTACTGACGACAATACTTATTAGACACAAGTTCTCACGACAACATAAACTAAAGTGAGACTGAAAGTGAATTATAAGGGATGATAGGCTCATGTTATTGAGTTGAAATGAAGATATCTGATCTCTGCTATTCAAGTTTCACTCTCTTGTCAAAGATGCTTGATTCGTGAGCAGCTGTTGAATGTTTCACAGATACTAATTAAGTTGCATTATTTCAGACGACTCCGGGTGAACACTGCTCATGCACAATATTCATAAAGACAGTATAAGTTCGTCACCGAGTATCGGACGGCGGGCCGCATCTCGGAAGTCCTGCTGGGTCGGAAGGGGAAGCCGTCCTCGTTGTCGGCCAGGCCGTCCAGCTCGTCCTCGATGTCGCGGCCTGCCATCACTTGCTTCAACACATCTGTGAATGTCACTCTATTGATCACAGGAACACGTACAAAAGGTAATGACTGCTAGAAGTGGTAGTAGTGAACACTCAGCTGGCCTGGAAAAATGCTTGTCATCATCCTCCTGCCCTTATCCCAATTTTATTTTTAAAAGTGCTTGTTTTCATTTAAAATTACTTCGGTACCTGGTAAGAGAACCTAATGTCCACACTTGCACAGCACATTGCAAGAATATGAAATCCTTATCTACTAATATATAGAAAGAGAGTTTTTTTCATAAAGATTTCGCGCTAATCAGTCCGGCTGTGTCCTCAAAGACGACATAGATTTATGGTACTCTGGAAACTGAGAGGAAATTTTTAAGATCACTAGTAAGAGCTTATTAACTCTAACCATGTGTCCTTGTCCAAGCGTGGTGATTAACGTTCAATCCTTCTCTGTGTGAGAGGAGGCCGCAGCCCAGCAGTGGGACGATAACAAGCCTGATGATGATGATGATGTTTCCCTTACCCTGTATGTACTGCATTCTCTGCGGCTCGATGGCGTTGGCTGGCTCCTCGTAGCGGCGCTTCCGTGAGACCGCGACGGTGACAGGATCCGTCAGGAGAGTCGCTATCGTGTCCGTCTCTGTGAACAAACAGAGCCGTTTACACTGGGGATGACAAATTAGCCTTGTAAAAAGGTAGGTAAGGCTAGCCACATAAACGAAATATGTAGATGAAAATATTTAATTAAGTGCGTACGCAAAGTGGGAAAAAGAAACTTAAGTAAGTTGTATGATGTAATGTGATTATAGCCAGAAAAAGTTGTATGCGTTATGAACTCCTTTAAAATACACTCTTCTCTATTATTCTATGTACTCCCTAGTGCATCACCGTACGTCCTATCTTTCTTTTGCACTACTTGACTACTACCGTGTACTCCCAAACACATACTTCTTGATGAACTCTCTTATATTGAATCCCTTAAGAACGCTAATATACTCGTATATACTTAGAGTGCAGTTAGGTAACTTACCATCATATATCGCGTAGAAGTCTCCCTCCTCTTCTTCCTCGTAGTTCAACGCCGGATCCCTGTCGTAGTAGTCATTATACGGCGAGTCGTCTTCCCCGGCCGCCCCACCCAGGGCCCCGTCCAGCCCCACCAGCGCCCCACCCAGCAGGAGCAGCGCCGCGCCCCACATGCCGCCGAGGTAGGGGCACTATGCACTTGACCTCTTACATTCAACTAACGTGCACTAACATACTATACTACATTAAACTATAATAACTATAAAAACATGCGTGGCTGTCAGTCTGTCATGCTGATTGATGTCAATAATCAATAACAGATCTAGAAGTCATAAGACATCATAAGATGTCTATTGGATTATTGTGAAGAGGTTTCATTAAGTGACCGCTGTTTCTGGACTGACAAGTGACAACCTGCTAAAGGGGAGCCAGAGGTTTTGAGACATGCGTAAAGAACGCCTCAGCTGTGTCTTTAGGCCAAATAATTAAGTCGAGTTGTAGTCCTCGCCGCATACTTACCTCGCAAAGACTGGATACAGCTCTATCTAACATCGTCATGATCATCAGTTCGTGTCCATTTCGACCGCGCGGCCACCTCATGATTTTTGATGAAACTTTGCCAGGAATTAGTAGTAATTTGTTACTTTTCACTCCTCTTTTCCTGAATTTGTTACAAAAAAAACCAAGCCGCTATGACAAAGAACAGTTGGCCGCTAGAACCGCCACTTGCCGTAGTCATCGCCCGTGATTACTCAGAAACTATACAATGTAGATAGACGAATGATACATCAAAAGAAAGGTCTTAATTTGTTAAATTTGTTACAAAAATAAAAAAGGTCAAAACGTAGATATACAAAAAGTTATGCAATGTTAAGTTTTCAGGTTATGAGTAGGTAAGTATATCACCGTAGGCACCAAATTAATAGAGGCTAATGTGTATAGAAAATTAGTCTTTAATTTGTTACAGCGAAAAAAGACAAAAAAATACTAGAAAGCAGGTTCAATAATATGTTAGAGTCGATTTTAGTTGGCCGCGCGGACGGCAATATGCCTAAAATACAATTTCGTTTTTCTCGTTATTAAAAGTAGGTTTTAGCTTAATTAAAGTACTAGTCGATGGGTAACGTAACCTAGTTTGAATAAATATAGGGCTGCCATCCGTCCGGGTTTCCCCGGATTTGTCCTCGTTTTGACCCCGTCCGGGGGACGTCCGGGCGGGTTTTCAAGAAGCGTCCGGGGAAAACCCGGACACTTTTCATGTAAGAAAGCACCTTACTGTATTTTCGTATTTATCGGCATTATGATACAAAACACTAACTTCATTCGCTGTAAGAGTACCCGTCCGGGGGAAAAATGCGATTTACGTCAAATGTCCGGGTTTTTTTAAATCTTTGTCCGGGTTTGGCGAAATTCGAGATGGCAGCCCTAAATAAATATAGCGAATTTAACTGCAGCATTCGTATTTTAGGAGATATTTACAAAAACACAGTGGTATGAAACTGTATGAGAGTAGGGTGTCCATGCATTTTCACATATTCGAAATTTTCGTTATTCACGTCTTATTTTTTTAGGGAGAGTGCATACTTTATAAAAATCAAAGTCACAAATAGATTAAAATTTCTTTATTTACAATCAACACAAAGGCAAACAAATCAATTGTTTGCCTTTGTGTTAACACAATGTGTCAAAAATGTGACACAGAGTTGAAAGGTGAACTTAAGCTAGGCGAGATCATAACATTTGTTTTAAACGGAGCTGCAGACTCAGTTTTACTCACTGAATTGCCGATTACTCTTAGCATTAAGGATAATTATTATTTCTTAGTTGGTACTATAGAATTTATACCAGGCACAAAAATAGGCCACTATAAATGTCATTTTTTAAATAACAATAAATATTTTTGTTACGACGACAATTCTTTTAAAATTGAAATAAGTTCCTCTAAGAAAATATGTCTACATTCTGTGTCACATATTTTCGTGTCTAACTGACACGAAAATATGTGACACAGAATTTATAAATATTATGTTAGTTTATGAAGATTTTATATTTATCTGGTTGTCTTTTATTACTTGATTTGTTTGCCTTTGTGTTGATTGTAAAGAAAGAAATTTTAATCTATTTGTGACTTTGATTTTTATAAAGTATGCACTCTCCCTAAAAAAATAAGACGTGAATAACGAAAATTTCGAATATGTGAAAATGCATGGACACCCTACTCTCATACAGTTTCATACCACTGTGTTTTTGTAAATATCTCCTAAAATACGAATGCTGCAGTTAAATTCGCTATATTTATTCAAACTAGGTTACGTTACCCATCGACTAGTACTTTATTTAAGCTAAAACCTACTTTTAATAACGAGAAAAACGAAATTGTATTTTAGGCATATTGCCGTCCGCGCGGCCAACTAAAATCGACTCTAACATATTATTGAACCTGCTTTCTAGTATTTTTTTGTCTTTTTTCGCTGTAACAAATTAAAGACTAATTTTCTATACACATTAGCCTCTATTAATTTGGTGCCTACGGTGATATACTTACCTACTCATAACCTGAAAACTTAACATTGCATAACTTTTTGTATATCTACGTTTTGACCTTTTTTATTTTTGTAACAAATTTAACAAATTAAGACCTTTCTTTTGATGTATCATTCGTCTATCTACATTGTATAGTTTCTGAGTAATCACGTGCGATGACTACGGCAAGTGGCGGTTCTAGCGGCCAACTGTTCTTTGTCATAGCGGCTTGGTTTTTTTTGTAACAAATTCAGGAAAAGAGGAGTGAAAAGTAACAAATTACTACTAATTCCTGGCAAAGTTTCATCAAAAATTATGAGGTGGCCGCGCGGTCGAAATGGACACATCAGTTCTTGTTAACTACAATTTATATATATGTTATTTAATTTATATGCACATTGTGAGGTGATCGGCTTCCAGTCTAACCTGATGACATCCTATCCAGGCTTGACAGCCTATCTGACATCCATACAATGTTTCTAGCTTATGCAGGCGAATTCCCAGGAGGTTACAGGGCCGTGACCCCCCGAGAGCCGAATCATCGGTCATCTGATGCCGAGCTTTGTTTTTGGAAAATCGGTTAAGGGTCAATTCCCACTGAAAGAGCAGCGGCCGGCAGCGGCCGTAATAGCAAGGGATTGAGCGCGAGCGCGGCGGGCCGCGCGGCGCTCTTACATTTTCCGTGCTCTTACGGCCGCTGCCGGCCGCTGCTCTTTCAGTGGGAATTGACCCTAAAAGGACAGTCGCACAGAGACTAAGACGAAGAAGAATTTCAGTGAAATAAAACCCGCAAAGAGAAACAAACATTTGTATTTATAACTTATACATAGTTTACCTTAACTGTACACGTCTGCAAACTTTAACTAAAACAAACAAATAATACTCTTACTACGAACAGTCCTCGCCACGATTACACGTACAATCCCGCAGTGTTGCCATACTCGGAAACCCGTAGTGTTGCCACACTCGGGAATCCTTTTTTTTCTATCTTGTAAATAAGTTGGTATATAAAATAAATGCGTAAGCAGAGAATTAAACAATATGAATCAAATGATATTTTTTTTTTCCAACAATACCTACAAATTTTTCCTTTCATTTAATGTTGGCAATTTTGCGTTCACTAAAAAAACGCTAAATAAATGCAACATATAATACTTATGCTGTGTAATGAAAATACAATTTGACGAATCCTTTCCATTTCTCAAAAGAAAGTTATCTTAAAAATATGTCGTTAAATCAGAGTCAATTTCTAAGACAATATTCTTTTGCTTGGTCAACAAACTTAGTATTTTTACAAAGAAAATCAAGCAACTTAAGTTAGTTTATAAAGAGGAACATGTAGTTACAGCTAGTCACCTACATATGCTATAATTTACAACACTCGCGTCTAACACTAAATAAATACATTAACAATAGTTTGGCCCCGAACTTAACTACTATATTATTATCTTATTCACGACATAACGCCGACTAACAGGAAACACACATTATTTAAACACAGAAAACATTGTAAGAACTAGAAATTTGTAAAAGTACCTAATGTTATAAACAATTAAAAATTCACAGTGAAATTATATATGGTGAAAATTAGTTTTTTTTCTATTATTTTTCGAAATGTCTGCAGCCGATGTGAATGAAATATGGGCTATTTACAGCCAACAATTATTTTAAAATAATAATATTCTTAATAACACTGTGTCGTAACGATTACTTTATAAAAATAATTTGATGTCACTTACCGATGTAATCATTAATGTAATTTAACACACATTTTACTCAAATGTCGCTAACAATTAACAATTTTCAAATAACGCTTAAATTTACAGTTTAACTTTCGAATAGTTCTCACCAAACTTAATGGCGGTTCGCAACGAAATATCCACCGCATCAGTACCTAATAACAATAGTTTATGCAGTGAGTGACTTGCTCTATATTCTAAGGCCTAAATTCACTGACAACTTAAACTTCATTTCATTCAAGTTTCAAAGTAAACAGTAAGCAGTTACTTTAAGAAAAGCTGACGTTTACGTTGTTTGCGAACTAGGGCCTCAATGTTTGCCAAGAACTATAGATATGTAGTTAACGTTATAAATACCCCCTTTACACACACTACACTACATACAAACAGTCGGACGGACTCGGTATAGTTACTATGTAATTATTATTAATTCTAAATAACTATAATCATGCCGTTAGAGACGTGAAGAGATCTCTACTTCATATTGAGCAAGTGATATGTGATACGGCAGATCATTATGATATGTCATGCTTATAATTCACACATTTTTATATGTTTACGCGAAATGCTTCAACATACTTTCGTTTTTCTAATATATCGATCGTATAAATAACATTTTTTATGAACTATTTAACGTGTAGTCCATATGTTCTTCTAATATAGAAGCTACTGCCAACTTCATAAAAATCGGTTCGGTAAGTTTTGCGTGAAAATAGGACATATAAATTCGAACTTTCATGTTTATATTATTAGTTGAATTCTTTCTCTGTTTATATCTAATTTAGCAAGGGGTTTTGAATAACTTGAAGCATTTCATGTAAACATATTATTTAAACAATAGCTTATAATATAGTACTAGCGAGTCTACACTTGTGGCTGTCGACGGACACCGGACGGACATATTAATATATTAGTAGATATTGCACCTCAGTGTTACACTATACATACACATATTAATATTAAATAAATACATTTTCTTTAAAGTAACAAAATATTGAATCATTAAGTACATTCGAGTTATTTCTTAAAATATAGAACACAGGAGGATATGAATTTAAGTATTAGGCATCGTTCACACCAAACGTATTGTCCGCCGCTGACTGTGAGCGCGCGTTACGCAGTTTATTGCTTTTCCATATATATTGAAAATGTCGTTCACACCGAACCGACTATACGCTGTTACGTCGTCTGTTGTAGCTGACTCTCAGTAGCCGATTATTTTACTACGCGACTATGCACGGCGGACGCGGATTGGCTACGCGGACGCAGTTGCCGAATAGCGCCGCTCCGCCGCGTACGCACCGCCGCTCCGCCGCGTCCGCACCGCCGCGCAGTGATGCTACGAGCAACTTCAAATACTGAGCTCTTTTATGTGTAGAATAGTCGGCCGCTCAGCGTACGCATCTAGTGTGAACCTACACGAGCGTATTCTTTTGTTCACACATGTAGCGCATCGTACGCTATAGCCTATTGTCGGCTTGGTGAGTACGCGTACTGCAGATTGAGTCGACGTTCACACTGCGGCCGAGTGTGAGTATACTCACAGTCAGCGGCGGACAATACGTTTGGTGTGAACAATCCCTCATGCACATATATGAAAAAACATGGTCTGGTCTGTTTGAACCAAAATGTCTAGCAATTTCTAAAACATAGGCACTATACGATATGTAGGATAACTTATTTAATTATCAAATAATTTTTCTTTTATAACTTTAGACCAAACACGCATTGTGCTTACATACTAGTAAATTTTGTGCATTTCGGGAGTCCACAATGTTGAAATGACCACAAAACCGAAAAGTCGGTTAAACATAAAAAAGTTAATTATATTTTTGTATTGTATTTTCGTCAAAAGTTCTTTTTGTCAATCCTTACTTTGTGAAATCAACCCGTTCAGTAACAAAAGTCCCAATTTAATTTTTATTTAATATCATATCGTTTTGCTTAAACACACGTTAATCTCATTGGCTAAGATTGAGTTCAGTATAACAAACAGACCATATTATAGTAATTGCTAGCTAGTAAGTCGCGCGTCGTCACTCGCCGCTGCTCTCGGACGAGCTGTTGTCGGAGTTGTCGGCCTTGTCGTGCGTGTCGTGCGTGTCGTGCGTGTTGTGTGTGTCGTGCGTGTCGTGCGTGTCGCGCGGCTCGCTGCTGTTGCTCGGGATGGTCAGGTCGCCCAGGAACTCGTTACTGTAATGTCAAACTCTATTATTTACTCATTTTTTTATGTCATTGTGAACTTGGGGCTGAGATAATGAGTTGATGTGTGTGAGTTGGTAGGTATGCTCATATTACACGATCGTCTGTATTACATGAAGTGTTCACTGTGCGAATCAGTGGATCAAATCAAATCATTTATTTGTGATACACAGGTATTATAATAGGGCTTAAATAAAATACACATGTTCATGAAGTGACTACCTAACTTGTGTGCGTGAGTAGGTATATCGTCACACAATATCGCTGCGGTTTTGCATTGCTGAAGTGTACTCTGTGTTAATGTATGTGAGTGAGTAGATGCAAGGATGTTACAGTAAGAGAGAGGGAGTGTACGTAAGAGGTTGGCTGAATGATCGGGGGCGGCAGGGGATTGGGGTGGATCAAGTTAGTGGGTGAGTAAGTGAAAATGTCTTTATGAGTGAGCTTTTAATATTACTGTCAAAATGATATGAATGCTGTCAAAACTGCTAGCGCCATGAGTAATAACTTTATGTAGGTATTAACCTCTGTTGGCAATAAATATTAAGTCTATGGAAACACTGTGTCTATTATTAACATGAGCTAGGGTGAGTGGGTATATGTGTGAGTGGTAATACTTACACAATGTCATCGGTGATGGGGGAGTTCCGGTTCCTCCAGTTGAAGAACTCGTCTCCGAGGTTGAAGGTGAGGTTGCTCCTCATCACGACCTTCACGGGCGCCACCTCGCCGCTGCCGTTGTTCCGGTACATACCGGTACCCTGCTGCGGAGACAATCATACTGTAGCAAGTTGCAAACATTCGCCATTTTGTATTGTGAAATACATTGAGTGACGAAACGGATCTATTGGTCCCAAAGGCTAGGTAGATGGCTTTGAGTAAGTTTAAAATGGAAATATGACTAAGTAGAAGCAAGTCGCGGTGGCCTAGTGGGTAAAGAACCAACCTCTCAAGTATTAGGGTGTGGGTTGATTCCAGGTCAGGCAAGTAACAATGCAACTTTTCTAATTTTGTCTTATTTTGTATGTAGGTTCTAAGTATATCTTTAACACCAATGACTGTGTTTCGGATGGCACGTTAAACTGTAGGTCCCGGCTGTCATTGATCATCCTTTGCAGTCGTTACGGGTAGTCAAAAGCCAGTAAGTCTGACACCAGTCTAACCAAGGGGTATCGGGTTGCCCGGGTAACTGGGTTGAGGAGGTCAGATAGGCAGTCGCTCCTTGTGGCACACTGGTACTCAGCTGCATCCGGTTAGACTGGAAGCCGACCCTGTGCAGGCTCGGGAGCTGATGATGCAGTAAGTGGAAGCTACTCACGTCATCGGGCATGTACTCGACGTCGATGTCCTTCCTGCTGGGCGCGTGGTGTTCACACCCGAGGCTGTGCACGTGCGGGGCCGCGTGCTCGGCGGCGTGCGGGTACCCGCCGTGCGTGTTCGTGCGACGGAAGCGGGACTCACCTATAAAGGTATGATATGAGTGTTGTGTTTATGACTGTGTATATATATGTATGTATGTGTGTGTGTTTAAGGGTGAGTGTAGGTGTGTAGATGTGAGTCAGAGTGTGTAAGTGTAGGTATATGTGTGTGAGTATGCTAACCTTGTGTCAATAACACTGTATATGTGAGTATTATGGCGCCTGACTAACTTGTGCTAGTTTGTATGATGTGTCTATATGTGTATAGTATGGGTATGTTTAAGTGAGTGTAGGGTTGTGTGTGTGCCTGTAGGGTGAATATGTAAGGATGACTATCTGACGGTGTGCATGTATTTGAATGGATATTTGTGTGTGTGTGTGTTTGAATGTGTGTGTATGGCTAGCCTTATGTACATATGTACTATATGTATTATATGTACTTAAATTGTGTAGTGTAGTATTTGAGTGTGTTTTGGCATATGTGAGTGACCTTGTGCTAGTTTGTATAATATGGAAACGTGTATGGGTGAGTACGTAAAGGTATTGTACGTAGGCGTGTGTGTGTGTATGTGTGTATAACAGACCGATGGGCCAGTCCTCTCGTCCGGCGGAGCGGTCCATGCTGTCGTCCATCAGCGGCGCGTCCTCGCCCGACTCGCCCTCCGACTCCTGACCACCAGACCTACACACAAATATGATGATGATGATGTCCTCCCAGACGATTATCGGTCACGGCGGCTGTTCTCATGTAAGGAGATTAGCCAACTGCGCAGGACATATGTACATGTACACGCATACAAATATACCAGAGAATTATACAGTCAGAAAATACATTATAATATAAAACTTATGCTATACATATGCTGTACTCAACATGGCGATCATTTTATTGTACTACATCATAGTTGAGAAGTGGCTACTTACAGAGGTATATAAAAAAAAAACTTTTACGAAAATAATAACCAAACTTTGCCTGTGTTACAAAACGTGCTAGGAATGCCTCAGTAGCATCTACAAATTGTATGTGTTTCTTCTTCCTCCTCGTTGACTGTTCCCTATTCCATGTGTTATTATCAATAAAATAAATGATCATAAAATCATGGGACAATTCGTAATAATCCTGGATTTTTGCACAGTAACGTCCGATTCTACATAATTTATCACATCTTAAAGCTCAACCATCAGTATGGTAACTTTACTCTGAGTCACAAAGTGACATTGACAATGATAAGTATATGAGTAGGTACTGACTTGTCATCTCTGGTCCCCTCCCTGAGCGCGGCGGGCGCGTCGGTGAGTGCGGGCGCGGGGGGCGCGGGGGAGGGCGGCGCCGCCAGCGCGGGCGTCACGCCGCCGCGGGGACGCTTGCGCTTGCGCTTGCGCATACGCTGCACACAACATTACGTCATTGAGTTACATTGAGTTACAAAAAAATGCCTTACAAAAGCTTCTGTATATAAATTTTTGAAAACAGAGAAGAACAAGTAGAGTACGTTATTTCTATGCATGCTTTACGAGGAGGGCATAGAAAGACTTAATATTATGTACCTACATACTAACACCTTTGACCTTTGACGAGCACACATTTTAGTCAATGACAGGTGCATCAAGTTGACATAGTTATGTTGTAGTGTACCTTATTGGGGGGCTGCATGGTGGTAGCGGTCAATCTCTTCACCTCGACAAAGTCCTCGATAATGATCTTCTTCTCCGCATCGCGCTGCGCCCCCCGCGAGTGGGCGTCGCGGGCGCTGGGCGGGGCGGGGGGCGGCGCCAGCTCCACGCGCCCCGCCCCCGCGCCGCCCCCGGCCCCGCCCGCGGCGCCGCCCAGCAGCTCGCGCGAGATGACGGACTGCACGGACTGCACGCCCGGCTTCTGCTTCTTCATGCGCTGCTTGATCTGGTGGAAGATCTGCAACCGACTCTCACTATCAGTGGGACGAAGGTCAACACGGTACTTCTGCATACTGACATTCTGAAATTGCTGTAGGTTACAACAAAAACATATAAAAGACTGTAGTCGGGGAGTTCCTCTGCTGCTAACCCACAGCGGGAGGGGTCACTTGATGATTTTTGACGTTGATAAAAATAAGTTGAGGAGGGGGTCGACAAGCGAAGTCTGGCGGCGGGGGGGGGGGGGCTGCGCGGGGGGTGACACTATGTTAGAGTACATGTTACACTGACCCCCTCCCGCATGGCGGCGACGCCGACGGGCGCGAGGGGCTGGTCGGGCGGCGCGGGGTGGGGGGGGGGGGCTGCGTGGGGGGTGACACTATGTTAGAGTACATGTTACACTGACCCCCTCCCGCATGGCGGCGACGCCGACGGGCGCGAGGGGCTGGTCGGGCGGCGCGGGGTGGGGGGGGGGCTGCGCGGGGGGTGACACTATGTTAGAGTACATGTTACACTGACCCCCTCCCGCATGGCGGCGACGCCGACGGGCGCGAGGGGCTGGTCGGGCGGCGCGGGGGCTGGGGGGGGCTGGGGGGTGCTGCGTGGGGGGTGACACTATGTTAGAGTACATGTTACACTGACCCCCTCCCGCATGGCGGCGACGCCGACGGGCGCGAGGGGCTGGTCGGGCGGCGCGGGGTGGGGGGGGGGGCTGCGCGGGGGGTGACACTATGTTAGAGTACATGTTACACTGACCCCCTCCCGCATGGCGGCGACGCCGACGGGCGCGAGGGGCTGGTCGGGCGGCGCGGGGTCTGGGGGGGGCTGGGGGGTGCTGCGTGGGGGGTGACACTATGTTAGAGTACATGTTACACTGACCCCCTCCCGCATGGCGGCGACGCCGACGGGCGCGAGGGGCTGGTCGGGCGGCGCGGGGGCTGGGGGGGGCTGCGCGGGGGGTGACACTATGTTAGAGTACATGTTACACTGAACCCCTCCCGCATGGCGGCGACGCCGACGGGCGCGAGGGGCTGGTCGGGCGGCGCGGGGGCTGGGGGGGGGCTGCGCGGGGGGTGACACTATGTTAGAGTACATGTTACACTGACCCCCTCCCGCATGGCGGCGACGCCGACGGGCGCGAGGGGCTGGTCGGGCGGCGCGGGGGCTGGGGGGGGCTGCGTGGGGGGTGACACTATGTTAGAGTACATGTTACACTGACCCCCTCCCGCATGGCGGCGACGCCGACGGGCGCGAGGAGCTGGTCGGGCGGCGCGGGGGCTGGGGGGGGCTGCGTGGGGGGTGACACTATGTTAGAGTACATGTTACACTGACCCCCTCCCGCATGGCGGCGACGCCGACGGGCGCGAGGAGCTGGTCGGGCGGCGCGGGGGCTGGGGGGGGCTGCGTGGGGGGTGACACTATGTTAGAGTACATGTTACACTGACCCCCTCCCGCATGGCGGCGACGCCGACGGGCGCGAGGGGCTGGTCGGGCGGCGCGGGGGCTGGGGGGGGCTGCGCGGGGGGTGACACTATGTTAGAGTACATGTTACACTGACCCCCTCCCGCATGGCGGCGACGCCGACGGGCGCGAGGGGCTGGTCGGGCGGCGCGGGGGCTGGGGGGGGCTGCGCGGGGGGGGTCGATGTCCATCTTGTTGAGCACTTTGTGCGACTGCGCCGCCTCCAGCTCCGTCACCTTGTTGCGCTCGAACACGCGACCGTTGTTCACCACCTGCGGTACAAGGAGGGCACGATTATAGCCGACTGACCCGATATTTGTGAGTCAGGCTACTAACAATCCAAAGTTTTGGTATATCTTTCACATTTCACTGTTATGTGACATCGTACAGTAGTTAGTCAGTCCATGTAGCACACTGGTACTTAGTATGTATGTATCCGGTTAGACTGGAAACTAAACCCAACATGATGATACAGTAGAACTAGCCTACCTTGACGTTCTTATCGTTGAGTATGGTGACGAGGTCGCGCACGAAGCTGTTGTTGGGGAAGAGCTGGCGGTGCTTGCAGTGGATGTCCACCTCCAGGTGCTCCTCGGTGCCGTTCATCAGCGTGCGCATGATCTTCAGGATGAACTTGTTCTTCGTGCGCTTCTTGCTCGAGCGGCTGCGCTTGCGCCCGTGACGCTTGCGGTGCTTGCTCTGACCACACAAGTACATAGTCAGTATTACAAGTACAATGTACATACAAGTAAGTAATAGGGGTTAAAGTATGAAATTGCCGATTTGTACTGAAAACCTAAATTGTATTTTTTTTTAATTTTTAACAAACTTATTTAATCAAAATAGTTGCCATTATTATCTATACATTGCGGTCATCTAATAAGAAGGTCATTTATGCCTTTACGATAGAACTCTGAGGATCTAGACTGCACAAACAGTGTGAAAGAATTTTGTTCTGCCTCCTGGGAAGAAACTTCTTGTGACGTAGATAATTGTCCAAATCACAAAAAAAAATGGTCGTCCGTTAGAGCAAGGTCTGGCGAATATGGAGGAAGACGAATAGTTTCCAACTGCAGTTCCTGAAGAGTTAAAACGGTTTATTTTGCTGTATGAGGCCTCGCGTTGTCATGGAGCAATAGCGGTGAAGGTCGATTCATGAGTCGTGGCTGTTTTACTGCTAATTTTTTCAACATTATTCGGTGTTCGGCTGGGTATCTGGGTAGTTTGACTAGGATCGGCGTTCACCGTCTCTCTTAATTTCTCGTTAATCACCTGTCAGGCGGTCTTTCTCATGGCTCGTTCTTCAAGTCGAAGTTTCCACCACGAAAGCGTTTAATCCAAAATCGCACGGCGCGTTCTTTAGCAGACACCTCTTCAAATGCAGCATTGATATTGCGGGCTGTTTCTGCCGTTCAATCCCGCGTCGGAACTCATATTCAAAAATTACTCAAATTTTCGCAGTATCCATCTTTCTTGTTTAAGTTGAATAACAAAAACAATTGAACATCGATAATCAAATGTTTCACATTTTTTAAAAGAAGAACATCACAGAAACCACGTGAAAAAAGTTCCATTCGAAAACCTCAAACCATGAAGACTCTATGGCAATTCAAAAACCTACTAGAATAAAACGGCAATTTCATACTTTAACCTATGGGAAGATAAATTATGTTTGGGTAGACAAATAAAAGGTGTACCGTGTAAGTTAAAACGTGGACTTTGGTCGATTACTTTCATATATGCAGACATGACTAATGGATACTATCAAATAACAATTGACACATGTTTTATGTACAGTGCATGTTGTAAAGCTATGTACTGTATTGAAGAGGCTATTGGTTTATATGCAAAGAGTTGTTCAGGATTCCCGGTAAATGTTGTCTCGTGTGTAACTAGATGGCGTTGCCGCGTTTAAGTGCAGGCTATGGTTTCGTTACCAAAAATCGTATAAGTTGCATTTTGACATTATATTAAAGGTCTGGCTATTTTGAAGAGTGTTTGTATTATTTTATCATCTATTCCTGAAGGTATAAGGTGCAAAGTTAAACAGAGTATTTAGTTGGTGTGAGATATTTCACCTGTGTGGTTTTATTATATATATGCGTATAAAATAGCCATCTTAGCAATGTTTATATAATAACTAGCTTTTGCCCGCGACTTCGTTCGCGTGGAATAGTGACTTGCGGCAGATTTATGGTTTGACCAATAGATGGCGGTATATGTCCGGAATAAATTTTATTTTTATTTTTGTATTTCTTTGTAATAAAAACTATCCTATGTCCTTTCTCAAGTTCCAGACTATGTCTGTACCAAATTTCACACAAATCAGTCTATTAGTTTAGGCGTGAAGAAAAGACAGACAGAAAGACAGACAGACAGAGTTACTTTCACATTTATAATATTAGTTAGGATGTAGACTAGACCAAGCTGAATCCGTTCTGTATATATGGATGACTTAATGATGCGACCTATGTTGTTGTTCAATTTATGATTTTGACTGATATGTCTTATCATATATGTGTGTGTGTGTGTATGTGGGCGTTTGTGTGGGCGTGCGTGTGTTTGTGTCCCCGTGACGTACCTTGTGCGAGTGTCGCCTGACGGTGGCGTTCTCTCCGTCCTGTCGGCGCGTGTCCTCCAGCATGTTGTCCGCGGCGCCGCCGTACGACAGCAGCGAGCGGGAGATACGACTGTGTGACACAAGGACTCGTCTACTACTGGTATATAAGAAAAGTACTTTCCACACCAGGATAAAATATCACTTGGGGCTTCCAAATACTGACAGAATCAGTGTTTCTTTAAAAAGTACGTCTTTGAATAAAGATCAATATAAATGATCCTGTTAATGTCATATGATTGACTAGTATTTGTAAGAACCAAAATAATCATTTCTGTCATGCCAATTAATTAATTTGGATTTATCCGAAGTAAAACATTATACGGGTATTTGTAAATAAGACTATACAATTTTCTTACCGCTGTCCTCGCAGTCTGTTCAGCCTCTTCTCTCGTTCAGGACCGAATCTCAATTCATCTGAAAACAATAGAGATACCGTTATAAAGGCCTATTCAGACCTAAGCGGTATTCGCTACCTTTTGCGGCAGAGAAAACCCTGTGGCCTCTGTGGGTATGCGGTAATATTACTGTTCATGTTCTAGATGCATGTCGCTGCTCCCGCGCGGTATGTACTTCTACCCACAGCGGCAGCGAATATCGCTCAGGTCGCTCTAGCCGCGGTACTTGATACTAAATACCTGAGCGAAACCCGCGCGGTATGTACCTCTACTCACAGCGGCAGCGAATATCGCTCAGGTTTGAATAGGCCTTAACTCCCGTCAGATACCAACAGAATACGATTTAAGAATGTACTAAACTTGGCAAGTTATGAGACTTAAAATAAACAGTAATCAAGTGATAGGCTGATAAATGAACTAGCATAATTTGTATACATAGACGATATCATTGATACTTGGCGTTGTTCATATACTTTTTTTACAATTCAAATTATCGAATGGGAACTATCGATTACTGAAATAAATTCACAGTTCGTTAATAACTATAGTGCTGTATTCCAAACATAATTGTGAATTCATATGTCACAACTTATAGGCTAACCACACACTTCATAAAAACAAAGACAAAATCCACTAACTAGCATGAAAGTTATTATCCTCGGTATAATCGATGGTCCAGTACTGATCAGCCGCATCAGGGCGGCAGGGCGCCGCCCGCACATCGCCCACATCAGGCGGAGCCGCGAGGCAGAGCCGTGTGCCCGCGTGCTGCAGCTGGCCGCTGCTGAGGCGCCGCCACTTCTGCTCGCGCCCCAGCCCGTGGCACGGCGTCATCACCACCGCGCGGGACGCTTCCGAGGACCGCTCGTCCGCTGACATCCTGGGGTGAAATTGTGGATGTTAAGGAGTGTCTAAATACCAACAAAATGGTATGAAGGTGATCTTGAGACCAGCAATGACGAATTAGAAATGAGATGAAGGTCATTCAGCCCGTTCCAAAGAGTTACCGCGGCCCTAGTACATAAAAGGCCTACAAAGGAACACAATGGATTTTTAGGCAGTAACAGTCAGACACTTCCTCACTGCTAGTAACCCACAGCGGTCATTTGATGATTTTTACCATCGATAAATAAAGATCAAACATTCAGTCGATAGTCAGTCAAGGCACTGGTTAGACTGGAGGCTGCAGAGAGAGAGTCACCTGGCGGGCTGCACAGTGGCGCAGTTGAACTCGTCGCGCAGCTCGCCCGCGAGGGAGAAGGAGAAGTACTGCGTGGCCTGCAGGTCGGGGTGGCACGGGTAGCAGCCCAGCGGCGACGCCTCCGCCTCGCGCTGCAGTGTGTCGATACACATCTGTGTGGCTTCGTTCTTGAACCTGACACAAAGCACATCCACTCTTACATAAATAATAATAATAATAGCATCCTGGCACACTTTCAGCTAGTGGCTGTTGTCTTATAAAGAGATCAGCCAGCTGCGCAGGACATACTATAATGCACGAGCGTAAAACGCAGACACGAGTACACTCTCTATTCGCACTCCCGATATTGACGTGTTCGTCGATGGTAGGAGTTTCAATCAACAACTTCCAGACTCCGAGCTGTTTCCAAAACCCACAAAGCGATTTCGACCGAGACCTAGTATACAGCAGCCGCTATGAGACAACTAGACCTAGAATTGAGTGTGTGAATGACCCAGGCTGGCACTGACCTGCCGTATCCGTAGACGTCGCGCACGGGCACGAACTTCTCCTTGTAGATGTTGTCGAGGTACCACTGGAAGCTCTTGCACTTGAGCTTCTCGCGGAGGATCTTGCGGTGCGTCACGTCGCCTATCTTCGGGTTGTTCTGAGGACCAGACGGGATGGGTTAAAAAATATCATATGACTTCATAACTGGAAATAACGATACAATCTGACTATCAATTTTCCGCAGTTTCATCTGCGTCCTGAACCAAGGATCTTTTGAATCGGGTTGCATTTGCGTCAAGAACAAAGGTGACGTGAAATTAATTCTGTTTGTAATACTGGGCATTAAAAAAATCTTGTTATTAGTATTTTAACATAGCTTGAACCTCTAGGAAGGCCATAAGATCCTTTTGAAGCCAGCCAGGTGCATGAATGTCAGCCGGTTCCTATATCCTATACCGGTGTAAGCCAGCCTATACAATCGCATGGTATTCTAAATATTTATAAGGAGTATTATTCCAGCATCGATTGGCATCACTTCTCTCCCGCATGCCTTCACTGCGAGTAAGGGAGCTAGGTAATGTAAAGCACTCACCCTGAGGTCGGGTCTGTGCAGGTAGAACAGTTCAGCGTACTCGTCCATCCACACCTCCGCCATGCGCGCCGTGTTTATTCCTGAAAGTTACAACTCTATCGTCAGCTTTTAGCAGGATTTAAATTGCTAAAGTAACTATCTATCTATCGATGACTGATTGAAGGGTGAAGGAAAATATGTGGAGGAAACCAGGAATATAATGTCTGAAATCACTAACCCGCATTGCAAGCATTGTAATAATCGCTCAATCTATCTGTGTGAGAGCAGCAGTGGGACGATAAAAAGGCTGATGGTGATGGGCAATAGGGTATAAAAGTAACACAAGGACTTACCGTGTGTGTCCATATGAGCGGGCATGCCGTACGGATGGAAGCTGCGAAACACATGTCCCACGCGAGAGCACGGGATGGTTTCTAATGTGCCTCCACCTGCAAGCGACAACAATCATCAAGATCTTTAAAATGCACGCTTTTATGAGAATTTGGGAAATCAAATTGATGATGTCGTCATATTCCATGATAGCACTTAGGTTTCAGAGTCTCGGATGCTTACAAATAAAAGTTAAGAAGTATTATACCCTCATTTTAGAAGTTATGTAAGTCCCGATGAGTGGTTTTGGTTATAAATAAAACTTAAACCGGCACTACAAAAGAAAGCTCAGCAGTGATTCTCTTAACACGGGCGAACAAGCGCATCATTCGTCCTGATTCCTCCGCTTACTCACACTGCCATATCCGGAAGGACATCTCGAGGTTCTCTCCGCCCCAGCCGCCCATCTGCTCGTCGTAGGCGCCCAGCTCCCAGAAGTACGAGCGGCTGATCGCGAACAGCCCGCCCGCCATTGTCGGAGACCTGCAGGTACGAGGCAATACTGGTGATGACTCTCGTACAGATTAGTGCCAGACCCAAATTAGTGGACGGATTTTGATGAAACTTGAGAGTCATATAGTAGATATCAGAATAACATATGGATAGACTCCATTTTATTTGGATGCGGGAAGAATTTTCCTCGGGAAACGATAGAAACCGCTAGCGGGAGCTAGCGTAGAATAACAAGTTTGAATGAAGACTTGGTTCCACTGTAATTTTTGGGATCGTCCATTTGAATCTAGTGACCAGAAAGGCAATCTATACTAATATTATAAAGCTGAAGAGTTTGTTTGTTTGTTTGAACGCGCTAATCTCAGGAACTACTGGTCCGATTTGAAAATTTCTTTCAGTGTTAGATAGCCCATTTATCGAGGAAGGCTATAGGCTACTTTTTATCCCGGTACGGGAAGTAGTTCCCACGGAATGCGGGTGAAACCGCTGGCAGAAGCTAGTATGTTATACAAGAAAATCTATTCGGAGTTAAATTATATACTAACCATGTAGGCGCAATATCAGATCCTCTCCGCTTCTTCTCTCGCTCAGGCACATCCGTCCACGTGAAGTGGCCCATGAACGAGAACCCCCCCACCTACACCAGGAGTCTCATTAGTATCAGGTTATATACCCTCGCAGTCTTCACTAGTCAGGCATCGCGAGAACGTACCGTTGGAAATACAACCTTATTGTTAGTGAATTTAGAGTTCAGATTTCAGACTGTAGACTACACGCCGCCGTGGCTGGGTATGTATTTTTCACTTATGTATGAAACAAAAAATTGGATCAATAAATACGTTGACGCTTGGCTGACTAGTGACTGTTAAACACTGGACGATGTTGACGTAACTAGAAGTGGCACCACAAGCGACGCGTACCCGGTAAAGCATTTGAAAGCGCGGTTTGCTAGACAGTGCAAAGTATGAAAGTGCAATTCGTATGAGTAAATGGTAAAGTTGGCTGAGGATAAAATGTCATTCTAGTTACGTCTTTTTAAATAGGGCATTATTTTGTTTGGGGTAAGTTAAGGAATAGAATTTACAAGGGATGAGGCTTAAAATAGACACTCATATAAAGATTAATAGGAGTCTCTCAATGATATCTCTAATTCATTCAAAAACCTTCGTCCCTTATAGTTCACCCATCAAACCAATTGAACAATTTAACCGAGCACTTGTGTGAAGTGCTGGGCTAAATCAATCAAGAACTAATTAAAACTATAGTAATACATTGTGCAGACACTTCCATTGACTAGTTACAAACGCATGATATTGAATACAGCAATAGTAACGACTCAATGGAAGCATCTGCACGTAATCTAAACGATGTGAGTGGTGACATTACAGCGGTTAACAACCAAACGTTAGTACATACAACCCCCGCACCCGGCTCCGTCTACATTCCCAACAAGCGTGATGTTAGTAGCCAACTTCATAATATAGTAGATGATATAGTTATAGTATAAAAGTATAGTTGCTGAATTGTAAATGTGTAAGATTTTAATGTCAAGAGTAAGATTTGTAAGACAAGCTTAGAACTGATACAAGAAACCGGGTAGAATATTATTGTAAGAGAAGAGAGAATTGAAATAAATACCTAATGGTAAATAAGCTGACCGATCTCATCAGTTTGGCTTCTGAGAGTAACTCGTTACCTTGGAAACACTGCTTAAAATAATCTACTAATCCGAAAACCAAAATTTAAAGGAACTCGTCAGTCGATTGATTTTACTGTAGATGTTTGAGCTCCGACAGCCACTACTCAAACCTATGGAAAGTTATCAATGCAAGCATTAATGGAAATACATGTAACGAGTCCATCACCGAATGTTACCGAGCGCTGATCTACAACGCCGACAACATCATCATCGACAATTATCAAGCATTTTAGTAATCATTCACATTCTTCATTTGTTAGTTGTTCACAAGCAGGATCATCATCATCCTGAGGTTAGTGATGTCAGACCGTCAGACCTGGAAGGTTTCAGAAGCCTCGTACTCGAAGGTGGTCTGATGGATGACGTCGATGATGGGCGTGAGCACGGAGTCGCGCTTGTGCTGGACGCGCTCGAGCAGCGGCCGCAGCCAGTCGTGCGAGGCCTCGCAGTGCGAGTCCAGGAACACGAGGACGTCACCGCGGGCCGCGCGCGCACCTCGCAGCCGCGCGAGTGTGAGGCCCTGTCTGCAAGCCTCCAGCGTTATTCTTGCCCCAATCTTTTTATTCGCCTTAACAATAGCCTGATGGTATGTTTTTATAGATTGCTGTCCATGTCACGTAAGTTTTGGTCGAAGGAATTGTTGTAAACTAAATATATTTGAAGTTTTATGTTTGTTGTTGATGTCTGCCGTATATGCGTGATGTAAACGTGATATGCTCGAAGTAAATACTCCTGCAATTGCTTCCTGCTATTATTTTAATTAGCGAAACTAATTTGTTTGGGAATGTACACAATAAACCCACAAACATCAAGAATTACCCGAGTGCATTCACACGCTGTACACACATCGTGCATCTCCACACATGTGAACACTCAGTGTATGTACACTAACACACACAGGTACACATTGTTGCATTGAATATAATCAAACAAGATATAGATGAAGAAATAAAAACCCAAAAAGATGAACCGCATCAAAGTACGACGTCAGATTACAATAAATCTGTACGTGTAGAACAAGATCAAGAGAACATCAGTGAACAGAATAAAAACCAAACAGTTGTGTTCAACACATAAGTCAAGACTGATTCGCTCAGTCTCAAAATAAGAAAAATAAAAGAGTGCATAAATAATTTCTGTGCAACCTAAGATATACATAAGACCCTTTGTAATAGTCATTAAATTGTGCGCATCGGAAATAAAACCCCAACTGAATCGTCATGATTTCAAGCAAGCCTCACAAGACCAAAGATTTTCAATGCTCGAATCCACAATATTTTTGAACCTGATGACTAGTTCCTAAACTATCCAGCCTTTAGTTCGGTAGGACATAGTGATCGTACCGTCGATGTTGCGACAAAAACAACGACAACAAACAAAGTCGTCAATCTAAACATGAACAAAACTATTAGGCAACAAGCTACAGACTGTTTCCCGGGAATTCTCTAACACTATGTTGTTATCGCTACAATTGAGCTGCTTAATCTCTTTTGATTAATATTTCATTTGTATTACTGTTGCATGATCTATTCTAACGTGTCTCGCTGTAGTGTTGATGTTTTTATTTCGATTCAAGAGACCACTACTATCTTCCGGAACCCAAAAACTTTAAGTCGAAAACGAGAGTGTTTTGTAAGATTTCGAGTAAGTATAGAGTATAATGTTTAGTGTACATTGCAGAGCAAACCAAAACCACACAAACCAAACTCAAAGAAATGCAGATTGGAGTGATTGTGGCGACGCGACCCGTGCAGCCGATAGTAACACACGTTGCGCGGTAATGACATGATATGGCAAACATTGGCTACCAGCGTGTGGCAAACATTGGCATGGCGTATTCACACAAAGTCACAAACAGTTGGTCCTGCGACAGACTACCTACTGCAAGGAGCAGGATCTAGTCAGATTATACAACTCCAACTGAAACGGCAGGATCATACCCAAATCATATCAAAAGAAGGTTATATTTCAACTCTTTGAAATCTTAGAAAAGTAATGCTTGGAATATTAAAATATACGGAAACTGATAAGAATTATAATTTGAGTTTCTTTATCGATCCCGCTAAAGTAGATTTGTAGCCTTAAGCATAGTTAATTGATTTTCTCGACAGTTTTATGCTTACGCGAGCATGAATCGAGATAAACGTCGATAATTCCAATCGCTTGAAATCTTTAATTGTTATGATACAGGGCACGGATAGCAACACCAATGTTTGCCACAACACGCAAGCATTAACCTGAAAGACGCTGGTGTCGAGCACGCTGTAGAAGAAATTGTTGGACTCGATGACGTCAATGATGGGCACGACGACGGCGTGGGGGTCGTCCTTGATGGTCTGCAGCAGCGGCCGTAGCCAGTCGGGCTGCGCCTCGCAGTGCGAGTCCAGGAACACCAGCACGTCCCCGGCCGCGTAGCGCGCGCCCGCCAGCCGCGCGCGCGTCAGCCCCACGCTGCACACCACACACACGTCACCACGAGCTCCCACCGGAGCAAGTCATACATAACTAAGATATGTTCAGTGTAGGCATGGAGTCGTCTAAATGTAGCTTAATGGTGAAGAGTAAGGAAGGAAATAAAGATTGCCTCAAAAATGTAGTTAACCATTAAACTACGGACGGTGTATCCTAACATGACGTTAATCGTCCGCTCTAAGATTTGCAGAAATCGATCCCCGCGACTAATCCTAACAAGACACAGAAATGTGAGTGTTATACATTCACATAGACATACACAGAGCTCGCACCTGTTTAAAGACAAATTAGGCGTACAATGCAATTGAAACTTAATGACAAGAGGCATAAGGTTGAAAGACTAACGCCTATTCTACCTCGTCGCTCTCTAAGCTCATAGCGAAAAGGAAGTTCTCATATGAGATGACGTCGATGGCGGGCACGACGACGGCGTCGCGCTTGTCCTTGAGGCGCTGCAGCAGCGGCCGCAGCCAGTCGGCGACGGCCTCCGAGTGCGCGTCCAGGAACACCAGTGCGTCGGCGCTGGCGAGCCGAGCGCCCGCCAGCCGAGCGCGGATCAGCCCTGTACTGCGTAGTGCGTGTGTACAACTTAGTACGCCGGTGGATGTATATATGTTGTAAGCTATTGACTGGTCAGTGTTTAGGTTTCAATGAAAATGTCTACAGAATTGTTACATCTGTTATTTGAATTGTACATATGTATTTGACAAAAGCATTTAACTGTATCTTTAAATAAGAATGAATATAGCAACCTGGTATGGATTCCGTTGAGTCAGTTTATCCATAAATATGTAGTAAAGGATTCGTTAGCAAAAGCCTAGTATCTATCAAATGGCAATAATATTTTCAGGCATATTTCATGGATACCACAAGGATCTATTTTAGGATCAATGACAATACGCTTTCCGTTCCGACAAACCTGATACGATAAAGATACTAACAACAACAACTCTGCAAAAAACATAGAAATGCTGTCGATAGAAGAAAAATTATAGAGGAACCAGGAACACAAAGAACGTCAGAAAGGTAGAATACAAGGTGTACATAGAACACATTGAACTATTATCGAACAACGAGATTGATCCGTTAATTTAGCACATACAGATCATAGTGACTCGGTACCTACACAATAACCATGAAATTGTAGACAATAACCCTTGAAGCCACGGTGTTAGACCTAACACCGAAGGTATGTGACGATATCCTGAGCATATGAGGCACGACCACAGCAGTGCTGCTGGTCTTTAAGCGTTGGAGGAGAGGCCGCAGCCAGTCGGCTTCCGTCTCCACGTGAGAGTCGAGGAACACCAGGGTCTGTCCGCTGGAGTACGCGGCCCTGGCTACACGCGCTCGGATCAGACCTCTCCCGAACCATATAAAGGAGCTACAAATATTGGAGTCTGGATTTTGAAACTTGAATCTTGTTTTATCTTGTGTAAGTTGTTTTATGCCTCATGTTTTATGACAAGAACTTAATGCTTCTTTAGCTTAGCTTTAATTATATTCTCATTTCATGTTCTTTATTCCTTAGTGCTTTTATTTAATTTCTGCATACACTGTAATTGAAATTGTTTTTTTTTAATAATAATTACCGTCCGGCCTTCACGGTAGAGTTTAATTATTTCCAAATGTTCCGAACATTGAGAATTAAAAAATCTAATTTAAATCTCGTATTTCTTATTAATACATCGCATGGAAAAATTATTTAATCGCTTTTGTTGGCATGTTGCAATTTACAGCTATAACTAACGTCATAATATTTGAATGGCTGCTTACTCAACGAAACACCCGAGTTGAATAGATGATTCTTATAATACAAACAATGATCTCCTAGAATTGTGTATGTTTTTACCTATGTACCTATTAAACGAAAAAATCCACCAATTAATATAAACATTCATGGTAAATACAACAGAGATGAATCACAAGTGCTGACCTAAACACACATCCTCCGAAAATACGTCATCATCAAGAAGAAAGCCATTCACATTAACATCATTAATGTCATGACACCACACACAAGTACTATGTCTATTGTTGTTAACAAAGGGAACTCTGATTAGTGGACGGACATCAGCGTGGCGGTGACAGGTGGGAGCTACCTGGTCATGCTTCCCGGTATCCTCGAAAAGGAAGTTAGATTCCTGTATGGTGTGTATGTCGGGGACGACGACGGCGTCCCGCTTCCTCTTGATGTGCTGCAGCAGCGGCCGCAGCCAGTCGAGGTTTACTTCGCAGTGAGAGTCCAGGAATATGGCTACCTGGCCAGTGGCAACTTTGATGCCTGCCAGGCGAGCTCGAGTTATACCTGTCCTGGGTTGAACCAGAGGCCCTTTATCAGATTTGAGAGCTTATAATTAGAAAGTGATTGCCAAGTGTAAATAAAAGTCTAATGTTTAACAACCTCGTTTTGGACGAGCAAAAATTGCTTACAACAACATTAACTATCCACAAAGTAAATGTTTTGAGATTCGTGGAATTCATTGTAACAGAGTTTCCATTGAGAATTAGGAAGTGACACTGGATCTGTGACTCGAGTGTGTTAGTAAACACGCGACACGCGACTACTGTTACGCTTGAGAACTAACTTTATGTGAATGAATCAAAGAAACACGTGTTATTGAAAACATAGTTGACACAGAAAATTGGACAAAAAAAACTCCTAGACTGTTTCGATAATACCGTGTTAACGAGAACAATAACTTTTTCCTCTATTTCTGCTAAATAAACTTGGCGATTCAACCAAAACTTATGCATAGTAGGAGCCATTCGGAAGAGGACAATCATAAAGCCTGGTAACTTAGCAGTGCCTTGTATCAAAGCTATTCGCTTGCATTCACTGAGCTAGTGAACACCTTCATGTCTCTCACGTCATGTGTGGAATAAGGTAAATAAACTAAACCTAATTTTGTCATCCCGTAGTTATAAACGGACATTGATATTTGTGTAAAATATGGTATTATGTGATTAAGGATAAGCCTAAAGTTTTGACTTAATTTATTATTTTAGTGGTAAGCAGACAAACATAACATGTAACAGATATATGAAGTTCACATGGAAGTGAAATAGTCAAGAGGAATGAATTTCAGGAAATCATTAGTAGACGAGGAATAGACGAGGAATATGCGAAGAAGAATATAGGAGTTAGACTATTATTAGTAGACATGTGTCGACTACACAACTGCTAAACAATGATAATAATACTTTACTTACAATGACTGTTCTGCGACTGATGACTGACTACCCCCACGAACTACGTTACTATCAACTTGACGAGATCTACTGAAACTGTCGACTACATTACTGTATTATCATGATGACTGCGCTGTAACTACTGGGATTATTGTTCTACTTGTACCTAGACGACAATGGAAGCTGAACAACGCGTTAGACACATTCGGCAACAGAATGGTTGCAGGAGACCTGCTCAGTTGCGGCGCGTACTAGAGATCGGTCTAGCTGACATGAACCGGTGAACTTTTGATTCTTTCGTAAAATGGAAAAGTACTACAAGGGGCGACTCGAATATTTTCAATAAGAGCAGTTTTGTTCGTTAGCCAGACCGCTCTCTACATATGCTCATCGTCGCGAACTAGGTTCTGAGGTCCCCTGCACCTACGGCACCGCCGAATCACCTCGAATTCGCGAGGGTCCCCCGGCTGATAGGTAAAGTCCTCCTTCTCAATGACGTCAATGAGCGGAGTGACCACGTGCTTCTTGCTCTGCTTGATGCGGTGCAGCAGGGGCCGCAGCCAGTCGCGCAGGGCCTCGCAGTGAGCGTCCAGGAACACCAGCACGTCCCCCACTGCGGCCCTGCTGCCCGCCATCCTGGCTTGGGTCAGACCTATCCTGGGTGTTGTACGACGTTTTAGTGAAACGCATTGCTTGACCTTGTGAATAGTTACTGTCAGATGTCCTTCGTTGTTTATGTAGATGATTTGGTCTTAGTTCAGTTTTATTGATGACGTGTCATGTGGTCATTATAACGAGTTTCCGTAGTTTTTGACAAGACGTTTTATCCCGCCCATTTCCACCCCTTGATAAATAAGTTACGTAGTGTTTGTGTGTTGTTTAGAGTCACGCGACCGATGTTTTAACGAGTGAACTTGAACAATTTAGATCATGCTACTTGCTTGCTGTAAATATATCATAACAATTGATGTGACATAGTAAAAGTGGGTTACGAATGTTATGATGACCTATTGCTGTAGTGTTGTACACGTCATGATGAATACCTATTCACGTGAAACTGCTCAGAATTTAGGATTACAAGTAAAACAATATCATTGTTTACCATTTCTATCGACGAATTCTCATTGAAGTATTGATGACATTAGTTACTACCCAGGGTTCATTGTCCTTTCAGATGAAGTGTTTTAATGACCGTTGATGACATAGATGTGATGTAATCCTGACTTCAACATCTGAACTTTGGCTGCACAATAGTAAACACGCATAATTGCCGTCATTTTGCAAACCATTTTGAAAGACAATCATAGGCTTGATGTGCCTACACCGAAGTAATCGAAATAGCCTGTATGGTCTACAGGATAGACAGGCTTCTATATTTTAGGAATAGTCGTGTGATATCTGCTGGGATGCTTCTGTCTGTACCTATAGTATTATGGAAATGAACAAACATCCACTATTAGTTTTGGGGACCAAACTCATTTGCACACGAGAGATCACAGGGATATTAAAAATTGGCAAAAACTTCTAAATTAGTAACCAAATCGCGATTATAGCTTTATAAGACCAGCCTTTGGTTGGTGGTCCTTATGTTAGATTTAGAACGTCTTTCTAGTATATATTATGTATTAGTCTAGATTTAATCCTGTGATTATTAATTTGTATGTCTCCACGTTGTATGTCTCCGGCGAACTAGAGCCCAATGTCAGCCAACACGCTGAAGCCCTTTTGAGACAACTTTAATGAAGTGGTGACACATAACCGACGATTATCCCTGTATACACTATAGAAATGTGCCCAAGCACAATCCCCGGTTCTGTGCTTTACTGTGATTATTATTATTAAGATTTATTTTCCGCTTTTATAGTTATTTTTATCATATTTGGTACAAATGAGTCTGGTCCCTGCGACGGTAATGTCGGACTCACCGGTCGGGCAGGCGCAGGATGCGGATGAGGTCTGGCGGCAGGCGCGTGCGCACGTAGTGGGACAGCTTGCCCTTCAGCTCCGGCAGCGTCGAGTTGTCGTCCACCAGGATGATCTCCTTCAGGTACACGAACGGAGAGTTCGGGTCCTGGCCTGGGTAGCCTGGTAGGGTTGGAGGCACTTAGATGTATGTAGTTTTAGGCATTATATTACCAGTTATACAAACTAGCAAGCAGCTTAAATTTATTTTTGTAGCTACACCTGATATGGTAAGGCTCATATACCAGTCAGCCAGACAGCAGTAATTTACAAACCACACTCATTCAGAAATTGAATCCAAGATATAATGCTCAGTGACCCTAATTGTGACCACTGCCGTCTGTGTTAGTAGTATTACGTAATCAAGTACTTATCAGTAGCATGTCTCAGACACCAACGAATGATCAAAAGGCGAAGGAAACCATCAAGCAGGGACTGTAAAGTCTGAAATCAGCAACCCATATGTCGAGCTGTCGCGCACGTGGTAACTAACGCTCAATCCTTCTCCGTCTAAGAGGAGGCCACAGCCCAGTAATCTATTCTAATATTATGAAGCTGAAGAGTTTGTTTGTTAGAACGCGCTAATCTCAGGAACTACTTGTCCGATTTGAAAAATTATCTCAGTGACAGATAGCCCATTTATCGAGAAAGGTTATAGGCTACTTTTTATCCAGGTTCATGCAGAGGTTCAGGATGCGCCGAACCGCTGGCAGAAGCTAGTGGGACATTAAAAAGGCTGCTGAAGATCCTTGCTGCTTGAGTTCTTACCAGCAACAGTCTGGCGTCCAGTGTTCCTGTCGATGAAGTTGGCGCGGCTGTACCAGGGCTGGTCGCGGCGCGCGGAGTTCACCACGCTCCAGATGGTGCGCACCACCACGGAGTACGGCTCGTTGTGGAAGATCAGGATCACCGACGCCGACGGCAGCTCCGCGTCGTACGTCACGCGCTTGCATGCGGGGTTGCGGAAGTCTATAGAAGACAGTGGATAAGTTAGTTAAAAGTCAAAAGTCAATAATAAATACCTTAAAGACTAACATATATATACTGTATATACATATGTTATATACAAAATCTGTGAGTAAATAAAAACTTAAATGTAAGTAGCACTTCACTAGGTATGTGTGCGGTCCTTTAGCACTTGTCCCAGGAAGCGACGGACATTGAAACTTGGCTAGTTTGTAGCACCTTTTCACGTCAAATTTACAAAAGTAGGTACAGCACCCCCAAAAACACTTTCACCTAGTATTATGGCTGGGAAGAAGAAGCGGTGACGAACTAAATTCCCAGCAACACAGCTGTTAATATTGAGGAATTCTATCAATAGTATAATACTGAGGGCGTAAAAGCTGATTGTCGGCCACGCCGGCTGTCCACATGTATGGAGATCAGACAGGAGTGCAGGACACAATTAGATTATACGGCAAAAGTATTTGACACAGGTGCACTCTCTGTTCCCTCACTCTCATAATCTTCAAGGGGAGAATATATTTGGCGGAGGGATTAGCTCTCAGCAGCACGGGTTTGTCAATCCCCAACTTCTGGACTGTTCTATGAAAATTGTAAGACTTTAAGGATCGTTCCGTCAAGGACCTTGAAACCACGGACGACATTCCTTAGCAACGCTTATCACTTGCACAGTTATGCAATGTGTTTCTACTTAACTGTAAGCTGCAACGTAAACAAAACTGCTGAATACGTAACTGATTAAAAACACATGAACTTGAATTTAACTGCTTCACAGTCTAGTCGAACACTTGTAACTACTAAGTACTACATATCGACACTGGCCATTTCATTTGTACATGTAAAACCATGGAATTACGTGTTCTCACGTGCAATTAACAAGTACCAAATCCATCAATCAAATACCTTTACTTTCAGACTGCATTGCCTCATACATATGCCTTAAAGACTAACATAAATACGTGATAACGTGAGGTATGTACCAGCTTTGGACGTCCATTTTCAGGAATCTAGCGATGTTACCCAGCTTTGCAGTAACGAATCATCATTTGCGTAGCCTTTTCCCAACTATGTAGGGGTCGGCTTCCAGTTTCACTGGATGCAGCCAACCACAGAGTACTAGCCAGTGTGCCACATGGATGACATGGAGCAACTGCCTGTTTGAGCCCCTCAACCCAGTTACCAAGGTTTCTGACTACCCAAAACCACTGCCAAAGACGTTCAAAGTTCATGTCATGGTCTCCCATCTACGATGACCGAAATAAATCATGTTGTACTTAATGAAAGCTATATCAGTACAGCACATAGTACTCGAGTAGTGCAATCAACGTGCTATGCCTATTAGTAATGAGTTAATGACTGCGACAAAACACCGTGAGAACCTCACTGTATCCGCGTGTACAGTCCGCGACTCGGGTTCACGTAAATATCCGACACGGCTCGGAAATGAAGCGCCGACGCACCAGGTGGCTACGGCTGTTATGATTACGCTTACGAACTGCACTTCCGACCACGTTTTATGGGTCAAGTCTGGACAGAAACGAAAGGAGTTTCAGAAACAAGTCCGTATTCTTTTATCGACCCTTTGCATTCTAGGGTTGCTGTAATTAACACTGAGCCAGTGACCCGGGTACCTTTACCTATACCTATTGACATGATCTCAACCACTGACATTCCACCTTCAAGCCCTATTGGTCGTTGTTGCTATCAGTCTGCTTCAAATGCACATGACACTACAACATTGCCACTGGGAAATATGGACACCCTTGCATATCAGACGAACATTGAAGGTCATCATATTATGAAACCAGGTCAAATGCCACCAATAATCCACACACACACACACACACACTCTACATACATACGTATTGTCCTGGCGCACACATGCGCACGCGTCTCATTTCACGGTGTTGCAGATACAATTTACTAGAGTAGCTATTTACTGCTGAGCGATTGATGAACATAGCAGGCGCGCTCCATCTAATGGGATATGCAGTATTGTGGCACACAACATGTTATATGCTTGTGTAGCTTTGACTCAACCCAGTTGCCCAGTGGACCCTTCCAAAGTAAATAATGTTTAAATAAAACTACTTTTACGGATTTTATCGCAGTTATATTAATATTATTTAATCCCAACGAGTCACGGGCAGACTGCAAAAACACACGCAAAATTCAAAGACTTATCAGTTATTTAATATTCAGGATTGAATTAGTATTATCAGTGAGGAAAAGTACAATAAATTAGCTTAATTTCCTGAATGTGTCTGTACCCAAAGTATATTTATACAAGTGTTAAAAATAATGACTTTATCATTATGACCCACTTTATTTTAGTAAGAAATACAAAGCTTATGCTTTATCTTAAGGGGCTTATTTAAGTTCAATTGACAAATAGATTATCAAAGGCAAAAATCCCTTATGCTTAGTGTAGGGAGCCCTCCAAGTCCAAAGAATTGAGCTAATCATACTGATTCATCATTGTCTACCTATGTAGTAGACACTAAATCAATATTGGTAGAAGTATTTTGGTAATGTCATGGTGGAAGCTAATTGCCCCTGTTGACAGAACAGCAGCTGTGTGCACTGTGCAGTGTGTGCAAGACAACTGTTTGTACTACCGGGTAGTTAGCTATGCATTTGTTCAACCTGTAAGACAAATTGCTGCTACTGAGACAAATTGTCTTCCGGTATTGATGATACTTCTTCAAAATTAAAATTAAGTGGTGTAGGATAGTAGTTAACAGGGCTTTTGATGTATGTTCTGGGGTTGCAACTAACTATATATAATATCTAAGTTAAAAGATTAGCTTTTTACTAATATTATATATGCCAATGTAATTATGTCTGTTGGGCTTTCATGCCCAAAATACTAAACTGCGAGAGTATCAAAAACATAGGCTAGCAATCGGCTGTATCTACATTTATTAGTTCCATCTGTTATCAACTTGTTATAAGGAAAATTATAATAAGTTACGCTGATGAAATGTTTTACGCTGATAGCATTAATTAACAACATGGTGCGTTAATCCCGTGGAATGTCAGAAACAAACTTTTATAATTAATTTATTTTTAATCTGTTATTTTAATTCTGGCACAAACATACTCTTGAATGCATCGCATGTTTGTCAGCTTTTATTGAATTTATCTATCAAGAGCATATTATATTGATAGAAGACAAACATTTAAATTATTATGACAGTTACAATCCATTTCACATGAATTTGCTTATATCTACATTGTATAACTGCATATAAATCTGTAAGAATTGCTTCCAGATGAGACAAACTCAGGCTTATGTGGTAAACAAAATTGTAAAGAGTATTTTACAAAAAGTTACAATGAAAATCATAAAACTATTGTGTGCTGTCCCTGTAAATATTCATAGATTTGTGTTACATTTAAAAATTAGAAGCAGTTTGCAGTCACATAGTTTATTGAACTGATTGTCTAGGCATAAGTAGTATAGAGACTACATGAGTACATGTAGAGCGTGGCTGAGCCGCACATACTTTCACTACTACTACACGACTACTATTACTGATTAAACACACTAATACGCGCATTCATTCAACTATACACCGCATTTAGAAACTTCCAGTCCTTGCCGAGTTGTATTATGCAGATATTTGGACATTATTGTGTTATGATTTGATGTTAAAGCTCACCTTTAAGCGTTCTGTTGTACGGGATCCTGTCGCTGAGGTACACGTTGATAGCGAGCTTCTTCTCCGACTCCTCGCCACGCTTCTTCTCCTCGCCGATGAGATGTGCCGCGGCGCCGCCCTCGCCCAGCCCCGGGATGATCCTGGACTCATCTTCCAAGATCTGTCTCTCGTATTCAGCTTCAAGAGGGTCCGAATACTCCGCCAGCGTATTCTTCTTGCCGCCTCGCCATTGCTCGAATAAGGCTAATATTGTAATCACTAGAAGCACCAACAGCACTAACTTGGCCGCCTGGTAGCACTTGCGCACCGGAAAATACACCATAATCGTTTATTTATTAATTTAAGCGACACCGTGCCGCGCCGCTTTCGGCGACCGACTGATTTTGACGTTTCGCTTCAACCATGTTTGTTTACAGTCTACCTTTTTCAAACAGGAAAGGCAACCGTAAACATGCTATTCAGCCTAATCTGGATAGGAAACTGTCTAGTTTTTATTTGGATTCATATTTTTATTTTTACAGGGTTTTGTTTTATGATAGCTCAGTTTTATTGACTGTAATTAGTATTGTTATAGGAGGACAATGATCTGCTACGTATTTTATGACCTATTGAATAAATACTTATCTAGAAGCCTCTGGGCTTTTTGTGTATTTGTTTTTTTGATTATATCTTACCAACTTGCATTTGAATGGATACAGAACCCAATCATTTCTATCACTATTACTATACGTCTGAAGAGTCGTATTATGTTTGAAATGATCGCGATGTATTGCAATAATTTATTTTTTATTACAGAGACTTTACCTAATTTAAGATATGTAACGCTGTGTTACTTCTTTAAATTATATAATTCTAATATTCACATAAAAACGTTACACACCTCTGAAATATGAAGCTCACTTCTTCAGCGTCAGTGCCTGAAATATGACAATAGCAACAAGTGGCTAGCGTGCAACAGGTATCATCCATGTCGCGGATGGCTACAGCTGGAGTATCTCATCATGGTAAAGACATATTATGTTATCACGCTCATTAGCAAGCTGTCCCAGGATTCCGGGATCGTAATTCAGTCGAGTATCTCAAGCATGACGTGGTCACGTGGGTATGGATGAAAGATAATTCGCGACTATTCAGGGCCAATTTGAACATCAGTCATTGCCTTGAGTGTCTTAATATTAATATGGTCAACCGACAACACTATGTTGCGAGTTTGAAAAGTTATTTACTGACGCAACTAGTAGAATCAACAATTATTATGGGGCCGATTTCAATTTCATCCTTATTCGGTGGGTAAAATGCAGTGTCAGTTTTGTTTTATTTCTTTTTTTTTCTTTTCAAGATTAGGTAGTATTTGATACTACCTAATTAAACTATTTACAAGGTGATGAATAAAAAGCAAGCGAGTACTGTTAACATAATTATGTTTTAGTTACTTCATATCGTTATTGCACATTAATCAAACAAAAACATTATTTCTTAGTGGAATGTCGACATAATCACGTAGCTTACAATAAATACACGCACACACATTCATACATACGAACACACGCACACACATTCGCACTGGTCCAATAATAAAATAAAAATAAATCATTGTAACATAAAATTAGACTAAAGTACTGTAAAGATGTTAATTAAATTGAATATAATACAAAAACAGTTTTCAATCAATATAAAAAGTTAATTTGAAACAGATCTGAACATGTCCAGAGTCCTTATTTTACTTAACAGCTGAAATACAAATACATACGTCGAAATATTCTATTTAAATATGAGCACCTTTTGTAACAGGTCCTATTTATATTAGACCATTTTTATGAAATTCGTAATTTGATGTAATATTCAATATATATTTTCATTATTCTTTCAAAAATGAACTAAGGTTACCCTTTGTTTGCCCTGTCAGGGGTGACTATTAACGCCCATTTATTGGATATTTCAGTCGCGAGTTCCTTTTGGATTCCAAATAATCTGTATGTACATGCGGGCTTATTTTAGATGACTTAGTTTAAACACGCCATGGAGCAATGATCTAATAGAGAATACATGGCACGTAATGTCACGATCCTTTCACTTGCTCTCAGAATACATTTATCACCATTTTAACACTCCATTAGTTCACTTCTCCGTTTCAGGAACTCTAGTATTAAGTACGTATTGAGTACATGCGAGAAAAGTTTGCGAGTATATTCCTTAAAATTTAACTGTATAGTCGAACATAGTAGTCTGTTGCAATTTACATGTTTTTATAAGGCGATAGAATATTTTACTAATACAGTCTGGAGTGTGAACTCGCTTTATACAACTACATACACCATTGCCGCTGTGTGAATGTATCTCCACGTCGAGTATTTACTACACAGAGGGCTACTTATTGTCGTCGTTCTGCGCCCGTGTGGCGTCGCGGAACATCTTGTCGAGCGCGGCGTGCTGCGCCTTGCTGAGCCGCGCCGCCTTCATGTCGAGCACGCGGTGGAAGTCCTGCAGCGACGCGTCGGGCAGCAGCGCCAGGAACTGCGCCGCGAACGCCTCGCCCGACCCCAGCGGCGCCATCACCAGCTTCAGGATCATCTCCGCCTTGGTCATGAGCTTGATCACCACCTTGGTGTACGTCGCCGGCGCCGGTCTCCGCACCGCCGAGCCCGCGCCCGGCAGCTCCAGCAGCGCCGTCTTCAGCATGTGCGTGTCCAGCAGCAGCTGCTCCGAGCCCACCGTGGACAGCGGCTTGCAGCGGTACACGTGCTGGATGAACTTCGGGATGAACGAGTTCGCGAAGCGGATGCAGAACTGCGTGAAGTACTTGCGCGAGGAGGCCAGCGAGTCGCGCAGCTCGGGCACCGTGTTCTTGAGGTGCATGACGATCTGCGTGACGTACGAGCTCTGGTCGCCCACCGTGTCGAAGTGCACCCACGAGATCTTGGTCATGGCCTGCAGCGCCGGCTCGCACGCCAGCTCCAGGTCCGCCACCAGCAGCTGGATGCAGTCGCTGATGATCTTGTGGAACAGGTCCTGCTCGGCCGTCATGTCGATCTTGTCGGCGAGGGCCGGGGACACCTTCTCCTTCAGCTTCTGCTCGAGATGCACCGTGGTCTCAAGGCAGTACTCCGCAGTCGTAATCACGCTCGTGATCTTGGCGACTTCCTGCTTCGTGTACCTGTAGAGAGAGAGGGGAATTCAGTATTGTGTAGATTGTACCGGGTCTACAGGACAGTCAGAAGTGCCGTCAGTGAGCTGGTTGCGTACCGGGCGCGGTCCTGGTCGGGCTGGCCGGGCAGCAGCGCGGTGAGGCCGAGCGCGGGCAGCAGGCCGGGCGCCGCGCCGCGCGGCAGCAGCGCCGCCAGCACGCTCGTCGCGTACTGACGCAGGTACTTCTGGAACACGCCCGCTAGCTCTGCCGACAAGAGGAGGCAAACGTTATGTTGGATCTGTATAATATACTTCACTGGCGACCAGCTCAATCTATTAAAAACCTGCATCAAAATCCGTTGCGTATTTTTTAAGATTTAAGCATACATAGGAATACAGGGACAGAGAAAAAGACTTTGTAGTGATGTTATTTATGTATTTGTTTCTTTAACAAAATGGAAGTGCACGAATCATCTGCCTCGCCTGTTCAATTGCCAGTGTAAACGCATACAGCTGAGTAAGTATCTAATCTCAGTTCAGCTACCTGGGCGTCACGAGACTAGTGCACGAAGACGACACGAAGATAAATACATCATGAATCTTGACTTAGCGCACGAGGTTGTCGCCATGTGGGATGTCGACGCGGCTGTTATTGTGCCGATTGTCGTTATGCTCAATGGTCTAATAGCCAAGAGCCTCGACCAACGCCTCAGGAGGCTCTCGTTAGGCGGCTGCATTGTGAGGAAGTTTCTGTCTCTGGGATTCTAACCACCGGTACCTTGGACCCTGTGCCCAATATAGGTGACCACATATGTTTAAATGTATTTATTTTTATATTAATTATTCAAAAATTGATGTTTTGTATAAAATTGAATAAACAATAACAGAAATACATCTGATATGAATCTGAATGACAAATTGCTTAATAACTCTTTCCAAAACGTCCACCCTTTAATATATTCATTGTATTGGTTACCAACTACGCAGCAACATATATAGGTAGATCTTCTTACTAAGATATTGTAAAATGTGTTCAATAAAACATCCTATTGTTCAAGCCTCACAGTCACGTGCTCGAGCAGTGTAGCGCGTGCACGTGAGTCGCGTGCTCTCGTGCTCGCGACGTGTTTACTAACATATTTGGCGCGCTTATAACGCCGGCTTGTTTGTCTTTTGTTCAACAGCTTGACGGGAAAGAATTGACTGCGGATTTCTATACATTATCTATCCAATGATAGGCGATCCGAAATTGGTTGCCATATGAAGTGTCAAATTCTAGTGAATCACCATTATATCAATGTATGTAGTTTCATGATTACGTGAATGTTTTCAATAAATAATTCTTGTTGTGGGCGTTTTGCTACATCACTCATCTGTAAAGCACTATTGATCAAGTGTTTGGATTCGCGTCGTATAACTGTGCTACTATTACATATTACTTTATTACATTAACATAAGGAAGAACATGAGGAGAGTACATAACAGAGTACATAAGGGAGTACACAAGGGGAGTACATAAGGCAGTACGTGAGGGAGTATATAAGGCAGTAGATGGGGAAGTACATAAGGGAGTATATAGTTCAGGACACATACCCAGCATGGGCTCGCCGGTGGTGAGTACATGACACAGTACATACCCAGCATGGGCTCGCCGGTGGTGAGTACATGACACAGTACATACCCAGCATGGGCTCGCCGGTGGTGAGTACATGACACAGTACATACCCAGCATGGGCTCGCCGGTGGTGAGTACATGACACAGTACATACCCAGCATGGGCTCGCCGGTGGTGAGTACATGACACAGTACATACCCAGCATGGGCTCGCCGGTGGTGAGTACATGACACAGTACATACCCAGCATGGGCTCGCCGGTGGTGAGTACATGACACAGTACATACCCAGCATGGGCTCGCCGGTGGTGAGTACATGACACAGTACATACCCAGCATGGGCTCGCCGGTGGTGAGTACATGACACAGTACATACCCAGCATGGGCTCGCCGGTGGTGAGTACATGACACAGTACATACCCAGCATGGGCTCGCCGGTGGTGAGTACATGACACAGTACATACCCAGCATGGGCTCGCCGGTGGTGAGTACATGACACAGTACATACCCAGCATGGGCTCGCCGGTGGTGAGTACATGACACAGTACATACCCAGCATGGGCTCGCCGGTGGTGAGTACATGACACAGTACATACCCAGCATGGGCTCGCCGGTGGTGAGTACATGACACAGTACATACCCAGCATGGGCTCGCCGGTGGTGAGTACATGACACAGTACATACCCAGCATGGGCTCGCCGGTGGTGAGTACATGACACAGTACATACCCAGCATGGGCTCGCCGGTGGTGAGTACATGACACAGTACATACCCAGCATGGGCTCGCCGGTGGTGAGTACATGACACAGTACATACCCAGCATGGGCTCGCCGGTGGTGAGTACATGACACAGTACATACCCAGCATGGGCTCGCCGGTGGTGAGTACATGACACAGTACATACCCAGCATGGGCTCGCCGGTGGTGAGTACATGACACAGTACATACCCAGCATGGGCTCGCCGGTGGTGAGTACATGACACAGTACATACCCAGCATGGGCTCGCCGGTGGTGAGTACATGACACAGTACATACCCAGCATGGGCTCGCCGGTGGTGAGTACATGACACAGTACATACCCAGCATGGGCTCGCCGGTGGTGAGTACATGACACAGTACATACCCAGCATGGGCTCGCCGGTGGTGAGGCGGGCGCACTGCACGAGGCACTTCTTGTAGAACAGGAACAGGTCAGCGCACGACGCGATCACCGCGCCCGCGCCGCTGCCGCCGCCCACTCCGCCCACGCCGGACTTCGCGTCCTGCAGCACACCAGATACATTATCCCACCAGCCTTCACAACAATATCTTATAGCTGACTCTGACGCGACTATCGATTCCTCAGATGATAAAAACAATAAACATGTTGTAGAACCGCGGGCCCGACAACGGACAAGTCATCAGTGTTTTTTGTTTAAACAGAATTTAGTATCAGTCATTCTAACCTATCAACATTCATTGCCTCAACAAAAAGTCTTGGATTTTACGAAGGCCTTTAATATAGTCTCCGTGTAGTCCCTATTCAATTAATGTGCCTAATACTATCCAAAAATAAAGTATAATAATGTAGAAAACATTCTGCAAATTATCATTAAAAATGCTTTAAAAACCAAGAGAAAGTAACTGAAATAGTTATATCAAGCTCAAAATAACCGACGGTGTCCCTCAAGAAAGTATTCTGGGTCATACCCTTTTTCTTACAGTGACTTATCTACAGTTCTCATATATATCGATGTTGTTCCGATACCCAATTCTCGACACGCGTCCGGCCAAGTGTCACCCCCTCTCCCCCCCCCCCCCGCTGATGCGTAGAACAGTTGATATAGTACCTGTGTGAACCTGTCCATGAGGTCGCTGAGGTTGGCGTCGAGCGAGCTGACGTACAGCGACAGGTAGGGCTCGAAGCACGCGCCGATCTGCCCCACCCACGCCGACCCGCCACCCACCGGTGACGTCACGTCCGGCTCCTGCCCACACCATACACAATGACAATACGCTAATTAATTTGTCATTGTCAAGTTATTTTTAGAGAGGAGGGTTTTAGTAATAAGGAGGACCTTTTGATTACCATAAGTTTGGGCCACGCTCAGATACAGTCTTTTAATTATCGGTCGGTTAAACGATACATTTTATAAGTCACGAAGCGTGTTATCGGTGAGCTTTGGCCTTAATTATAAAAGCGAGTGAAGTAGGGTTTTAGTATTTCAACGTTAATCACGCAGTAGGTCAATTTTAATGGTGAAATTCTCTTGACAGGTAATACTATTCCCACTTTCTGGAAAGCTGACAATTGGTGGTGCCACGGGTTAACTTTCGTAGAACCTTTTTCTTGTCCAACCTTAGTTGGGGGAATATTACAGAAACATAAGTCCCAAATAAAGTTCGAATATTTGACATTGGCAATGGGCTTAATTGAAGACATATTTGATAGAAAGAAAATGTTGAAGTGTAAGTTAAAGGATAAAACTCACATCTTTATTATCCCCGTCTCCGTCGAGCGCGGGCGGCTTCTCTAGGTTGACTTCAGGCACCTCCGCGCCCAGGTCCATACCTGCACAACGATATAACCATTACAGTACAGTGTAAGTCACTGTATGAATGATTTTTAAGAGGAGCTTGTTTATCAATGGAGATGGACGGAGGAAAGAGGAAGACCTAAGAATAGATGGATGGACAGCCTGAAAGATGACATGAATAGGAAGGGAGTGAGTGTCAATATGACGAGTGACAGGGGAAAATGGAAGTGGACTCCAAATAAAATTGGGAACATGGTAGGAGGAAGAAGAAAGAAGGAGCTTGTCGGTTGTCGGTCAACCGCATGGTAGACAGCCGTCTTTGTTATCACGAGTTCCTCGGTACCTTTGGAAGTATGGACTGTATCTTGTACCTTGTATCTTGTCTTTGATGTTGTATGAGTTGTTTTTATGTTTGCATGTTTGTATGTGTGTGTTTGTATGCGTATCACTGAGAGTATACCTGTGAAACGCTTGTGCAGCAGCAGCTCGAAGTTGTACGTCTTCTGTATGGCGTACAGCAGTAGCTTGACGTCCACCTCGCTGCGACGCGACGCCATCAGCGCCGCCAAGTCATTGCGGGTTATCTGTAGACACAACATCATTGAACATCCTTGACAGTCGCTACGAGTAGTCGGAAGCCAGTAAGTCATACACCAGCCTAACCAAGGGGTATTGGGTTGCCTGGGTAACTGAGTTGAGGAGGTCAGATAGGGCAGTCGCTCCTTGTAAAGCACTGGTACTCAGCTGCATCCGGTTAGACTGGAAGCCGACTTCAACATAGTTGGGGAAAAGGCTCGGAGGATAGGACTACTTCAACATAGATCGAGGAAGTAAGGAATTACATTGATCATGAACTCCTTGGCATAGTCATCATGTGATGTTATCGGTCTGACCTTACAGAAGTGCTGCGCGATCCGCTCGCTGAGGCGCCAGGCGGGCGGGAACAGCGCCGCCAGCGACTCCTCGAAGGCCAGCAGGTGCCGCTTGAGCCACGCGTAGCGCCGCTCCACGTGCGATACCCACGCCTGCTCCTGCTCCGCCGAGAACAGGTGCTGGTACTCCTGTACACAAAGACATGACACTAATACCTGCTCCTGTACTGTGCACTGTAGTTTTTATTCTTTTTTGTAGCTGCTTCACCTATAGATATAGGTTAGGTAGGTATGTGTCCATATTTAATATTTAAAGGTGTTCCGGAGTTTCACATCGCGCTAGCCTGAGACACGGCGTCATCATGCGCCTACTCTAGGGCTGCAACCGGACCGGACCCCCGCGCTCTCGTTCACCGACCATTTCTATGCGCACATCGGCCAATACTTCTTTGTAAATATTACAGTCTTCATATCGGAAATAGTATATATTTAGTTGAGACCAGCATCAAAACTGGAACTTGACACCCCAACAAAGGGTTATCTAGAGGGATTAATTAGGTACTTCTTTGCATTCTGCGTTCCTATTCTGTAGCTCAGGAGTTTGTTCCACCACTTCTTCTTCCCAGCAAAAACACACGGAAAGTGGCGAAAGACGATCGTTGTTGGGAACAATCTTTTATAAACTTGACTTTCAAAGTGGTGATTTTGAGGCTACGTACCTGCAGCTGCACCTGCAGGAACCAGTTGAGCAGGTCTGCGCGGACCCTCGGCTCCAGGATGTCCAGCACCCCGCACGCCTCGCTCAGCGTGCGGTGCGATATACTCGACTTGCTACCTGCTGGAAAATATCACTACATATTATACGTAGAAGAAAACACAGCAATGATGTGAAGAAGCAGTCCTATGATGCTGTGAAAAAATCGAGAATATTTGTTATATCTGAATAGAAATCGAGAATATCCTCCCAATTGTCACCAGAGGGCTATCTGCGAATTCTGTGATACTTACCGCCAAATCTTCAAGAAATATTCTTGATATTTTCACAGAATCATAGGATTACTTTTTCACATCATTGCTGTGTTTCCGAAGACATATGTACCTGAATACTTGTTTTGTCTTAATGCAAAACAGTCATTTATATTATTGCAATAATAACGTGACATCGTTCTTTTTGTACCCCGAACGGCGACGTAAGCCGATTTGAAAAATTCTTGGGAGGCTACACTATCCCCAATTCACAAGTAGCAATATTTTATCCAGGTAGGGAAATTGAAGTTCCTAACAGACGCGGGTGAAATTGCGGGCAACAGCTAATAGATTCATTCATATGCAGTTTTCAAAAGTGAAACTAAATATCCCGGGCCCCATTGTGGCTATGAATTTCTATGTTGTTGTATGTATTTGTGGCTGTGTGTGTGTATGTGGCGTATGTGCCCATGGGTTGATGGGCATAGCCACAACATTAGACCAATCAACCCATATATACAAGGCAATAGAAACTATATCTATGAGTATAGAGTCTCAAGTACCGGTGAATGCCTCCTTGAAGTCAGCGAGTATCTGCGCGGCGAGCTGCGCGCGGATGGCGGTGACCTGGTCGCGCAGCGCCGACAGCTCGCGGATCGACTGGTAGCCCTCGAAGTGCTGCAGCACCTGACGACCGAGGGGGAGGGAAGTTTAACTCCTGGGTCTGAGATATGATCTGAGCTGATAAATATGTCGGCGTCAGGATCCAACATCGTTAAATATAACAAAGGGGTTCTCACACAATCACTTGGTTTATTCCAATTAACACAATATTAGTCACTACAATTATTTATCACGAATTTGTGGGAGGTGTGCACTCGGCAACGGTCGGCGAACGAATGACCCGAGTCGCGCGCGCGCGCCGCTTTATATAAGGTCCACCGTTGACAGATCGACGGTTGACACATCGACGGTGGCGCCGTCAAATATATAATTTATTTTTAACCAGAAGCATGTTTACTTATCAAGGAAATAACAAGAAATAGTTTTAATATGAAAATTAACTAAAATTAATCAAAAGTGCGGCAAAATTCTATTCTATTCTTGGTTAATAGTAAGTGATTCGTCGATGTCAATGTCAAAACGCGGCAACATCGTATTCCCGTCGAACTATATCATGTCTTGTCAAAAAAGAACATTCTAAAAAAGAATCCTCCAAGCAGAGATACACGGCTGCCCTCTATGTAACCACTGGCAGCTGACAGTATGCATATAATAAAGAGGAAAGATTTTCTTGTTTGTTTAGTGCACTCCAGCCTGGACACAACTGAACAAATTTTAAAAATTCTTTCACTAATGGAAAGGTGGACTATCCCCGAGAAACATGGGCTTTATTTTGGGTATAATTTAGGCGGTCACCAAAAATATTTTTAAGACTCTAAGCTGAGGCACCAAATAAAATAAACAACTCCAAAAAAAATAAATTGGCTTTATTAAAAGGGCACTAAAGTATATAATATTATGATCCAAAAAAAATAAAATAACATCAGAAAAATGGCAAATCTCGCACAAATATTATTTTTGGTTCCCAAAATGGATTAATGGTCACCAAATTCTATCCAACTAAAAGAATAATATTACTACCAAAATCAAAGTTAGTGACGAAAACGAATCGCTGCAAAACCGACTCCACGTAGTCTTGTCTGCCCTACCCCTAGAGTGCAATTCAAAACCGCGTAGGCGCAGAGGGGCGAGGCGGCCTGCGAGCTGAGGCGCAGGTAGTTTTAACTGCGGTGGTGAGCGTGAAAACCATCTGCGACGATAAGCTCGCATGGGACCGCCGGAGCCCCGCAGCGCCGGAGCCGTGACAGAAGCCATGCTTGCGGCATGTTGCGTGCTTACATTTTAAACGTACTGAGTTACACACAAATTCTTATAACAATAAAATATAAGCGACGTACGTTTGGGAACCCCAGTATATTAATTGGTATTTGGGAAATATTCTAGCGATCGTTAGCTTTTTTAGTCTAACAAAAATGACCAAATTAGGAGTCATGGTATTACATAATTGGTAACATCTAAGTGGTGACAATATATAATATTTGGTCTAAAGTGTATTTTAAAGGCGTCCATATATTTTTTTAGTAGTCAATAATACGAAAAAATGGTTTTATCTAATAATATTTTTGGAAACATTATTTGGTGACCATTTATCCATTTTGGTAACCGTTTAGAATTGTTTTGGTAGTAAAATGGGTACTTTTTTGGGTGGTGTTTAAACATAAGCCCTTTATTTTGTCGGGATAGGTAAAGGAGTGTATCCTCGACCGGGTTGTACTGACCTCCATGATGGCCTGCATGGGCAGCACAATCTCCTTGTACTGGCGGCTGGTGGTCATGGTCCGCAGCGCGTCCACGCCTCCCACCAGCATGTGCAGGTGGTTCAGTGCTGTGATGGCCGCTGTCAGGTTGGACTTGGCGCAGTCCAGCTGCTTGATCTCCGACGTGATCTCGCGCACCATGCTCTCACTGCGCTCTGCCTTCTTATTTATGTCTGCTACCTGGAAATAAGAAGACTGTGTCACAACTGTTCTGAAACAGCCTTTCTCAGGGGAAGTATTCCTGGTTACAAATTCATGAATGACATTGTTATGTAAAATAATTGATCATATAGAAGGTACATGTAGTGTTGGGCCCAGCAAGGCCTGACAGGGTTGCGGGACTAATCGAAAGAATTCCCAAAGCCTTGTTTTAAAACCACAGTAAAGCCTGTAAAAAGCTGTAGTGTGTAGCCGACCTTACTCCCGATCTATCTATATACATGTACTTAGTATTAAGCTTAGGTTAATGAATTCAGTACAATATATGCCTTAGACATAGCAACACGTCTCTATCATTCCATCACCTATAACTCCCCACATTGCAAAGCCTTAACTTCCTTTCGTTACCTTAAGCTGCACCCACAGCAAGAGGATTCATTTGTAATTCTATAGTATATGTAGTGCATATATGCAGTGCATTTAGAAGGGTTTTAATTTCATTTAGATTAAAATTTACAATGCAGCAATAACAAACATTTGTTATTAGAATAATTGTGCATTTACCTGTAAGGCCAGTTCCCCGATGCACCTCTGTGCGTCGAGCAGAGCCCTCTGGCCGGCATCCCGCTGCTCGGCCTGCGCGCGCACGAGGCGGCGGATGTCGTGCTCCACGCCCGCCAGGTGGAACTCGCAGCGCGCCGCCGCCGACTCCACGCCTGAGAGAGACTGCTCCGTCGGGAACACGCGATTGATGTACGCCACCGCGTCGAACTGGGGGCAGTCACAGTGTATGTGTATGATCAAACTGATGGCAATGGTAAGGCATACCAAACATAAGTCATGCATGATTAGCTGTAACACCTGTTGGTAAACCATAAATAAATAAAAAAAACAATCAAGTCCTGTAAAAATAGACTGCATGGATCAAATATCGTTTAGTAAGCATAGTGTCAGCTAGTTTTGCATTGTTTACAGAGTCAAACTTGAGAATGAATAAACAAAATAGGGTCATGAAAACTTTCCCAAAACAAAGCTATTTTAACACTTTCTAGTGCCTCTATGTATGTTGCCTTAATGTAGATAGCACATAATTTATTTTAGAATTCAATGAGAGCACTAACTTCTTCCAAAATAAGAGCAAAATAAAGAAATTTGCACTCACTTCAGCGCTGTCGAATTGTTCAGTCCCTCCCATCATTTCTTCGATTCGAGTCATCACAGAGCTTGGGAAATTGATCTGGACCTCCGGCCCACTGTCCTTGTCATCTAAAATATCGTTGGAATCCATGGTATGATAAGTTTTTACAGTATTTATGAAAAATAATATCACAAGCCCGCAGGCTTTGGGTGGACGTTGAAACGTCACTGACTGAACGAAACGTCAATGTCACTGTCAGCTAGAGCTGGTAATGTAAAAAAAAATGTTACGTGTTACTACCATGAAAAACAATATGAAATCAAAAATTTCTTGCGTGAAACATGAAAACACAAAGGATAAATTAATAAGTATTCTATAGAGTTTAAATCTCATTTCTATGAATAACAAAAATACTAATCTTTCTGTAGTTTTGTGTTAATAAATCTTATAAAGTTATATTAAAAGACTACTAGCAACATTGTGGGAAAATGAAAAACTAAAACTGACGTCTCAGTTTCCATTGTTTGATAAGTCAATGTCATTTTTTTTATCATCAGAATTTTCCGTTCCGCTGAAAATTTTACAATTTTAAACAAATGGCTTAAATATTACGTATTTTATTACGTTAGATAACATTATCGAAATTGCTATTTTGATTAGTGTCAATTTTGCGCAAAATGTTAATGGTCTAATGTAGAAGTACTACAAGGAATAAAATACATAAGTTTTTCAGTGTAATTTCCACATAAAATTTTAGTATAGTGAACGTTTCAATGCGTTGTGTATCAGCTGTTACGATACGTCCACAGCTGTGGTGTCGTGAGCTAGTGGAAACGTGCTCCACAATTAAGTCGACCGCCAACGTCAAGTGAGCGGAAACATCGCGCGAGATCGTAGCCGCTTATTGTTTTTCAGTTATTTGGACGCGCTCGGGGCGTGTTGCCGTCGCGTGTTCCGCCGCAATGAACTCCGCGCAAACGCCGCCGTAGATACATCGCTGTGATAGTTTCCGTAGCAGTTTTGTACACAAACAGCAGTGTCAGTGCAGTGCTCCGCCATGGCTCGCCTCACTGAAGAGATGGTGATCGCGCGCTCCAAGCAGTCGGACCTCAGCGCGATCAAGAAGCTCAACTGCTGGTGAGTACATGAGTCAGGGTTCGTACCGCGCTGGTCGCCAACAAAGGAACGTTCGAAAATTGAAATGTTGAGCGTTGTAGCGTCGGCGTCGGTTTGTCGTAATGTGAAATCGCCGTCGGTGGTGCACGGAGGCGGAACGCTCGCGTATTTGTTTGTAACGTGCTCAGTTCATGGTCTCCAGGCTGGATGATCACACTGCTGGCTGAACATGAACAACATTGCCTTGTCTTTCACTTTTATGAATGCACCGTGGCCATAGAGCATGAGATTGTGTTCCACTAATCAGTTTAATTACAAAGTTAATGAACTGGTTGTGAGAATGTGTGGGAAAGCTATGCATTATGTTTACTATCTGTTACAATGTTACTCAAGTGCACTTCACAGCAACTTTATGTGTTGTAGTCTCATTAGCATTGCAAGACTATAATCTGTTGATAAACATGAGTATACCATTAATGTTCTCACAATTTTAGGGAAAATTCAGATGAAGATTATACAGATAATGGACATGATCTACTTCCCTAATTTTGAACATAATAAAAATGGACACAGTTGTGACCACAGAACTTTGTACGCTAGATATTGCTACAAATTGGTATCTGTTATTAGACAGATGTTATCAGTGTTTCTATTAAGCAGTAATAACTAGAGATATGTTATCACGTCACTGTCGGTCACTGCTTATCTACTTCTGTGCATTACTGATCAATGAATCTAGGAAGAACATGTTTTAAGCAAAACTTATGTGACTAGGCCTATATGCTCACAGGCCTTCACACAAATATTGAGTGAAGTTTCATTGATGGAATTAATTTCTACACATATGTTTCAGTCTCATGCATTTTAGTATATTAACCATGATAATTGATATCTAATAAGAATCCTTTTAGAAAAAAACAATGTTCGAAAAACAAAAAAAAACACAAGGCTATTGTTATGACATTCCACAATCATACAAATATTAGTCAATTGTACCCCAGTCTATGCATGCTACCTAGATTTATCGAAAGCATTCGATCTAGTATCGTACGATATTCTATGGGATAAATTAAAGGACGAAACTTGTTTACCTAGGGAATTTGTGCTATTATTTATGTATTGGTATAATAAGCAAAAGAATTGTGTAAGATGGGCAGGCTCTCTTTCGGAGGAATATAGGCTGGATTGCGGGGTGAGGCAGGGGGGGCTGACCTCTCCCACGTTGTTCAGCCTGTACGTCAATGGGCTGATCGATGAGCTCAGCAGCACCGGCATAGGGTGTCATATAGATGGAGTATGCGTGAATAACATCAGCTACGCAGACGATATGGTGCTGCTGAGTCCATCGATTGGTGCCTTACGAAAGCTCCTAAAAATTTGTGAGTCCTATGCGGTGGCTCATGGGCTCAAATATAACGCAAAAAAGAGTGAAATAATGATTTTCAGACCGGACAACAAGCGATACACATTCGTTCCGAAGTTCACTCTAAGTGGAACAGCTCTAAATAAAGTTGAAAAATTTAAGTATTTGGGCCACTGGGTCACCGAGGATCTTAAGGACAGTGAGGATATTGAAAGGGAGCGCAGAGCGCTGTCCGTCCGTTGTAACATGTTGGCCCGCAGGTTTTCACGGTGCACAGGGACTGTCAAAGTTGCGCTTTTTAAAGCATACTGTCAGTCCTTTTACACCTGTACCCTGTGGGTTAACTATACGCAGCGGACGTACAGCGATCTGCGCGTTCAATACAATAACGCGTTCCGGGTGCTGATGGGGCTGCCGCGCCACTGCAGCGCCTCCGCGATGTTTGCGGCGGCTGGCACAGACGGCTTTGCTGCCATTATGCGCAAGCGGTGCGCTTCTATCATGCGCCGCACGCGCGACAGTCCCAACAGCATTCTGCGCGCGCTGGTGGATCGGTGGGACTCTCCGATACTGGCACGCTGGATACGGTTGCATGCAATCGTCTAGCTGTCCAACCGAACCTGCCAGTTCATTATTTATGGTGATTTAAATGTTTTAGGTATTAGTAGTTACTAACACTAGTTTATAAGCTTGTAATTTTACTAACAAATATGGATGTAATTTTAGGATGAATCCGAAATAAATGATTTATTATTATTATTATATTATTATTGTAGTTCTTCAAGAAGTTTTTTTGTTAAATGTTTTTGTATGTTTATTTAGAAGTTTTTTGCTGCATGTAATCTACACTGACAATGAGTCTCAGATTAGATAATATTGTGATCATCTCCATTCATACATGATGATGATAACCACAAATAATATAATCTGTGATGCACTTCCTGTAAGACGTGTCATCTTACACATTGTCTGTGGTCTGCAGCTTCCTGCAATACAGATCTTGTTACTTATATAGTATTTTTATACATCATGTACCTAGCATGAATTGTTTTGCATTGTAATCACAAACAGATATATTTTTCCTTAAGATTTAAATAATGGACCAGACTTACCTCAATTAGTATGGAGGATAATATTTTGTGCATGTAATGCATATCAATGGTGACACGACCATTTCTGACAAGCAGTCTAAAGTTTCCAAAAAATATGTGACAGACTTCTGTAGCATGTAAATTGTTTGCAGGCTTTACAAATTACATATTTAGAAGAACCTGGATTTGTTCCAGGAATGTAGGATGCAAAAACTTTTACCAGTGCTTGCTTCCCTGCATTAGGTATATATTTCTAGCTTAAATAACCATTACCTTCATAAATACATAATCTCACTATGTTCAAACAAATAACAACATGACAACAGCTTTAATCAGTAATAACAACATTTTGACACAAAAATGAGTACTATGATGTAGGCATGAAATTAGACAGAGTTTCGCACAAAGTATCATGTAAATAAGGTGGTGTTCGCTATAACCAGTGCAGTACGCGTCACGCCGTGAGAGAGGACGCGCACCCCCTCGGTGCTCTTTTGTTTGTATGTAGTACTGCTGGACTACTTGCTTACTTGCTGGCTCTATTGTAGAGCGCGGAAACTATAGTTTTTGCTGTAATCCGCGGTTTACATGTTTTTGGGTACTACCTCATTATAAAACGATCCCTCGTTTGATGAATACCATCTACTATTGCTGATGAAGCAGCAAAGTGTGAGAGTAATGCACCTTCGTTCATTTTGAAACGAAGAGCTGGTATTCCAGGGCCGTGGTAACCTTTTCGAATAATCCTGCTGCCCTGTAACAGATTAGTCTTGCCAGATTTGGCAACGATTTTGTCATAAACAAATCCTCGCAATAATTTTATTATTAACAAGGACAACACACCGAGTAGCCCACTTTCTCATCTACAAAATTGTTATTGTCTAGGATGCCAAACTTAGTCATAGCAGGCTAGTTTCAGAGCCCGCTTCAATCTCTCGCAACGTCCGTCCTTGACACGCGACGCGTTGCGCAAGCGCCGGCGACAGATGTACGGAGCGGTGCAACACAATGCATCTCATGCTAAATGCATCTAATCACAATACTAATGTGACCGACTGCTCGGAGGTGTAACGCCATAGAAGGCGATGCCTTAGCTGGAAATAGCTTTCCTTATGTACCTATTTCCCAAATGAGCATATTGGTAAAGATTGTAAATGAAGAATGTACCTATGTAAAAAGTAACGGATGTTTTGGGAATTAACTGAAAAATATTCCAGTAGGTAAGTATCGTAGTCGTAGTTCATATCGAGGTAACGAGGAAAATATAGTTCTCGCTTTAAAACGTTTAATCTGCCGTGAATGTTGGTGTTTGCGGAGTAAAAAGGCATTGAATATTGTCGGATAGTTATTTTATTCAGTCAGTGGTACGCACTACTGCTTTATTTACTCATTGAATTAACTCTTTGTCTGGTGTAGTGCCTAGATAGGACTCTATTTATATTTATTAACAGCTTCTGAAAGCGGTTTCACCCGCATCCAATGGAGACCTCTGCACTATCCCTGACAAAAGTAGCCTATAGCCTTCCTCAATAAATGGGCTATCTATACTAACCCTGAAATATTTGTTTAAATCGAACCAGAGATTAGCGCGTTCAAACAAACAAACAAACTCTCTACAGCTTTATAATATTAGTATAGATTTACACGTGTTGAGGATAGCTCACGAATCAGTTAAAACTGAAACAGTAATGCTTAGCGCTGCCCACGCGTAGCTGCCGGTGCGTCAGTAACCGCCGGCTGTACAATGCATGCTGCAATCTACTCCACATTGTGTCATACTTGATGAGAGGTTTGTCATTGTGCCGGTGGAAGCGGTGATGAGGAATCATCCACTGGTGGGGCTACAGAGTCGAAAGATTTACTGGGCCTGGTACACGAAGGGTAAAGAAAGGTGGGTTTTTGTCAGTTCATGATTAACAGTTCCCTCCACTCCACCCAATGTGTGAGGGTAATACGTTGGTTTCCCATTTAAATGCAGGATCGTTAAGATAACTATTTCCTGTGTTTTCCTTCCTAATAAAAAGTTCAAAGTTAAAGATGGGCGAGAACTGAGCAGCTATAATTATTTGTGACTCAAGTCTACCTAAAGATAAGCACTGACAAGCCCTGTTCAAATAACGCTAGAAAGAAAATTTTCGGTCGACCAAACTCTCGTCATATTCACTGTAAGATACGAAACCGCATCGTCCCTGCATCTATCATCTGCTTCAAAGAAAACTGTCATTTCATGTTAATTGGTGACAAGATGAAAGCGATCGTGTTTCTCTTCCTGTCGACATCTCATTCATGTTAGGACATGTTATTAATATCGCATATCTTACATAACGCCGGTAATTAAATCAATTAGTCCTAATCACTCGTGCTCAGCGTCAGTGACGTAACGCGGGCTTGCTCTCCGATTCACTTTCACGGTTGCGTCATTACATTATACTTGTGCATTTATTATAATTGGAAGTTCTGTATGAATGTGCAAGTTCTGAACGTCTGCTATTTCGTGTCTGACAAGAACATTGTAGCACACAGGGTTATGTTTAATCTATCCCTCCAATAGACTTCCGAGAGACTGGTTTCCACCACCACCATCACCATATTTGTTAATAGATGACATGCAACAGATCTGCTAAACCGGCAAAATAAAATAAAGGTTCACAGTCTTAGCTGGGTACTATCTATGAATGCCACACTTGACTACTTCCCTTACTCCTATTTTATTTGTGGACACCGCAGCATTTGTTGTTTGTTTTCTTCTTCCGTACTCGTCTATCTGTCGTCATCATTCATGTCGTGGTCTTCTATCTTTTGTCGTCATATTCTATTAAAAGCAACTTTTTTTCCAGCCATATCATCTTTTATATAATCCATCCGTCGCTTCTTTGGTCTTTCCATTCCGATATTAACCATCCGAGTTCATGTTTAAAACTAAATATTCAAATTATTTGTTTTACTTTGAATATTCAGCCAGATGTTACTAGCTTGAACATCAATTATTACCAGTAGAAATGAACTCGTATTTACTCGTATCAAAACCAATTCACAATCGACCAATTGAAATGTGCGAAAATGTAACTCATTTCAATAAACTATTTGGTCTGGGTCTCTGAACCACAGGCGCCGATGTCACGGCTATATCAATTTGTGTTACAAATAGGACGCATAACATGGTGACATTTCTAGCTGGATAAGTATAAAGCTATGCATAATACAAGTATATAAGAAGTTACGTCATAGAGTAAAATAAGAGTGAACAAAGAGTAGGCAGATCGAAACGCCTTATGTGTACTAAATTGCTCTAGATATGGGCTTGAACACCCTATAAATCCAAATAAGGACACTATCGCCGGTTTTGTCTGACTTGTCATGGTGTGACGTCACGCTGTGCACGTCTTTGTGATCAGTGAGAAGATCTACTCTGTCCAGTGGGAGATGACTCCATTTCTTTGAGAAGGACGTTGATGAAGAAATGTTAGCCCTTCTTCGGGTGAACGAAGGTCCTTACATTACCAAACTGGAAGTTTAACTGATTCCCTTTATACAAGCTGTTGATTTGCATCCGTGCCATAGTCAAGGAGGTTAAAATTAAATACGTAAATAATCGATTTGAATTACGGTAGGTGGGAAAAAGCTAATATGCGCTGCTTTTTTTGATGTTGTAATTTCATGGTATTTCAGAATTTAGCTCACGGTTAAACACAAATCATAACAGAATTCCCCCGCGGCCACAGTGTGTGCGTGATGGCAGCTATGTGTGCGTAGACAGAGAAAACTAATGTCTACGTGTGTGCGTGAGTGTCGATGTGTGAGTGTCTTATCTACGACATGACAGCGCGAGCGCGCGAGCGAGCGAGACCGAGTGATACGCGATAGCAATCATTTTACCTAAAGTTTCGAAAATCACCTTCATTATTGTCATTAACTTCGTTTTACTTTACTTACTAATTTTTGAGCATAAATTTAACACAGATATCTTATTAACTACAGTAATAAGCAATACTAGTGCGCGAAAGAAAGTTCACTAACATGTTAACAGCTGATTGATAAAATGTTCGTTTTGCTTTATCTTTCAGCATAAAGTTTTCGCAGTGATTTAGTTTTTATTTTTGAATTAAATTGGTTAATAATTAGAAATTTTGCTTCCTTTTTAACGGTCTTTGGACCTTGGAACACGGAAATCTTATTAATGACGTAATACTAGTGCGCTAAAGGAAAGTTCACTGACCTGTTAACAGCTGATTGATAACATTTTCGGTTTGCTTTAACATTCAGCGTAAAGATTTCGTAGTAATTTTGTTTTTACTTTTCGATTAAATTGGTGAAAGATGTGTTAGTTAAGTGTAGGCACGAGGTGATTCTTTCGGCTCGTAGGTATTATTGACGTGGTTAAGAAATCAACTTACTTACACTAATAAAATTGATTAAGCTGACTACGTATTTACAAAATGTACAAATAAATAAATTACCTAGTTTAGTTACCCGGAGGTACTGTTCAAAGCTGTCACCTTCACACTCTTGGCACAATCGAGCACGACGAAGTAGCTGGTTGTCCTTCAGCTAACATAACACTATCACATTCGTTTTTAATGTGTCGAAAGCACTAAGTTAACGGCCCTAGCACATAAGTCTGTCACATGACCAGCATGACCCTCCGTGATGAGGGTTCCCGGTCGGTAAACATTTCCCGGAACATAGGTATGTACGGCTGTCATTGCACATCCTTGGCAGTCGTAACGGGTAGTCAGAAGCCAGTAAGTCTGACACCAGTCTAACCAAGGGGTATCGGGTTGCCCGGGTAACTGGGTTGAGGAGGTCAGATAGGCAGTCGCTTCTTGTAAAGCACTGGTACTCAGCTGAATCCGGTTAGACTGGAAGCCGACCCCAACATGATTGGGAAAAGGCTCGGAGGATGGATGGCTGTTAGTACACTGTTGTCACTGATGGCATACAGGCGGACCATCGCCACCAACTCGTGTTCGTGTAGTTTTCCGTCATCTCGCACTTTGTACCTACACGTCGCGGAATTCAAAGCGCACGTACGCAGCAGCGGCGGCGACATCAAACACACTGCTTGCTTGCCGTCGGCGCTTGTTTGTTCCGGCTTCAAGGGCACGCGGGGAGCGGCGAGGCGAGTGTGTGGGAGTACTCGCACTGTGATTGGGTGAATTTGGGTAGGCTGGATGATCTACGATTTTTATTGAACGATCGTTGCGTATGCTTTGTGCATGTATCGTTTGCGTTTGTGTGAGTGCGCAGCGCGGTAGTAAGGCTAGTAACACACGCGCCGAATTAAAGTACGGCTGGGTTACACTGACGGATATACGTAAATAAGAAAAAAACATGAAAAAATTACCTACCCATTTTTTCGTTGATTTGGGTCGAGAATCATTAGCATATTTACGTCCTTGACTATGGCACGGATGCAAATCAACAGCTTGTATTGCTCCATACCAAAAGCTAGTAAAATTACATTCCTTCAAATATATCTTTGGCTTGCATCGTCTGGTGTCGGCGCGTATATGACTGCTAATCAAATCAGGGGTCATCTATAAAACCGACGGTGTATGTTCTTGTATGCTTCAGTTTTAGAATATAAGTATAGATAAAGAAACTAGACCCTCGTACGTGCAGCAATCGAGTGGCACTTTGCGGACACAACTAATCTAATTAGAGAATTTGATTCATGCGCGTGAGTCAACCGCCGGATTCCGAGCGTGCCTTACTGCTACTAAAGCAAGCTATTATACACCTTATGTGGTTCAGATATAGTTGTAAATGTAATATCAGGTCTGTTTCGCGAATATAACTCATGTACTTAACCACTTTTAGTTTTAATGAATTAATGTGTTGTATTGTTGGAAATGAGAGTCTTCAATGAAAGTATTTGCCTTATACTGGAGTGCTTCATTACTGTGTTTAAAGCACCTCGTTGAGCAGATGTTCGCCTCACTATCAGTCGTTGACTCGTCGTGACGTCACTCGCGTTCAACACCTCGGAGCGATGGATGGGAACTTCGCACGCACACTCCACGATATTTTCGTAAAGTTTACATACGATTCGCAAAACGTGTGTTCTAGATTCTCACTGTTCTACACCGCTCATTATTGACCAAATAAGAAGATCTCATACTTACCTACACAAACGCGAATGGATGCTGTGTAATCATGGCTACTGAATTGCGAGTGCTATCAAATCGATATACGTTTTAAAAATTCTCATCGTAAGCTAACATACTCCAAACAGCAATCTCCCATCGCAAATACATATTGCGCTACTTCTTCAATAATTCAAGTTGGCGTCGCACCGGAGCACGCATCTCTGACGCGACATCTGTCACGTATTTTATTGACTCTCCAGCGATTTTATACGTGATGTGTCTCGGGGACCACCGGCTGAATTTAGCTTCAAGTAAATTGCGGCGAGGTCATTAAAATCTCGCCACTTGCGTGCGAAGATAGCTGCAAATAACGGCGACAAAGGACCCGGAAAGCCCTTCAAAATACTAGCAGACATTTGAGATACAACAAAAAATATCCCTAAAATGCCGTTCCGCCTTTCTCATCCGTATAATTGTCGACAAGTAACAATGTATTGTTCGGTCCCTCATTAAAGGGAAGTATTCGGTGAGGAGTGAGTCAAGTATGGTGAATCAGGAATCCTGGGCGCCGCGGCCTTACAAGGCGCGCGTGGGCTGGTGACCTCGCCACCGGCCCCAGTTGCCCAACTGTGTACACTACAGCATCTCTGTGTGATGTTGTGTAAGTAGTGTAGCTCTGTACACGCGGAAGTGTTCGCTAAGTACTAGCTAGAGCACTCGTGGGCAATTGCGTAGCTGGCCACAACGCTAATTAACTTGGGAGCTCATATGATGCGAAGATTTGCATTTGCGTTTAAGTAAATCGCTCCTTCCAAGCTTGCTGTTGTAAATGCTGTTACAAATATTGAAAGATCACGTATTGCCAAGTCGCTTGTTTCACCACTATCCTTCTGTCTTATTAGACAGTCGACTTTAATGTGTTACCCACGCAAATGAATGCGTTTCAGAGTCTACAAGTTTAGTCTTTCCTAAAGTGTTCACACTCGCATGTTGTCGTGTAGGTGTTGTGTTACATATGCAAGCTTGTTGTTACTGCCTCAGGTATCATTGCGTATTGTCCATAGCGATAACATTTACAAAACAATGGTCGCGTTTGTGTCAACAACAGCTTGGAAGGCGACATCATTTGCTGCCGAAAGTGGACCTGTAAATTATGATTGCATAGATTATTATATATTTCGATTTCTAAATAAACGATTTGGTTTTGCTTTCAGGCAATAGTTTTTGACATAAACTTCATAGACTTTGCGAAACCATTCGATTATTGTTATACATAGAAATCAGGCTAAACTATATCTAATAAATATTGGTTGAATCCTCATTGCTCAGGTGACCTGATTTCCTACAAAGCAAAGTAACGAGGATAGTTTTGGCAGGGACATAATGAACAAAGCCGTTTCCGAGTAATTTTTCACTATTTTAATTTGGTTGATTGTTTGACCCGGTTTGTGCGAAAATAGCGCGATGTCCCGTACGACTCACGACCCACTTGCAGGTGACTCCACTTCATTTGTCAGCAGTTAGGGACGATTAGCTCATTCCCTCAGGTCTGGATCTTGCGGAAATAGTCTAAAGTAATACCAGCGTTCGGCAACCTTTTGTCAGGCGGTATTTTGGTTGAGGCCTATTTCTAGAAGTGGACGTCTTTCCACTGAAATGATGATGATGATTCAACCTGATAGCTACGTGAGTAAGCAAACCTTTAAGGCGAGGAATTGGTCAACAATAATTCCATAACCGGCACGCGCATCTAAAGGTGTCTACACACCAAAGCCGCTGATGCCGGCGGCACAGCCCGGCGGCCCAACCCGCCGGCCGTATTTTGTACAATCATGCCGCCGGCTTTCATAGAGTATTTGACAATTACTAGAACACCACATGCCGCGGCAGTCGTGCCGCCGGGCTGTGCCGCCGGGTCAGCGGCTTTGGTGTGTAGACCCCTTAAGGCGCCAAAAGGGGTCGGAGCGTCTGAGCGGGGCGAGGATAACAATACGCGCGCTAGCTTATAACTAAAAGTCGTAAGCGACAAAATGGTTTTGTAATTTTATTATTTAGAAATGATAATTTGATAAAAATTCCTTCTATCATTTTAAAGAGTATGTATATACTCAACTACTAAAAAAGTTAAGAGGCTTAAATCGGTCCCGTTTGCCCATAATATGTGAATCTCTTTTTAAAAAGAGGTATGTTTGATATTTTCTTCTCTGTTATAAAAGTTACCTAATCATGTTTCTACGACTAAAAAAATAAGGGTTATATTATGAACTTTCAGGTAGCCAAGTTGTATTTTGATCCGTTTTGTATTTACTGAGAAAAATTGACATCCTTGGCGCCAAAAATTCCAATTCGTCCTCTTAAGTTAAAATTCTCTAGTTACAAAGCTTTTACCGGCTTCAGCAAGTTGCCGACCTCTGGTCTAGACCAATCACTGCCTTTGGTGTATTGCTCTGTCACCATTGATTAGTCTCCTATATCATTATAGCTTATCTAGAAATATGTCATTCCAGTAATTCCCAGTGAGCTAATGTTGGACAGCACGCGACGCTCACATTTCACGTCGACGTTTATGTCTGTACTTCATTACGTTAGTGAGTTTAACAGCCGCAGCCACAGGCACTCCATCACGAAATGAGCACTTCGCTATTGTAGTTTTATTATTTCCTAATGCTGTTCTGTTTGAAAGTTCAAACTAGCATGAGTTAATAAAGTTCTCAATGCTAATGCTGCAGTATCTTCATCTACGTTAAAGTCTAAACCTAGTAATAGTTTCTGAGTAAATATGTACTGAGCTGCTCTGCAGTGAAGGCCTGGCTTGGCGCTTAAACTTATTTGCCTCAGAACAAATTATTTATTTATTTATTTATTTATTGCAAAAATGTATACAGTTACAGAAATGAATCCTTATCCTAGGTATACATTACCCTGTTAGGGCGCAGCAAATTAACTTAAACTATCTCAAAACAACATACAGTCATGGACACATAATTAAAGACACCCCCCGACTCGAAGTGAAATAAATAGTTATGGTACTGACATGAGCTTAAGCACGGTATAAACTGTAGTGTAATAATTATCAAAACAAACATTACATTGTGTTCTTTAAATTAAGGACAAAAAATATTTTCTTTCTTTAATACTTTAGATATAAAGCTCTATGGGAAATGAACACTAACTTTTGTAGCTGATACTTGGCTGGTCAGCTAATTAAAGACAGTTAAATCCCAGTTAAGAAAAAAAAACGAAAGATACAAATAGTTGCCATACTTTTTTTTAGAAGTGAGTAAAATACTTATGAAAACTCGAATTAGGTAATAATTTAGGTTTATTTCATTAAAAATTTTCATTTTAGTCCTATCAATAAGACTAGAACAAAAATTCTGGTAAGTAAAATGTTTTAGGCTTTTTAATATTATATTTTGACATACGGATTTATTCATACCACTTGATCTATAGTAAGGACATGGTAATAAATTTATTATTCAAGATTTCTTATCAATGGCACTAAAAAAGGCATGGTTTGAGAACAACTCAAAACCGATCCCAAGGAAAACTTGTCCGCAAACAGACTTTAAGGCGGTGCTATAGGCAAATAGTGAACCATTTACATGATTCGGTACTGGTTTTTTTGGGAGTCATCTAATGCTAAAAGGACGACAATTGTGTCTGCAGATTTTTAGACTACAACCGGGTCGGGAAAAGCTGTAAGGCATGGGTATCGGAAGATGTTACTTTTGGAAAAGCACCGCGTGTCCATACTGTTGTTGGCTATTTCTATCAAATGTGAAAGGTGCAGTTAACAAGTGTTCAAAAATGTATTTTTTTTTTCTCATTAAACAAAGGGATACGAATAATTCTAAAATAATGTATCGAAATTAGTCGCCTCCAAAACATGAGATGGAATCAAAATACACTAAGAAAGTTCTCAAACATAGGAGGCGAAAAAGTAATAGTGTGGGGCTTCTCTCCACTACTTGGTGTGGTGATCTTTTAGAAAGATATTATTAAAAATAGGCGAATTCAAGTACTATAATATTTTAGAAATAGCATTTTGTTATATGCTAAGCTGGTCCTTAGCGCTTTCCAAATTAGAAAAGTTCTGCAAAACACTGTAAGAGTAGTAAAAAGGACTCTTTGATCGAGCAACTTATGACGGTTTTGGTTTGGCCCATCGCAAATTTAATAGAAAAAAAAACTGGTGATCGGCCAGAAAACACAATGGTGATGAAAAACATGAAACATTGATCAATTTTACACAGATTTTTATGACGCATGGAAGAAAGTTCCCGTAGCGACTTAAAACAAAACTGACCGCTTGCACGCTTAGGGATGTCGTGCTGTCATTGAGGTAAAAGGAAATAAACCAAATATTAGTACTCATTAGTATGCTTAGTTACAGTGTAGGGAATGTTGTTATAGAAAAGTACCATCAATAATATTAATAATTTGCATTTCTTCCTCTGAGCAAATGGAGTGTCTTTAATTATATGGCCAGGCCACGTTATGGTTCATACCGCTCGAGATTCGGATAAAGCGAAAAAAAACTTGTCGCGAAGTATCACTGAAGATAGTCTTTAGTTTTAATATTTCACAATGCCCTCTTAAATATTTTAAAATAGAAAATAAAGTTCCAGTAGCAATCAGAAAAAAGAAATACAGATGAAATGCGGCAGCAATTTAAGATTCCAACAGTGTCTTTAATTATGTGTCCATGACTGTATATATGTACTGTTTAATTCTTAACTAGACTTACATCTAAAAGGACAATATAGTTATTTATTTACATTATAATTGTGACTTAATAAATAAATACATACATAAATATGTTTATATATATATATATATTACATTTGTGTATAATAAGTTAACAATTTTATTAATTTCTTAATTATTATATCGACTATTTATTGCACAGTGTCTATAGGAACAATATAATACTGTTTCGTTGTTTTATTAATTATATTTATTTATCACTTTAAGTCTCTATCGTCTAGGTATTCCTGTACACTATAGTAGCATTTTTTAATCAATAATAACTTAAGTCTAGCTTTAAATATACCTAAGGTTTCGGTGGAGCGGATACTTTCAGGTAACTTATTATAGATTTGAATGCTTCGGTATTCTGGGCTATTTTTAAACATTTGTATTCTAGGTGTAGGTAAAATTAATTTATTTTTGCGTCGCTCGTTTTTTTCGAAGTTGAACATTTTTATATTTTTCTTAACAAAAATGGCTATTTCTAATATATATATAGATGGTAATGTTAGTATTTTATTATTTATAAAGTGGGGTTTACAGCTGTCTGTTGGTTTTATGTGAAATATTATTCGGATAAGTTTCTTCTGGGCTATAAATAAATCTTTGGCATCGACACTGTGCCCCCACATGATCACACCATAGCGTAGCCATGCGTAGGCATACGCGTAGTAGGCAGTGAGAGCACACTCGGCTTTTGTGTTAGTTTTGAGAACACCAAGTCCATATGAAAATTGTGATAATTTTGTTTTTATCTGCTCGACATGTTTTTTCCAGTTTAGATGTGAGTCCAGTGTGATGCCTAGTAATTTAAATTCTTCGACTTCTTCAATTTGGATCTTGCTGGTTATGGTTTTGAGGTTGATTTTTTGTTTTTGGTATGGTTTGAATTGTATTATTTTAGTTTTTTTATTGTTTACTTCAAGGTTGTGATGCAAGAGCCAAGATTTTATTATACCAACTTATACCAACTTATACCAAATTATACCAACTCTTTGTTTGATCCATTAACTGTAGCGTAGCCACCACACCCACGGTGTACTTGTAGTGTTTGCCACTTCCTTCTAATTATTGACAAGAGACAACCAAGGCTATTAAATTTTCGCTTTCCATGTTATCGGTTATTCTGCAGAATGTCCAGCGGCTGTCGGAACGACTGATGCGTAAATATGCGCCCTTCCCATTGCGTGGCCTTCTCATGTATTGCACAAACATGTTATTATTATGTACGCCTTCTAGCAATCGCCTCGTTTTGCGCACTAATACATACGTTTTTATACAACAAATGATATTGTGCCTTATGATAAAGGGCTGTAGTTATACATTATATAGTTTGTGTACCAGTATTGAGTCATTGTATTGATGAGGCGAGCCCACGGTGTGAGTAACGTCATGCCTCGGTGCGCTACCATTTTAGGCGATTTCTTACACCTTTGTTTGTTTACGATAATATGTTTATGTTGAATATCCTGCTGGCAGGGCTCTGCCCTTATCACATCATCATCCTCATCATCCTCCGAGCCTTTTCCCAATCATGTTGGGGTCGGCTTCCAGTCTAACCGGATTCAGCTGAGTACCAGTGCTTTACAAGAAGCGACTGCCTATCTGACCTCCTCAACCCAGTTACCCGGGCAACCCGATACCCCTGGCTAGACTGGTGTCAGACTTACTGGCTTCTGACTACCCGTAACGACTGCCAAGGATGTTCAATGACAGCCGGGACCTACAGTTTAACGTGCCATCCGAAACACAGCCAATGATGTCTAAGATATACTTAGAAAGTACATACAAACTTAGAAAAGTTGCATTGGTACTTGCCTGACCTGGGATCGAACCCGCGCCCTCGTACTTGAGAGGTTGGTCCTTTACCCACTAGGCCACCACGACTTTTTATTATTTTTTAGGCCCTTATCACAATACTTTAAATATTATGTTCCAAGCCTCTAAACCAGTTTGTAAAAACAAAGTAATCTGGAAGAACGTGGACCGCCCCTCACCCTTCTGATACCTTGTATCTGATACTTATGTATTTAGCAAAGTTAGCGCTCACCGGGGGAAAAGAAAACATCATATTTTATTACAACCTTTATTGCTACCTATAACAAATGACTGCAAACATTCTATACCTATTTAATGAATATAAATATGAATCGCAAAATGTGTTGGTAAGCGCATAACTCAACAACGCCTGGACCAATTTGGCTAATTCTTTTTTTGTTGTGTTTGTTATTGTCAGGAGAAGGATCATATGAAAAAAAAAAGGTAAAGTAGAGAAGTTAGTTGACGGGAGCGAAGCCGCGGGCAAATGCTAGTTTCATGATAAAAATAATAATAGCTTTAAAATGTACGACAGGGGCGGGTTTATCTAAGTGAGGATATGAAAGAGTACTAGGTGTCTTTACATTGAAAGAGTCTAGCAATCGGTGGAATTGCCTCATATATGTAGACGATATAACGTCAGCAAGGTTTCTTTTACTAAATCTGAATTGAAAATAAATTATTCAGAAACCACTGGTCCGTGACGTGGTTCACCATGGCGGCTCCATAAGTAAAGGTCAGGCGGTTCCGCTCGATGCCTCGTCTGATTGTCTCACGAGCTACACCTTATAGCTGCCCTTCTATGTCAATGTCAAATATATGGCGTATAGGTACTCAACAGATTGAAAAACATAGAAGTCTCGTTTTAGGTATGATTGAGTGTTTGGGTGTGCTCCACGATAGTTGATTTATCGATACTTATGTTGGGCATTGTGCAAATATCCATAACTCGATTTTAACATCTTGTGTATAAGATAGTGTGTGCACTTCACGCCTCATTACTCGACTGCATCTTCGCTGCACAATGCCGTCTCGGTCACACACACCTACTTCCAAGGGGAGCGACAGAGACGAGGAAACGTCTACATCATCATAATTCAGAAAACACATCTTGCAAGGTCTGGCCGAATCGATACTAACTTGAGAAGAAGTACTAGGCAAACATAACGCGAGAGCGGTGACGTACAATATTAAATTTGTACGTGAAACTTTGATTCTTCCGTAGTAACTACAATGTAATGTTCCTTCGATGTATGCACTCCTGGTAGCAGGGGCGATGTCGTGCTCAGCTGCTGTTTGTACTAAAGGTAAACCCCATTTCCTGAAATAATGTAAATATTTATTGAACATTCTAATTTTAGTACCGATTGCAAGGGGTGCATGCCTACTGCATTATCTTTTGAAAATTAAATATTCGATTTCTAATACAGTACAGTTGCTATTTGCATGGCACATCCTGCATAATCCACATATGTCAAAGTTCTCGTAATCTTCAAGACACACACCACACATAAGTATTTTTATCATAATTTGACTTGCGTCATGTTACGTATCCCCTGGTAAGCTAAACCGTACTGCCTACATAAGTTAAAGCCAATGTCATAGTCAGTTCGGGAATAATTTAGTGATTTCTACTGAAACAATTTTCAGAATCGTGTCCACAGAAACAAGTTATAGATAAGCCGCATGGCCAGCAGCCTTGACCGTTCGTGCTCGTACTAATCAAACAAATATTGAAACAATTGCATCGGTTAGCATTCTCAGTATCGCTCCGCATGACAACGCTCGCGTGGGTGACAGCCCTGAACACACCCCCGCTATCGATCTCTCTACTACATTATTAGCATTTCAATCTGGTTTTTGTGTATATTTTTTTGTTTTACGATCATTTATTTGTTGTTTTCGTTCGTAGCTCAAATGTCGTTTCATTGATAGGTTTTTTTTTATCGTATATTTTATCGAAAGCTTTACGTTGAAACGTAAAGCCATTTGATTTCTTTCCTGTTGTGTCGTTTTGTTCTCCCTGTACTCTATGAGCATGGTAACTTTAGGATATTGAGTTCCTGTCCTTAGTAGCTCGAGTAACTGGCTCTTACTTATGCCTATAAACAATACTGTTTGGCAGTGACACACTGCGCCAACAATGGACCAATCTGCGGCAGTAAGCTCTCACACTACCCAATATCCACTCCTAAACAAGTGCAGTGACGTCACCAGCCTGCAGTACGACGTGAGGGTGACTCAGCAGTTCTGCAGCAACACCTCGTACCACCAAGCGGAGGTGCCTCGTGAACAACTCACACCATACACAGTGTAAGGACGTGAAAGCCCTTAAAACTTGCTGACACAGCGTATTAGCTACAGTAGGTCAATCGATATAATGAAATTTTGGCAGTACATTCAAAAACATTATTAACACGCATGTATTCGGGGAACTTACAAATAGAGGTGTAAAACTCAAACCTACTTTTTTCGCCATCAATCATTCCGTAAACAAAACGGTAAAAAAATCTACTCAATACTGTCCCACTAGCGGAGACCGATATTCGTTTATTTTGCAATCATTTTATGAATAGAATCATAGTAAATATTGTACGTAAAGATTTCTTCACTAGGTATATTCAGGGCTTGCTTTTAGTGGCCCAGATAACTACTAACTTCTGTTAAACTGCTGTCAATGCTTTGTAGCTCAGTTATTTCGGCCCTCGCTAGTTCAGCTGTAAGTGACGGTTTTAAAGTAATCTTGACCTATGCGTTCATATTGATTGTATAATACTAGCGGTATATGTCGCATTGCTGTTTGAACGGACCTCCGACCCATCCCTAAACACGGTCAGTGCCGAGCCTTGACCCGGGGAAGTTGGACATTTTTGCAAATAACTTTAATAACGATTCAATGCTGAAGCAGTATGATAGGTAAGTATTAAGTGGTAATATCGCATAGATTCCTGATGATGTAGTGAACTGTAGCAGTTACAATTAGTTACTCCTCGGAGCGCGCTGCGGGGGAGCTTCGGTCGGTAGTGCTTGTTTTAGATATGCATCGATGCTGATTACTTATTTGTCGAAGTATATTTTATGTAACTAAGGTTTCTTGGGACTATTTTGGTTTACTGTCCATACGCCGGTTCTAGTCAATTGACGATTTCTTGCATCTTGAGAAGAAACAAAGCTAGGTATGACCCCGTAGTGGCAGCGTCTTGTCCGGCCTTTGTATGTTGCCTGTACTCATCAAATGAAACAGCAAGGACGTTGCGCCCTGCTTGTTGCCTTATTCGAAACATCTTAATCTTGAATTCCACGTGGTTAATGAAAATCAGCTGTACACACACAGACACGCTACATTCTTGTTGGACTGACGTCAGCTCATTGAATACTGTTCGAGCGAGCAGTTTCCACGACCGCAACATATTGTTGTAATGCATTGATGGGCTTAGCGATTGCAGCCGGACTGGCGCCAAACATTCTGTAGCCAAACTATACTGTTTCTATTCACATTTACGTTTCCTTTAGTTTTGCATTGTCTACTATTTTAATTATGAACCCTGTATAAAGTTACTTCGACGATTAGAACAGATAGCTTTGCCTCTTGGGTCATTACCGCCGCTCCTTGATGATTCGAAGTAAATGATCTAATACGAATAAGTGATTTGACTTTGCATTCATTCGTTAATGGTTGACTAGTGTTCCATAACTTGTGGATAACATCTATATTATCGAGAGCACTTTGTAAGCCATGGACAATATTCGCCTGTCTTCAGAAATCGATTCCCCGCGCTCGTTCGAAAAGCTATGCTTAACGGCCAGTGTCGGCAGATTAGTGCTCGCTCGTGCGAGAGATCTTACCGATTATTATCTCGATGCCATAATCGTCCAAATGCTTATCAATCCACCATTCCGATCGATACTTATTTCAGAGTCGGAGATATTTGCGGCGAGATCATTCTGTTACCGCACACCTAGATTACACTATTCATCATTACTTTCTTATCCATTTCTTTAAGTTCATTATTCATAGCCTTGTCAGTGCTGCACACTCTCACATCTTGTAAAGCAGCTAGATAGTCGACTTTCTCAAAATATAATGAAATGTTACATTTAGCTGCACCCACGTAAACATTCATTAATTATATTAGTCACATCATGTATTTATACAAAGTGAGTGAACTCATAGTGTGAGCTGGTGAGATACATACTGCTATGAATTAGGTAAGAAGGCTTGGGTGTTGTGTGGGAAGTGGGTCGGGCGGCGTGCCAAGTGCAGCGGCGGGTCGGTGCCGGGTCAGCGCCGCTGCCCTGTGCTCTGACGGATTCGTCACCTGTCAACACTTCATATTGGGCTTAGGAAATAGAGCTTGTTAAACTTCTGTGGCAATTTAATTCTGGTGACAGTTGATGTTTTGTTGAACTATCATGCTTTTAGAGTAAACAGCGCAATAAAGCTGTATTTGACCGTAGTTTGAAGTTCGGTGAAGGATATTATTTTGTTATGTATGCTGCTTCCATACAAGATCTACATGTGTCGATGAACACTGAAACGTTAAAAGAGACGTGTAAATGCGAATATTTCTAATTCGTGTGACTAGGCGATTGTTGTCGTTGTTGCCATCGTGGTGAAAGGATCAGCCAACCTGCGTTACCGGCTCGCTGTCCTCGCAGGTTGCCCAGGGTGCGCCGGGCGTATGGAGATGGATATGATACACCGCTCGTGGAGGCTCCTTTCATGCAATACAGCTGCATAGTGGATGACCTCTATAACGCTACTGACAATGCCGTATGCGTAGCGAAATATTGGGCCTCAAAAATTTAAGTTTGCCATCGACTCGCGAAGAAGAAGAAGGCGATTGTTGGCCCGTAACTTATGTTACTACAGATGTAGTCACACTTGTCAATATAAACGTGAATGCTACAATATTGCTGTACGTTTTCATGGGCATGACTAAGTTGTAATACTGCAGTGTGTTTGTACTGTGGGCGACAAGATAGAGCTTTCTTTAACATCGCGTAGGTGTGGCCGCGGTGGATGAGTATTAATGTAGGGAACGTCTTATTAGTTTACTTAACACAGTACATATTATAAATGTAAATAAAAATGGTAATGTGAAGGGATAGGCATCAGAAGCTAGCACAATCTTGGGGTTATTGCAAAGTGGTGACCTTCTTACAAATTCTTCTGAAAGCAAGGCATAAATGCACGCCACTGTGGCGTAGTCATTAAAAAAATATGAATTGGTAGTTATAAGTACTAACACTAGTTTCTAAGTTGTGTGTTGTATGTACTAACCCAATGGACTTTGTCTGAATAAAAACATTTTTAATTTAATTTAATAAATTCTATTTCCGTTTCTTCTTCTCCTTCTAGCAATGCACACACTTACCACTTGTTACCACTTGGTTCAAAAAGGCAGAAATAGATGCTGAAAATCTTCGATAGTTGAACAGTTCTCACGGTAAATCCTCAAAAAGTTTCAAGTCCTGCTTCCTCTTTCTAATGTTATTTCGTTGTTTAACATTTTACTTATTCACCAAACTGTGTAATTCGTGCTTGTCAGCTATGTAGCTCCCGCTTGCATGTGCATTCGACACAGTGGTGTGCGTGCCGATGTCGCTGTGTGCGTGATGCACGCTATTTGTATATTGCCGAGTGTGTCTGTGTGGGTGTTATCTTCTGTTTGCGTGCAAAACTAAAGGGTATATTATTTGTTTTAAAGATAATTTTATGATGAGTCTATTATCCTATTTGAATCTTACAAGTCTAGTTAATGGGTAAGAAAGAATGTTAGGTACTTGTGAGGTGATGGCAGATAGAAGAGTATGGAAGAAGAAAACACGCTGCGCCGACCACGAATAAAATTGGGATAAGGGCAGGAGTGGAGGAGCTAGTTAATGGGTTCCTACATCATTTTCGAAGACAATACCGCTACAATGATTTATTTCTTCAATTATAACTTAATACCTATTGGAGCATTACTGCATGTTAATGTATTAATGTAAGTGTCAAGTTATTGTCTGTATGTGTTAAGTTATTGTCTGTGTGTGACAGGGCATGCGATGTCTGTCGGACAATTAGCCGGTAAGTAATATCACATATATAGTGCGTGTCGCACGCGACCATCGCTTAATGAGTCGCGGGCACACCGAGGAATGAGGACATGGAGGGTTGCAGAGACTAGATGACCATCATATCGGCTTTGTAATAGTTAAAGATAAAATAGTGGTACTTAACTACATCGGGTAAGACTGGAAGCTGACCCCAACATAATTGGGAAAAGGCTCGGGAGATGAATAGCTAAGGATATGAAGTATTAGGGTCTCGATAGCCTCCTTGCTTGTCAAAGCTGCGAGAAAAATTCCACAGTAGCGCCATAGGTAGCTTTCTCATAAAGCACAAAGTAGCCCGTACATGTCTTGAAGTCGGTGATTGCTACACCCGTGCATCGGAGTATGTTAATGTCGGTCCTGCGCCTGATCTCTTTCCGGTGTCAATTAGAATGTATTGGTTTATGTAATACAATAGAATCTATGAGCAAAGTGCCTATTTAGATGTGTGAGGGATAAGGTAGAGAAGGGACAAACTGTTGCTGTGTATCTCTAATAATACAGTGGTATTCCATTCGATATATACTCGGTGTCGCGTGGTGAGGACACTACGGCCGGTCACCTAGCGGGCTGATAATGTGCCATCAGCCATCAGCTACCAGCTACTGATACCGATACACACCCATTGTCTACCAGCCGTAACGGAGTGTATCATTATGTAGTCGATAATCTATATTGTTCTTGTTGTACTCTGATTTTCTGTTCAGCGAGGTAATTTGTCATTGGTTTTGACTGCTAGAAAAGCTGGCCTTCCTTTTGAAGTTGGCAGATTAAACAATATAAACAAGGATTCTTCGCTACTATTAACGTTAGGTCAACATTATTTATCAAGACTTACTTTTCTATGTGTTATTCAAGACATGATGACAATATAAATAAGTTGAGCTGAAGTCATATGTTTGAGCTTATCCAGAGCCACCCACATCTTAGTGAGTAGGTAGATACAACTGCTACTCTACACTTATCTATTATCTCAAGCCAGCAGTTATATGTAGCTCCAGTTTAAATAAATTTTAGAGTATATAATACTGGTACTTCAGTGTCATCTCCCGATAACTTTTTGATAAAAGTCTTACCTACCTGGAAATCATCCACTTGTTTTCCTTCTGTTTGAAGCCCTATTTCCAACACAAAAAACTTAAATATTACCTGTGTCCATCAAAATGTAGTAATCGATGATCCCGGCAGTTACAATAGGGACGCGAGCCACTGGTGTAGGTAATCCGGATCAATAGCACGTGGGGCGCGATCACACCCGAGCTGTTTGTCCGACCTACTTACTACTTACCACTCGGTAATGATCAAACTTACTGCCACACTCCCCCTAATTCAATCACGGGCTCGGGCTGTGGGAACCTCTTTATGTATGTTTGAAAATGTTTTTTCATCAAATCGTTTGTCCGAGAATCTGTAGTAGGGAATCTGGTTTGGGTAGGCATAGAATTCTAAATAACTTTTTTTCATTGGTCTTCTGGATCTAGCTGTTGGACAATTTTTAATTCAGCCGACTATCTGATCTGTCCTTTAAAGTTCACCCAATGCTCAAAATACTGAATTATTTTTGATAAATAAATTACGATAGCATGATTGTTTGTTTTGTGTAGATTTTGGTGAACGCTCGCAATCCCAATGTCAATTAACTTACAAAGTGGCTCAAATTGTATCGCAAGTCCACTGTGCCCATAACCCAATTCGCCATTGTCTCGTTGACCACCATTGTGAGATTACAACTCATTGAGCAGCCATCGAGCTCCTCGTTATACAAGCGCTTGCTGCAACGGTTGCACAACGTCAGCAATGACGCCTTCCGACTGGGCTGCTGTCGGTAGTGCCGGCTGCACGAGATTATGCACAACACGCAAATTATACACATGCGTGGATAATCCAAGAGTTTACACAATTATTGTATTAGCTATAGTAACACGGTTGATTCTCACATAATTTATACATATTTGCATTGGAGAGTGCCGAATGGGATATTGATCATTTCCTGGAAGCCTGGTTGCGTTGTCCCGTAGTTTCTTACAAGTCTAGATTTATAAGAGAACGTCGAATTGTATTTATTGTAGACGTACCACATCTCTGTCAATTTAGGCAAGCATTTTGTCAGCCTTTTTATGGTCCTTTCTGGGCATAGGCTTCCACATACAGAGAGAGAGGATTGAGCATTAATCACTACACTATTTGGGCTATCTAGCTAGTAAATGTTATCGCGTAAGCCTTGAGCTCCTCCATGTATCACGCAGCCTATCAATCAACTGCCATCAGGAGCTGACTAGTTGGAGTACTGTTACTTCAACAGGAGTTCACGAAGCTCCCGTCGAGTTGTCACGACATGTAGCACTTTTGCAGCATTATGTTACTTATTTTTTGTAGTATAGAGTTGGTTCCAGTTTGTAATATGCGTTGAGGTGTTTGACTTGGATTTTGGTGTATGGGTTCTGTCTAAGGAAATTCACGCAATATATGCAGCAAGAAGTAATGGTGTTCCATATATACGGTTAAGTCCAATGTTGGTGTCTAAAACACTGTGTCTCTAGCTAGCTCCAAAAAAAATCAATAAGGATTCTGTTGGAAAATTTCCAATTTGCCAAATTCCTATTTTTGCGTTTGCCTACTTCAGTTACCTAGTTTCTTGCAAGGTCATTGATCCTGCTGTAAAAACATTATCATATTCGCATTTTCAGTCGATCCATCACTTTCTGACGCAGTGTGCTGCTGCCCAAAGAATTTCTAACTTATTTAAACTTGGTTCTTCATATCTATGTTACAAGTTACAAGTATAACTTGAACATGTTGGACTGATTCCAACTCCATTATAAGATGTTCTACGTTTATAGTTCGACCTCACGGAACCCTGACTAGCTATCGCGCTTTCAAAAGCTCTTGCTACTCCTAACATTTAGTTTTACACCTTATTTGATGCAAAATAAAGATCGAAATCGAATGAGTGGTTGGGCGTAATTTGGCTTTGTCAGCATTGTGAGGCAGGGCTGTCGCGATGGTATGGGGTGAACGACCGCGGCTTGCAATTCGGCCAATACAGTAAATAGTACAGCTGAGTACGCACTGCAGGCCATGGTGAACCAGTGGTACCGTAATAAGTGGGGCTGTTGACTTGGGACATCACACGAGTATCTACAAACCGTGGGTTGGTCTTGTGACAGCCCTAGTTGAGTGTAGAGAGGTCGATTTCAATTGGAAGATATGGCACGTTTTTCGAAAATGTTCATTTATACCGATCGGTTAAAAACCTAAGTACGCTGCACAGGTTTCGTAGCCATAGTCCACATGGAGATCAATTTGAGATTATTAACCGGTTAAGGTTTTAGAGACTTTGGAAATCCATTTAGAATTACTTTTATTACGAAAACATTTCAAATAGATGCTTCTTCCGTATCACTAAATCGCCAATTGACCGCATTGCGTAAACGCTGTCCAAATCAAACGATGTATGTCGCGGTCATAGCCTATACATCGGCAATTGTCGCGAACGCCTGACTCATTCATTCAGCTCACTGGCCTTCACTCATTCAATCGTCAATCTAAATTCAAATGTTAAAGTTCATTACTTTGGCGAATAGTTTACGTGATCGTGACTCCTTGCTCACGCACTCGTGCAAGTTCTTTGATGAAATGTATGGTAGGTATTATGCCTACATTGTATGCCTTTTGAAAATTTCTAAAGTACGTGAAAGCTTGCAAGATTTCTTTCTACAGTCGTGAACTAATGAAATGCGTTCAAATCATTTACACGGTTCGAATAGTATCTGACCTTTGTATATTGTAATGGTTTATTTTTTTTCTGTTGAAGGCACAAAAGCGTTATGCAAATACTGGTATAAAATGAAAGTATTTCATAAGATTGTACACAGATTAGCCAATAGGCGATGTTAGTGGGAGTAGGTATTGTACCTACTACTGATCAGAGTACATAATAGTTGACTTCTATGTTTGAAATGACTGTGGTGTAAGTACTTGTGTCAGTGCTGAGAACTGGTACCCGGGTTCAACGTACAGCGCTAGATGCGCGGGGTCGGAGCAAGCGAAAGTGCCCCGCGATGGCTGCCGGTGATCTATGGCGCCGCGAGTGTGAGGCGCACGCGATCGCTTTTTGTTCATTTGATTAATTACTGGGACAATTGTCTTAGTAGAACAGTAGACTATGTGTATTGTATGTTGTTGTGAAAAAGTCACGAGAAGAAGGTCGAGTTAGTAGGACAGCCAATATAGTGAACACCAACGTGGGAGGACCCCATAAGATAGAATAAAAGCTTCGTTTGGGACCGACTTAATAAGCATGAATAAGCTAAGTTATTAGCTGATAAATCCTAATTTAGTATACTGATGTAGGTACTGCATATTGTTCTTAATATAGGTAGTGGTTAAGTAACACGAGCAGTGCAGCTGTAGATAACCGCCGGGGATGTGTGTCGCGATGCGCTCGTTATCGCTCGCCGCTATAAGTAGCAGTAATGTCAAGACAGTGCACTCACCCGCACTGTCACATACTATCGTGATGAGGCAGAAGGATCAGTCTGAACAACTCCAATTCAAGGGAGTATCGAGGTTCGCGTAGTTATCGGACCTGAATGCACCGAAGAAGTAGTTTCTTCCTTCTGTCATACGCAACTATCGCGTCTAATGATATGATCCGAATTCCTCTGTTTTTCCAGGACTTCCTCTATTTGTCGTTGACAACCTGGCCTCGTGCAAGTGACCGAGGCATCGAAAAATTCAGCGTCGATAGATGTATACATTGGTAAAATACGTCTTCAACCTATGATGAAGAGCAGCAAGAGCACAGCTGGTGACGACTACACCTTCTGTATCTATTCCACAGTATTATCAGTAATGACACACTACAGAAGCCGTAGCACCGTATTACGTGCGCCATAGAGTAGCGATTGCCGCCAATTGACCGTAAACTGGTCGGCGACGTTACGGTTAACAATTAGCTGTAATGACATATTATATGTGTCTGTATGTGTGTGTGTGTGAGGGAACCGCTATCTTCGGACACGTCCTATTGCTGGACTCCACTGAGTGTGGTGGCGTTTTATTTTAAGGGTAGTCTAGTTCAGTGTGCTCTTCAGTTGACTTTATTTGGAGCGTTTTTTGTAGAAGAAGACGTTGTTATGAATCCTGTAGAATCCGATAAGGTATCGTTACCCACAAGTAGAGTAGTAGTTACTAGATATTACCCCAAATCGGGGTTTGCCCTGTTACTCAGAACTTCATCATTACCATTATTTAGCATGGAGTAACTTCCTATCATTGACCTTCTCAAATTGATTAACTTGACAACCCGATACCCTGTGGGTAAGATAGCTATTCAGAAACTGTTTACTTAAGGAAGTATTACATCTTTTCTTTCAATCAATAATGGAACACGACATCCGCAGCAATCTCTCTCAAAGTCATTAGACTCATAAAAGTGTGAAATACAATAATTTATGACTTGCACCACAAAATACATAGGTACAGAAGTCAATCTCATGTATGTACTTCACTTTTCATGCCTAAACTCGGCGGTCGCGCTAGGGTCGTCAACTTTTTATGCGCATAAAACTAACGTGGTAGTGGTACTCGTGTCTTATTATTTGATTTCTTGTTGAGAATAAAACAGGAAAAATGAAATATAAACCAATAATAATAAAATATTTAATGTGGCATACATGAGGTTAATAAACAGGAGTCGTGGTGGCCTAGTGGGTAAAGGACCAACCTCTCAAGTATGAGGGCGCGGGTTCGATCCCAGGTCAGGCAAGTACCAATGCAACTTTTCTAAGTTTGTATGTACTTTCTAAGTATATCTTAGACACCATTGACTGTGTTTCGGATGGCACGTTAAACTGTAGGTCCCGGCTGTCATTGAACATCCTTGGCAGTCGTTACGGGTAGTCAGAAGCCAGTAAGTCTGACACCAGTCTAACCAAGGGGTATCGGGTTGCCCGGGTAACTGGGTTGAGGAGGTCAGATAGGCAGTCGCTTCTTGTAAAGCACTGGTACTCAGCTGAATCCGGTTAGACTGGAAGCCGACCCCAACATGATTGGGAAAAAGGCTCGGAGGATGAGGATGATGACATGAGGTTAATAAACACTTTCAACGGAAATTCGTTTGAACGAGATACCGAACTTTTTCAGAAACCGCAATTTATAATTTTGTTATTCATACATATACTTATAGGTACTTACTTATTACTCTTTACTTGCGAAAAAAAATATTTTTGTATGTAATGGGTTGGTACAGTCCCTGATCTAAGCTTGCTTCTACCTACAGAAACCTTGATTTGCGAGTTTTATTTCGTCTACCTTACAACGAGTTATTCCCAATTTGTCATTAGTACCGATTGGTCACCAACTATTTGTTCCATACACCAAATCCCGATTGGTCATTCGAGCAAAATAAATAATTTAATATTTAAATTTTGAGTTCCGATTCGTCACCCGCATAAAATTTCACGTATCAGAGTACCGTCAGAAATAAAAGTGTTAGAAAAATTTTAAATGAAAAACTTCGATGTGGGTAAAGGTATAGCTCTTATATAAATATAATAAAATTGATTTTAAAACACAGGTGAAGACAACATGGGCATTTTATAAACCCGAAAATGTGACTCGATACTTTTTGTGCCGGTAACAAAAGTACCAGGGGCCCATAACTAGCAAAGAGATTGTATACATAAAAATGATGAATGATGGTGTAAATTGGTATGTTTATCTACAACTAGCTTCCGCCCGCGGCTTCGCACGCGTAGAGTTCGGACATCGAGTTTCCAGATTTTTTTTTGCTATAAACCTCACGGAGCCCAAGACCTTTCCAACGAATGCAAAACCGTGGAAATCGGTTCGTGCATTCTAAGGTTATAGCGTCAGGGAGGAAAACCCGACTTATTTTTATATAATAGATTAGGAAAAAAACGTAAAATCCTGACACTCTTGACTGCTATTCTCCTGTAAGTTATGCGGTCCTAGTACACGGTGGGCAGTTCCATGGACACTCGTTGATTGGTATATTACTCATCTGATTTATGCGATCCTGGTATTTTGGTTTTGGCCGTGCGGTGTGTGACGCCGTTGAAATCGCGATTTTATTAAAGCGTCTTGTCATATTCGGAAAAAAACATAAACCAACATAAATAAAAAAAAACATATTACAATATTGTAAAGCTTATCTTGTTGACAGTACTTTTTACAAAATAAAGTACGGATGACCAATTGGGACTAAGTAAAATAAAATATTTTATTTAATGACAAATCGGGACACGTTTTTTATGGATGCCAAATCACTAAAATGACGAATCGGGCATAACTCCTTACAACATACTCTCGCCATGAATTATCAACTCCTACTACTTAGTAATAATCTTTGAGGGTAGGTTGGGCGGTTCGCCTGGGCCGACACTAGCAAAACTTATTACGGCATTGGACCAGAGGCCGCCAGGGCGCTTACCTACCCACCTAACTGTACCTACCTACTGCGTTTATTAAAAGAACCATCGAAATATGAGAAAATAAGTAGGTCCATACTATAGGTAATACGGCAGGCTAAATACGAAATCGCTTTGTGGGTTTTAGAAGACTTTCACAAAGCAGCCCGGAGCCTGGAAGCTGGTGATTGATACACCCGTGCATCGGAGAGCACGTAAATGTCGGTCCTGCGCCTGATCTCTCTCCGGTCGTGTCGGATTACCGTCCCATCGGGCTATGAGAGTTAAGGAATAGTGAGTGCACCTGTGTCTGCGCAAATGCTCGTGCACTATAATATGTCCTGCGTAGTTGGCTAATCTCCTTACACGAGAACAGCCGCCGTAGCCGGTAATCGGCTAGGAGGACATCATCATCATCAATACGGCAGGCTAAAAAACGACAGTTCACTGTTTATTGTTGTATTAAAACAACCGTCCACTGAACAATTACATATAATACGACTTTTTTTGTTGCTCCATTATTACTTTTTCTTTTGTTATTAAAATTAAAAATATTACAGTCAAATTACAGTTAGGTATGTATCAAAACGCGTGCACATTTATCTACCTTGTGTGTGACGCGCGTATCTCAAGAAAACGGCAGCCCCGCTCGCACTGTTTTGAGTTGTTTTGAGACAGCGCGTCTGTGAACACGCACACATAGACACCTATGTCTGCGTGTCTCGAACGCGCTTTATATGTAGATTGACTTCTGTACCTATGTATTTTGTGCTTGCACAGGAAGCGATCACTTTCACTGTCGTCAATGTATTCGCGAACAAGAGACGGCGTCGCAGAACACGCGTGTATCATGTCGATACTTGTGTAATGCCGTCATTACAGCGTCCAGCGAACACGGTAATACGCGCGCATCAATCAACAGCTAAATATTACTCGGATACATTACATATTGTGTGTAAACAATGTCTAGTTATTAATAAAAGATGTAACACAAGTATTACGGCGTGCTATCTCCTCAGATTTCATTTGGACTACATTGAATTCTAACTGCAGTGCAGTAAGTTGGTTTGTATGTTAACAATTGTTGGTGAATCATATCAAAGTAATAAAGCTCTTCCCACTCGTAAAGGCACAATCTATTGGAGTTTATGTCACAGTTATAAAGAGAAATAAGGATTTATTACAATTGTCTTTATTCCATTTGATTTACACAAAAAATCTCACTGGCGAAGTGTAGGGCGGAATGTAGTTCGGTGAGACGAGATTCGTGAGGTAGAGGACAAGGATTGGCAAGTTTTTTAGATCACAAAGAGCTCTCGAAGGAACATTAGTCGCTACATTTCCGTCTGGGTCGCCCACTGCCCTACAGTGTTATTGCTACACGGTGTTATTCGATGATTTCCCATCTCCAAAATAAAAGGTCATGTCAGAGGTCTAGCTGTGTACTACATAGATAGACATAAGCTGAATATATGTAATAGATAAGAACAATGGTTAGCAGTCGGATCAGACACGAATCAGTGCGCGTGAGACACATGTACCGCCGATTACGCTCGCCGCAGCACGCGCGCTGAATGTCAATGTATTGATACAGTAGGTGCTGTACCATACGTACGCACTGCAGGCGATAGTACGCGACCTTGCTTTGTTGTCGCGCTTCCGTAATACTGTGTAACACTATGTAACACATAGCAAGGATTATCAAGTAGACAAACAATACAACTATAACTATCAGTTACAACGAATGTCTTATTCTTAGGATTAGTGTCAAGATTAGTGTCCGCTCAAGATGTCCTAGATAGAGCGAAGTGGAAGAAGCAGATTCGGAAAGCGGACCCCGTCACAAGACGGGATAAACTCTAAAAAGAAGAAGTGTGTACCGCTCAAAACGTCATGGTATCGATGTCGTCAACTGATGATTGTTTGCATTATAAAGATTTAAAACAATCGAAAGTGTCCAAAGAAAGGCAACTTTAAGAGACAAATGTATGGCGTTGTGTACATAAAGTTGTGATTGATTCAAATGCTGTTATGTTATGTAATAATAAACGTATTTATTTATTCCAACAAAAGATTTGCAACTGAAGACAATGTGCAAATGACGTCCACATAGACAATGGGCTTAACATGCTAATAAATTAATCTCTTTTTGATTTTGCTAAAAGCAGTTTTATCTCCCGTGTGGTAGGTCTGAAATTTCAAAGCCGACTCAGCAGTTTTTCGTAGTTGTTGGTTGAGTAGAATTAGGTTAAGCTCCAAAAATATGAAATTCCCGCGAGTTAACTCCTTCGTTATTTCAGAGCTGGTAGGATTTATGTGAAGCGCCCCGACCGGCCCAGTCGCGCGGTCATTAACATAGCTCGCGAAGGTCCGCGCTCGGATGTGTGGGAATTTTACTTTTTTTGTTGGCATTTTCATAGCTACTTACTTTGACACGATATTGTTGAAACATTTGTTGAGAAGAATCTCTAATGAGATATTTAACATCACTGCTGTTAAGTTGTGAAATCTCTGAACGGTTTTCGAAAAGTTCTGCAATTTCCTGATTACTATCTCAGGATGGTTTCAGGTTTCTTATGAATAACTTGCACTTGTAGTCGTGGTAATATTTGGTTTATTAAACAATTCGGTAACAGTTTGTCGATTCGTGGAAACGGGCCCAAACGGATCATGTTCTTTGTTTATGAAACGAGTTGTGTTGACATTCGCCAATGTCGTCTGTTCCGATGCCCCGAACCAAACCATCACACGATTAAAGTAATAAACATCATTTGCATTTTTGCATACCTGCATATTTAACATTGAAATATTCCTTAGGTACTAAATTAACACCTGTCAATCTTAGAGGGAAGGCGTATAGGAAAAATTGCATAGTGTACAAGTTAATGTTTATGTACAAGTTTGTAATGTTGGTGTTGTATTTGTTGCAGGGGTGCAGAGCTGGGAGACGTGAGCCTGCTGCGGAGGATGCCCAACGTTGAAGTACTCGCACTCAGGTATACTCTTACTTCCTATCATGTAAACCACATCTGTTATACCGAAGCCGTTGTGTCAGAGTCAACTATTGACGGCCTCTGACATGGAGTTGTAACGGCTGCTTTCAATGTAACAGATAAATCAGAAAGGCACAATTCTACCACCGCAGACTCAACTCTTTGTTGCTTCATCATAGGTTATCCCACAACAAAGCAAACCCATCAATTCCGTTCATTGTACAACATAGAGTTTGCGGTATCCGCGTTCTTTGTAATGACCCCTGCACTCTACTTCAATTTGTGGTAAAATATTGAGGCGGTTAAGAAAGTAGGTACTCTGCTGTTACTAATCTATATTTTAATAGTCGTATCAATGGTCCCTCCTCGTGTTAAAGTATTCAGGTATTGTGTACTACCTCCGTCATAGCCGTCCTTCAGCCGATCATTAATATCAAACAAACTATTATTCTCAGGAGTAAGTAAAGTTTTATTGATTGATCTGTAGAGCTCGTACGCTCTATTGTTTTCTTTTGATAAATGACCACGACAAGGTCGGCCTATTTACCTCTATATGTTCGATACAAGTGTTTTCAATTTCATATTGAATTCAAATTGAAACCTTGAATAGAAAATCTGCGTAAATGAACTAAACACATTTGCTAAACAAATATGTATTCCTCTTTGCAATTCAACGGTTTAAACTACACTGATATTTATCTTCTTTTTAAATCGAATTTACCTGGCTTTTGCTCTTAATTTTGTTCAGATGCATTAATCTTGCCCATTTCTTGGCCTGTTGTCAGCCGCACAAATAAACACATCGCAAAGTCATTACGAATAATGAACAGTGTCTGTTTTCGGAGAACTGCCGAAAGTTGAGCATCATTCCATTATAATTGACACCAAATTGAATATTAGGAATAGTGCATAAAATTGAAAAGTCCAAACATTAGTACAACCATCACCTGTACAAGCATTGGTTCCACGAAGACTTGCATCGTGATGTGTCGGTCACGCAAATCGCGGTAACGTGATTGATTCGCCACACGCCGCCCGCAGACACGGCACCATGCTATACTGTTTGACTTGTACATGTTACTGTTTAAGCTATTGGTCTTGTCTGATGTTCATTCAACTTCTTCCCGTGTACTTATGAACTAAGGAAACCGTCACGAAAACCATTTCTAGGGTAGACCTAGCCATCTGGCTCAATAGATTCAACTGTTTCACCAAACAAACAAACTTGTCTGAGCCTTAAAAGGAGTTGTATAATGTTACAAACAATTCCTTGTATGGAATGGAGTGCAATGATCGAGGCTCCGGCAGTCGTTAGTCCGTCAGTGAAGACGTTGATGCGTCTAGACTGGAGTGGACAGCTTGGCGGGAAAGTGCTGCGTAATGCGGTGATTAGCGTCAGCTGCCCAATCAGTCGTAGTTTACGAGCGAACACTGACACTCGTCAACTCGCACGCACTAGCTGACATGACTGATGTAAATGGATACGTGAACGGTAACTAAATCAAAAGATACGAAACGATTAATTAATTAATGAGAAGTCAGATTCGGTCTTTTATGATATACCACTATAATGAATATACTTGACATAAAAATTGCAGAAGATGCTTAAAACATAAATGAATAAAGTCCAGGAAAACAGTATTGTCACAGAAAGACTCAACTTTAATAAAAGCGTTTCGTTTCAAATTAAAAGCTTTTAAAAAGGCCCTTTGCTACAACCAAAGTAGTTTAAGACTGAAAGTTAGATCGGTATTTTCTCCTGTGAACTACCTGTGTACTATTCAGCTATTAAGTACAGATGCGCCTCGGCTCCATCAGCAATATGACTCTAAGTAAACTAATTTCTTGAGCAAACAGTAATCCAATAACTTTACTATTGCACAAACTGCAGGGATTACAGAAGGACCACTATGTACTGAAATAGACTCAGTCTCACATTAATAAATAGATGACAATCCATGAGGGTAAGAATGATGACATCGTAATGACAATCCCCTGATATCTACTGACCAAAAAGCTCGCGTGCCTCTTTAGCTGCTCCTTGTGTTTCAGATCAGTGGTAACTTTCAAACTGTCACGCAAAAGATAATGATGACCGAAAGCATTAGTGGCCTAAATAGCGGGCTTAATTATTCAATTTATCTTTAATGGAATGCATTTGAGACACATTATATTAGTCCTTCTGTGTGTCCATATTACTATGTCCGTCGTGCTCAGTGGGCCCGTCCGCCGGGGTCGTGACCCGTCTGCCGGACGTTGCGATGCTATCCTATTACTGACTGTCTGCACTCCCGTAATTGCCTTTATAACTTATACCACTACAATCGCGTTGTCATGTCCAGCTCAATGACAAACGGCTCACAAGATTAGTACGAGTAAAGGCTTTTGTGTAACTACTTCAAGCTTACGGAGAATACTTTGATCGCCTTTTAGTTTACATTAGGATATTGTCCCTCTCCCAGTCCGCCAGAAACAATTTGTATTGCAATGTAAGAGAGCACTGAACTTAAAAATTTCTGTTCTATTAGATGGAAACTATTCGCTGGTATTAAACTGTCGGCGAAAGTGCAGTACTTTAATTAATTTGTGTGTAGCTGCTAATGGTTTCCCTTTCCCTGCACCTGTGAGAGGTCGTGACCTGTCTGATATCTGCTGTAGTATACTTACGTATGTATGTATTGACCGTCTGGTCGTTTTCGATATTGTCTGGTTGCTCGTTACTGCCGGCAGCACGCCGCCCTCAGCTGACACATTACGTGTCACTTTTATTGCTAATGGCGAGCTTTTGTTTACGCCAAGTAGCGATCCTTTCATACATTATGGAAAGGATTTCGTACAGCCGCATTTTTTCTTCGGATTACCTTATTTACTGTTTATTCCATTTCCATATTTTATTTCCCTGTATTACATACATACATATACCATGCTCGATAACAAAATATTCAATCTCCGGTATATTTACAAGTACGATCGCGTGAAGAGCTCGAAGCTTCGAAAGAAGTTTTTAGATAGTCATGTTCGGAAATGAAAACTGCTCATCGAGCATGTCATGGACTTACTTACGTGAGTACTTAAGGGTGGTCCTTTGACCAGTATTCTTCAAGCAGCAATGTTTAGCATGAACTGCAGTAGAGTACCTACTAAGGTAAGTAGGTGCCTACATGCCTCACAAGTATGTAGTGCGAGAGTTTCTCAGAGAGATGTGACACTGATACTGCAGTAGACAGCAGTGCGTGCGCCAACCACGCGTGGCGAGTGTATCTACTACGCATGCACATTGATAGCATTCATACTTTACTGTTATATAGACATGTATTAGCAAAGCATCAAAGCAAAGGTCTGGTGAAAAGATCTTACTAGGCAGTAAAAAAGGAAGAAATAAAAGAAAGACAGATGGATAGACTGCGAGGCTCATTTATGTATATGGGACATTGATTACTTTTGCAAGCCTTATGCAATTGATTATACGTTTGAAGTTTACAAGCCAATGAATTCATATCGTAAAAACCATGAAGAACTACATCCAAAGTACCTACACAATGGTTAATTAACGAACAGTAGCACTCGCAGGCACTACTCACGGTCACGGCGATTAGTGAAATGCAAAGCAACAGTTAACACCTCATTGTGTGAAACAATGCACAATGATCAGCATCCGTCTGACCGCAGCACTGCTGCCGATGTAAACACTTCCGCAGCGCGGCCGCCCCGCAAGGACGCAGCCAATCAGAGCGTGCCGCGACAAGCGTTGCCCAATCACGCGCCGCCATCGCCGCGTTGACCAATCACGAACCACCGTTGCACTTTCAACATTTGAATTACAACGGATTCTCAATTTTATTAGTTTGTAATTAAGGCTGGTTTCTGATTAGAGCGAAGGTTAGAGGTTTGTGATCCCACAGGAAGGCAGTGTCGGGTTGCGGCGCGCCGGCCTTGCAGAGAGAAATGAGCCTTCTGCGAGAGATCGAGTTACATGCGTGTGTTCTGTTAGTTGTATTACATCTCATATGAATATGCAGCAGAGATTTTTAAATATTTAAAAAACTTTCTGCCCCTTTGGGTTTTATATTTAGCAAGATCTGACAGCCAACTGCACTAAACGATATCCATAAGGTTATTAGAACAAGTTGCAATGTCTTTTCTCCCAATTCCAGTATAAACAAGATCCGCACGCTGGGCGACTTCGCGGGCTGCCGGCGACTGCGCGAGCTGTACGTGCGCAAGAACGAGATCAGCGACCTGCACGAGATCCGGCACCTGCGCCACCTGCCCGACCTCACCAGCCTGTGGCTCGACGAGAACCCCTGCACCTCGCACCCACAGTCAGTTCTCTTGTAATTCGTATAATCTAGATCGCCTACTGGTCGCTCGCGCGATCGGGTTCGATTCCTGGGTTTGGCCGAAATATCCTCGTGGGTTTTAGAAAATTTCACAAAGCAGTCTGTTGGACGTCGATAATTGATACCTACACCCGTGCATCTAAGAGCACGCTAATGTTGGTTCTGTTTGTGATATCTCCGATTTTATTGGATTGTCGTCCCATCGGGCTATGAGAGTGAGGGAAAAGCGCACCTATATCTGCACAAATGCTTGTGCACTATAATATATGTCATGTGCAGCTGGTTGATTTCCCCTTATATCAGAACAGCCGCCGTCGCTTCTCTAAGGATCCACAAAGCCCCGTACATAGCTTCCATCAGATACCCTAAAGCTCGTTGTATACTTGTGTCAGTGTAGTTAGTAGTTACATGTTGTGTTCCAGGTACAGGATGACAGTACTACGGAATCTGCCCAACCTGGAGAAGCTGGACAACGTGCCCGTGCAGCCCGACGAGGTGAGCGCTCGTCTGTGTGAGTGAGCCACCGTGTGTGTGTATACTGTGCTGTAGGTGACGTGTGTGTGTGTGTGCAGGTGCAGGAGGCGATGCGGCGCGGCATACACATACCCGACTCCGATGATGAAGGATACCCACAGCAGGTGAGATTATTAGACCCCTTTTATTTTTCAAATGGGAAATCTTCAAATGACCCCTCCCGCTGTGGTTTAGCAGCGGTGAGGGAGTGTCAGACTCTTACTGACTGAAACCCATCACGTTCCTTCGTAGGCCTTTTATTTACCAGGGTCGCGATAACTTTTTCGCACAATCCCGCAACATTACTAGCCCCCTTCATACATTTGTTGCTCTTGTCAAGTCTCCTCAGAAACACTGTTATATTGACATTTACTACCTATAAGATTTATTTATATATATCCAATTTAATTTCCGCAATCCAGTTCACTGGTAAAACAATATCCGCTGGAAAGGTCACATGTATGAATTTGCAATATTGGACATGAAGGCCTAGAACCTTTCCCTTTTTATTCATAAGTAGATAATCATTGATCTATACCTTATATACCGGAAAGATCCTTCAAATGATAGATATGTGTTGATAGATCCGAATTAGTAGAATTCATGGGTAATGCCTCGTCAGGCATATAAGATTCAGGGCTGCTAAACTGACATTGAACATCCTTGGCAGTCGTTACTGGCAGTCAGGAGCCAGTAAGTCTGACACCTGTCTAACCAATGGGTATTGCGTTGCTCAAGTAACTGGGTTGAGGAGGTCAGATAGGCAAGCATAGTTGTGCAGAGGCTCGGGAGATGATGATGAGTGCTTGGTGTTGCAGCAGGAGAGCTACGGCGGGTACCGGCAGCGCTCGTGCGAGTCCAGCCCCGAGCGCTCGCCCGACCAGTTCGCGCACTACTCGCGTCGCCCGCGGCATGAGGTTAGTACCCCAGTGTCTACAGGACACCTCCTCCTCCACACTACTCGCGAGGTTGGCAAAGGTTAATCGAATAGGAGAGTGTGGACGGGAACTTCGGCTTACTCTGCCTCTTAGGGTTGCTATCAATGATATTATAAAGAAGATACGCTACGTTCATACTAAGCGGCGTCAAAAAATTGTTGCGTTCTTATTACAAACGTACTTAAATGTCATTTTCAACTACGACTGCGACAGATAATTCGGAAAGTATGGTACAGAAAGAGATAGCTATTTGTAGTGAGTTGCGCTTGAAGTATAAGCAGACTAAAACAAATTACGACAATTGTCTGAATTCGTTCGCAACAATTTTTGCGTGCCAGTGCGATATCTACCTCTTTCTATTTATAATATCATTGGTTGCTATACAAATAAGCGAGCCGGCATTATTCAGCACATCTGGGCGACAAAACCGAATATATGAAGATGAATCCTCGGGAAACACAATGCGCTCGGCCTAATCTCAAGAACTGCAACAGTCACCGCATTGTAAGGTTAGGTAATCAAGACACAAGTGAAACACCAGAATGCTGTTAACGTACTGAATATAATTGAATAATAAACACGGTTATATGGCTTAAAACTACTACTACATCACATCTCCCCCTTACGAAGAAAAAAAAAAATACAAAGTAGGGTTTTTTTTTCTTAGAATTAAAGGTTAGTATAACTTAATCTAACAAACACTGGATAATAAAAAATGATTAGTAAAATATAACATTGGTGTATATACTTATGAATACGCTTACTTTGGAGTACATATTACTTATATAATAAACTAAAGAGTACATTCCGCACATTTATACATTTTAGTGCGGTTTTTATGTACCACATCTTCTTTTCCATTTTTAAGAATTTTTACGTTACAGTCTAAGTCGCTCAGTACTAAATACGGTCCTAAATAAATCGGTTCCATTTTATTTTCGGATGGATTTCTTAACAATAACAAATCGCCTTTCTTATAGTTTATAGGGTTAATACCCATGTCATATTTATTCTTCCTCTTAATTTTACTTCGAATTAAATTACTACGAGCATCTTGGTGAGCTATCTGCAGTCTGTACTTCAATTCTAAAGCATAGTTGTCATGAGCGTATAGGGGATCTACTACACCGGCGTTAAAGTTTCCTGGTAATAAACATCTTTTACCAAACACTAATTCATGAGGCGTATAGTTGGTTTCCGTATGGACCGTATTGTTATATGCGAAACACCAATACGGCAACCAACTACTCCACGCCCCTGTCTTATTTTGGCAACTTATTCTTAGATACGCACCCATAGTTTTATGCGTGTTCTCCAATGCTCCAATGCTCTCATGGTGATATGCTGTAGAACAAAGTTGCTTAATTTGTAAGAGTTGGCATACCGCTTTCATTGTGCTGGAAATGAACTCCGAACCACGGTCGGTTGCTATCTCACGTGGTATGCCAAACCTTAAAACAAAGTTATCAACGAATCCACGAGCCACACTTGCCGCATCTTTGTTGTGCAATGGATAAGCTTCGGTGAATTTTGTTAACTCACATTGCAAAGTGAGCACGTAACAATAGCCATTCGCATCCCTCGGGAGCGGTCCCACGATGTCTAAATATATTTTTTCTAATGCCGAATTAGCTGTAGTAGTAACTGACATTGGCTGCTTGACGCCCACCGAGTACTTTTGCCGTTTACATTGATCACACTTAGAAACATAATCGATTATGTCCTTCTCCATGCTCGGCCAAAAATAATATCTTTTTATATTGCTTGTCATTCGCCTAACGCCAGCATGGCCACTTGTTGGTAATAGATGGAAATCATTTAAAATGACTTTCCTGTTATCCAAACTGTCTATTCTTTGCACATGATTAACTACATAAAAACGAGGTCCTAGCCATTCCTTGTAGTTGTTTATCTGCTGTCAGTGGCGTAGCGTGGGTATCTGCCGCCCGGGGCAGTTGTCGATTTTGCCGCCCCTTTCCGTGTCTTTTTTTTAACAAGTGTTACTGGCCGTTTGTCATTTTTAACCGACTTCAAAAAAAAGGGATTTTTTATTGTATCGACGTTAAAAATCATCAAATGACCCTTCCCGCTGTGGGTTAGCAGCGGTGAGGGAGTGTCAGACTCTTACTGACTAAAAACCGTCGTGTTCCGCCGAAGGCCTTTTATGTTCCAGAGCCGCGGTAACTCTTTCGAACAACCCGCAGCCCCGGCAGAAGAGAGAGGTTCTCAAGTAGACTTTTCTTTTATATCTTTGTTACTTAAATTCTTGAAGGTGTTAAATTTCCAAATGCGCGAGCGAAGCGAGCGCGAAATTTTTATCGGACTTTAAACATAAATTACGTAAAATTTAGCCCAAACGTATTTAAGTTCTTCTTTGTTGACAGATGCAAAAACAAGGGCATGTCATTTTTGAATACGCGAGCGAAGCGAGCGCGAAATTTTTATCGGACTTAAACCAAATATTACGTAAAATTTAGCCCAAACGTACTTAACTTTTTGTTTGTTGATAGATGCAAAAATAAGGGCATATCATTTTTGAATACGCGAGCGAAGCGAGCGCGAAATTTTTATCGGACTTAAACCAAATATTACGTAAAATATAGCCCAAACGTACTTGACGTTTTGCTTGTTGACAAATGCAAAAATAAGAGCCACAATATAGTTTCTGAATACGCGAGCGAAGCGAGCGCGAAATTTTTTATCGGACTTAAACCAAATATTACGTAAAATTTAGCCCAAACGTACTTAACTTTTTGTTTGTTGATAAATGCAAAATTAAGCGCATACAGTTTCTGAATACGCGAGCGAAGCGAGCGCGAAATTTTAATTATTTTTTATTTAAGACTCAAAACCAAAATTACGTAAAATGTAGTGTCACGTGTGTTTTAAGTACCTGACAATAATTAATTTTAATTTTAAAAAGTTTCAACTTTCTTGTTTAATGTTTTGTTATTGTTAGACAGTTTTATGTAGTTGCGAACAATTTTTTTTAATTGGGTAAATTTTGCCGCCCCCTAAAAGCTGCCGCCCGGGGAATTTGCCCCCCCTGCCCCCCCCACGCTACGCCACTGTCTGCTGTGCAAGTTCACATAAAAGGGCCTTATTTTTATCATTTCGGATTATACATATTTCATTAAGAGATATTTTTTTACATAAAACTAACAAATCTCTCACCAACTCGTCTCGCGCTGTTGATGATCGAGATACTGTTGTATTAATGTAAATAATAGACTTACTCGGCAGATAAGTTAAATATTTATAATTTTCCATTACTATGCCCTTAGATAATAACTTGTCTAGTTGTTTACTATCAGTAAGTACTAGTTCGGTTATATTTGCAGGTTTTTTAATTATATCAACGATCCTAGGCTGGCGGGACGTCAAGCCGGTGTCTACCGGCGCCTCACTGTTGCCATTTTTATTGGTACTCATTTCATGTTTACGAATTTGTGCCCTTGTCATCACACTAACTACCTGCTCATTCATTATTTTCAAATCATCGCTTGAAATCGTAATTCGCGAGAGTGCATCTGCTACCGAATTAGTTTGACCTTTGACATATTCTATATAAAAATTATACTCTTCCAACTGTAATCTGAACTTCAAAAGCCTACTTGATGGGTCCCGCATGCTGAATAAATAAACTAACGGCCTATGGTCGGTCTGTATCTTAAACCGTTTTCCGTACAAATAAGGTCGAAAATGCTTTACACTCCATACTATCGCTAGAAGTTCCTTCTCAATAGTGGGATAGTTCATTTCCGCCTTATTTAAACCTCGACTAGCATAAGCTACAGGCCGACCATCTCTGTTGCACAATACAGAACCAATGGCTTTGCCAGACGCATCAGTTTGTAATAAAAATTCATTGCCTTCTGAAAAGTCGGGATACTGAAGCACTGGCGGGCTCATTAAAGCAAGCTTCAAAGCTTGAAATGCTTGTTCGCAGTCTATGGTCCACACGAATTTCGCGTTTTTAGAGCATAACTTATTTAAGGGCTGTGCTAATTCTGCAAAACCTTTTATGAACTTTCGGTAGTAATTAGCAAATGCTACGAATCGTTTTATCTCATCCGCGGATTGCGGCCTTGGGTAATTTTTTATAACGTTAATTTTATCTGGATCCGGCAGAATTCCTGTACCTGAAACTACGTGACCTAAGTATAATATTTCTCTCTGTAAAAAATTACATTTAGCCGGGTTTAATTTCAGATTGACTTTGCGTAGTCTATTAAAAACATCCATTAAATTTTTATTGTGAACATCTAAATTGCGGCCTATAACGACGAGGTCATCTTGATACACTAGACATTTCTCAAAATTGAGACCAGACATTGCTATTGTCATCATTCTACTGAAACTACTGGGGCTAGATTTTAGCCCCATTGGCATCCTTGTCATTTGGTACTGATTTTTACCCGTCGTGAAAGCTGTACAAGGTCGACTATCTTTATTTAAATTAATTTGGAAGAAACCCTGATACAAGTCTAAATGGGTGAAGTAGATTGCCCCGGATAAGGAATCCAATATTTCCGAGATATTGGGTAAAGGAAATTTGTCGTCCTGTATTTGATTGTTTAATTTACGGTAATCTATTACCACTCGCCACTTTCTATTGCCGGCATTATCGAGTTTCTTTGGCACTAATAACAATGGACTGGACCAAGCACTTCTAGCCTCTTCAATAATACCGTCATTTAACATATTTTTAATTTGATTATCAATTTCTGACTTTTGCGAGTATGGCAACCGATACGGTTTTGTGTAAATTGGTCTGCTAGGCGGCTTTAAATCAATAGTTTGCTCATATATCGGTGTTGTGGATAATTTATCTCCCGGTAGATGGAAAATGTCCGGATATTTGGCGCATATTCTCTCAATGGACATTTGTTCCTCAGTATTAAGTCCTTTTAAATTAAGTTGTGAAAACAACATTTTTACTCTATCCGCATTAACCGTGGGTGTGTTAAACTGACAAATAAAATAATCATTTAATTTAGCAGTATTAAAATTAAAATTATGCAATGACACGTCTTTGTCTCCCGTATTCAATATGCGTACCGGCATCCTTCCATTTTTGGGCTTAGTTAACATATTGGCCAAGAAAATACTTTCGCTAATTTGCTGGCCTAGCACCACACATTCGTCCTTCAAATCGGTGTTAATAAAATGAACGGACTCACTTCGTGCTGGCACTTTTATGTAACAACTACCAATATCACGTGTAAAGCAATTAAAGGTAAGTGTAATATGATTCGACTTTTCCGTTATTAACTGTATTGTATTAGACTCGAAGTTCAATGTAGCTCGATATTTTTTGAAAAAATCCTGACCTAATATTCCGCTACCTTTACATGGTAGATTTTTAAAAACATAAAATTTGTGCCTTAAACTGTACTCATTATAACTTAAACTAAGATAAACATATCCCTCCGAATATACATCGCCACCGATGCCCGTAACACTGATTCTCTCTATATGGTATGGTATTCGTAAACACTTTAAACACTCGTACTTTATTCCAGATATTGATGCACCGGTGTCAATTAACCAGTCATGCGCATGTTGTCCGATTTTGAGTGATACTTTGTTTAAATTATTATATGAGAATATGACATCAGGCTCGAAAAAAATGAGTAAGCGATTCATTATTCTTATCACCTGGCTCTGCCTCGTGATTATTTTCCTCTTCGTCAGGTGTTGTACCTTCATGATCTGTTGCTATGACGTTTATGTCGTTTGGTGATCTAAAACCGCGACCTCGGCCTTGCCTACCCCTGCCGCGAAAATAGTTATTGTAGGTCGAGCGCCGATAGTCATTATTACCTGCAGGTTGCTGTTGCGAATGCTGTCCTCGTCGAAAGTTTGAATATGCATTTTGCATGGGCCCGCGTGAGCCAAAATTTCTTTGCGCTCCATATCCTCGCCGCCCTCTCCTAGACCAAGAAAAAGGCTGCTGGTACATACCTACAAATTCTTCTGAACCAGCCGGAGACGACACTTCCTCGTCTAACGCTGCTTGCACCGCATCTGTCAAAGAAGAGAAATTACGCGCAGCCACGATGGTACCAAGGCGACGATCCCGCAGGCCGTCGGCGAATCTTTTTATAGCAGTTTTTTCATTTAGGGGTCTTAATACATTGTAACTACTCGAATTTCCTTCGGCCTGTGAAATAGTCAAGTCCACGAAGATTTCTGTTATTTCTTTGGCAAACTCTGAAATGGTCTTGTTATTCTGTCGACACTGCTGCAGCTTAGTCTGCAGGGCGGTAAAGCTTTTTTTTGGCAACAGCAATTTCCGCATATCTCCTATAAGCTCATTGACACTATCATATTTTTGGCCTAATTTTAGCTTGGCCTGCTGCGACAGCCTATTTTTTAAAACAAATTGTATCAATTTATTCTTACACTCAGAACTAGATAAAAGGGAACTATAATATTCAACACCCTCTATTAGTTGCTTAGTATTATCATCATTGTCAGTCATGAGTGGCAAAAGACTCAACGCAATTTTTAAATTAAACTTTTCTTCAGCCATTGTAGAAGAGGACTCTTCCCCTCTTGTTACCGCTTTACACAATAAAATAACTTCTGAATACAAGGTATCAAATTGATTGCAAATTTTATTCACTAATGAAATCTCTTCAGTGCAAGTTTTTCCCGATTCAGATTTACTTTTATATATGTCCAAATATTCATTATATTTTACAAGTATACTACGAGCCTCTTTTTCCTTTGTCTCTAATATTTGACCTACTCTGCGACTAGGGCCAATTTTAATCAGATACTTTCTTATAGACTGTAGCTCGTTACACAAAAGAACCAACTCCTCTGCCATAGCATATTGTTAAAATATTTTAAAACTATAATAAGTATACATACAAAATAATGGTGAAGTTCTTATCCAGTTTAGCTATTTGCCGGTCACTTTCAGAAACACTTTTGCACACATATTCTATTTTATTTCTTTCTCACTATGGCACTATTTTTCCACACGCACTCACTTTTCCACACGGCGACGTTTCACACGATGACTTCAGGTTTCCCGAATGCCGGCTGCTGGTTTGCTTGGGATTGGGCCCGCTTGAGAATACTGGAATACCTCCTCAACCTTAATTGATCCAGCCTGCGTTCAATTTGTTTGCCATGACATCGCTTATAAAGCTTGTATATGATCACCAGTAAACCAATCGCCAGAATTGTGCAGATAACTATGAGAATAGCGTTGGTCGTCTCATGTAACTGCCTCGTGTAGGCTGTATTCGAACCGGCACCCGCAGTTTGGGCTATCACCACCTCTTCTTTAGAGCTTGAGCCACCCATTTTTATAATTGAATTCGGGAAAGGATGAGCAACGATATGTCAAATACTCCAAACGCCGTGCAGTAAAATATTCCATGTTATAAGTTTGCAATAGATCGCTTCACAGATTGTTTATAGTTCGCGCCCATATAAGGAATCTCCGCGCGCGCTCCTCACATGAGCTCATTCACAGACTCCTGTTACTGGCAGGGTCGCCATGTAAGGTTAGGTAATCAAGACACAAGTGAAACACCAGAATGCTGTTAACGTACTGAATATAATTGAATAATAAACACGGTTATATGGCTTAAAACTACTACTACATCACAGCATGCCATTCGGCTTTGAGCGATCAAGGAAATTCTCGATAGGCACAAGCCGAACAAGTGTAATAAATGCTTCGGATCGTTTTTAACCCCCGACGCAAAAACGACGGGGTGTTATAAGTTTGACGTGTCTGTGTGTGTATGTGTGTGTGTGTGTGTGTGTGTGTGTGTGTGTGTATGTGGCATCGTAGCTCCCAAACGGATGATCCGATTGAAATGCGGTTTTTTTTTGTTTAAAAGGTATGTCAGTCGGGAGTGTTCTTAGCTATGTTTGGTGGAAATCGGTTCAGGTCTTCAAGGTCATCAGCTCGTTTGCTAGATGTGATAGGAATGTTACACGCTCAGTTTACTTGCAAGTATATGTGGGATCTGAAATTTGAAACACTAATGTCTTTTGGAACCACTGAGCTGGTCTGCTGTTAGGGCACGAAGGTAGGAGACGTAACCCTGAACTGCCTTTTAGTAAACCCATCGAGTTTGGGCTCGTTGAATTTGTCTTGACGAGTTCTCTTCATGTTTCTAATTGACGAGAACCTGATGCTGGAAATGAGATGTGGCGGATGAAACCCTGAAATGCCGGAATGAAACGGATAAACCGATTTATATTTTTGCTGAAAATCTAGAATGTCCAAAGGTTAATCTTTATTGTTTCTCAATCTGTGCAATTCTCCCAGAGCCAGTTTGTCATGAGGATTGTTAAACAGCTTCCTTTGGCCGAGATCGCATATAGCGACCCCATCTTAAGATAAAATAAATTAAATGAAAGAAGGAAAAATTAAGGAGCTCCTTTAAAAAGCATGAAATAAAATTAAATTATAAATTTAAAAAAACCCCCGACCCAAAAAAAGTACGCAATAATTATGACAAAAGGTTAAAAACGCTAAACCCTATAAAAAGCAAAAAATAACTTTTAACACTACGTAAACTAAATTTTGACGTGTCGGGGGACCGCTTTTTACCTTCATAAATACTTACTTAGATCAAATGATACCTACCTAATTACAACATTCGTTTAAAAAAAAAAAAACACGTATCTAAAGTAATGAATAAGAGCGGTCCCCGACACGACAAAATTTAGTTTACGTAGTGTTAAAAGTTATTTTTTGCTTTTTATAGGGTTTAGCGTTTTTAACCTTTTGTCATAATTATTGCGTACTTTTTTTTTGATCGATTTGTTGTTCGACATATACTGCCGAACCGATAATGTCGGCCCCCTTAAGTGTGTAGCAACCCTTATTTCTTCATCATTGGCTCCACTTTACGGAATACCTTGCCGAGGAACTTGGCGACTAGTGTGGAGGACGCTTCGTTACAAACGTTAAGACACATTTACCTCTATTTTCCTCTTAACCCTAGTGTTCTATAGTGTGAGTCCAGAGTCTCACTCACACACACTTCTGTTCGAGTGATTTTCGTCTTAATATTGCATTATAATTTCGTGTGACTAGTTAATTAATGTTCTCTGTACTCTTGCCTTAACCATGTGTCGGAATGTCGAGTTGTCTTATCGCAGTGTTCCGCTGATATATAACTAACAGTAATAAATAAATAAATAATAAAAAAAAAAAAAAATAAAAATCTTTTATTTTCAGGCATCGACGGCCCATAGCGTGTTAGTAAACAGTACAAACTTACAAACTATGTTAGTAGTAACACACAAGTACAAAATAATATAAAATAATACACACAATACATCCAGGATTATTAGAAGATTTATCAAGTCCCATGTCTAACATGCAGCTTGATAAATCTATCCATAACAGGCCCTTCTAGCCTTTCTGAAAATACCTTCAGAATGCTGTTGCTGCTTCCCCTCGATCTGCGTACCACTGATGCCACTTTTTTGCGCATGATCGCGAAATAATCATCAGTGTGCGCATCCGCGAACATCCCTGACGCACTACAGTAAGGTGGAAGCCTCAACAGCGCCCTGAAGGCGTTATTATATTGAATGCGCAGTGCGCTGTCCGCTTTTTGTGTATGATTAGCCCACAGACTGCTGGTGTAGAATATTTGACAAAACGCTTTAAAAAGTGTTATTTTAACCGGTGCTGAACAACCAGCAAACCTGCGCGCCAACATGTTTCCCCTCACAGCCAGCGCCCTGCGCTCCCTTTCCATATCTAGATCGTCTTTTAAATCCTCTGTCACAATATGGCCTAGATATTTAAATTGTGTTACCCTGTTTAGCGGTAACCCGTTCAGTTTTACGTGTGGGATATATGAGGGGCTTTTATTTTTTCCCTTAAAAACCAATAACTCACTTTTCGTGGGATTATACTTCAGCCCATGCTGTTCAGCGTACCTTTCACATATAGTGAGTAACTTTCTTATTCCCCCGATTGTGGGGCTCAGCAGCACCATATCGTCTGCGTAACTTAAATTATTTAAACTTACTCCGTCTACATGGCAACCGACATGAGTGCTGCTGAGCTCAACAAGCAAGTTGTTGACATAAATATTAAATATTCTCGGGGAAGTCAGACCCCCCTGCCTCACACCACATTTCAATTTATATGGCTCTGATAATGCGTTAGACCATTTAACAAAGTTCCTTTGCTTTTCATACCAGATAGATAATATTGACACCAATGCAGCCGGAACTCCCGCCCTCCGAAGCTTCTCCCATAAAACGTTATATGAAACTAGGTCAAACGCTTTGGAAAGATCTAGGAAACAAGCATACACCGGTGTCTTCCTGTCCGTATAATATTTGACAGTGTGCTTTAACGCAAGTATTGCACTCTCTGTAGACAGCCCCGCACGAAAACCGAACTGTGTGTCGTGAAGTTTTGTACAGTTACTCAGGTGCACGTCAAGCACACTGTCAAACACTTTGGCTATTACAGTTGCTAACGAAATTGGCCTATAGTTCCCTTTGTCAGCTATGTCTCCCGTCCGATTTTTTACAATAGGAACAACTAACGTATCGAGCATCTCCTGTGGAAGATAAGAATGGCCCATACAAAGGTTTAAAAACATGGTTAATACTCTTGGCAAGTGCACACCGGCATTTTGAAGATGCTCAATGCTGAGCCCATCATGCCCAGGAGACTTTCCCCGCTTCATACATTTAATGGCTGCTTTTATTTCTGTACACGTAAACTTAAAGGGTGCTCCTGACTGAGAAGACTCAGCATCGTTCACCCTTCCCATAGATTCAAGAGGTGAGCTCACAATAAACTGCTCTTTAAATATATTAGCTATCCCAGTGTGGTCACTCTCACCCTCCACGCTAAATGGTAAGCTTGGAGAGACATTGAGCTTTTTAGTACCTTTCCAGAATGTCGAGAAACATTTCTTAGAATGGAGTGAGGCCAATATATCCATTGCAATTTTTTCTTGATTCTTAATGACCCATTTCAGTTTTGATTTAAATATTTTACGACTTAATATCATGTCCTCATAGATAGGCCCACTACTGGGTTCCCCATACCACATCCACAATTTAAACTTAGACCTTGCTCGAGTATGTACATCTTTGACATGCTTGTTCCAGCCTTTTATAACCTTATTTTTAATAATGACTTTAGACATTCGATTTACACTAGCTGATTCACTTAATATAGACACTATGTCTTTATACATCGAATCCAACAATAACCTATGATTGATATCATTACAAAAATTATCAGCACAAAGCTCAAAGTCCTTTGGAAAATCTATGTTTTTCAATTTATTGTTGCACATATACGAGTACTCCTTTATTTCATCAGGGCTTCTTTCACCCCATCGTACACCATTAAGTGATGATTCAATTACACAAGTTTTTAATCTAATAATATTTACATCGCATTCTATTTTTAAGGGAAAGTGATCTGACCAAAACGTATTATAAATAACCTCAATGTTTACAATTGTTTTTCCCGCCGCTTGTGTGACAAGACAGTGGTCGAGCCAGCGCTTACACCCGTGTGAGTCACTAATGAACGTGTATGTTTGCGATAATATGTCTAAGTAATCTAAGTCCGCGCATATTAATTCTTGCTCACTACAAAAGCTAATAAGTTCATTACAAAATGACTCACCCGGGTGCGCGTTGAAGTCTCCCAACACATACACTGCTTCAGCATTATTACTTTGAATAATAGAATACATCTCGCTAAGGCACTCCGTAAAAAGTGGTAGATTTTCACGACAATCCGTCGGCATATACATGTTTATAACCAAAAAACATCTGTTGTTCACTACTATATTCACTGCACATATACGGTCACTGACACATTGTACCTCACTCACGTAGCTAAATGCAGTTTTACGCCATAGTATGGCAAGCCCTCCGTAGGGCCTCCCTTTACACATGCCAGCTGACGTGTCCACTGATGACTTTCCCGTGTAATTGAATTCCTGATGTACACTATCAAGAAAGGTTAAATCATGTGGGTATAGCCATGTTTCTTGCAGCAAAACAACATCAGCTGTTTTGCACAGTGAACGTACACAGTTCACCGACCTTTTGATATTTTTGCAATTGAATGTTATTATGTTCATTTTTGAACTACTATCCATTATTTGATTTTGTAATTGCCTCACTTCCAAAAATTGAATCATTTTTGTCTTCCCTTCTATTCTTGAAATGAATAAAACGCCTAAAAGTCACGCCGTCTGGCCATATCTGGTCATCTAGGAACACATCCAGTTTGTTTTTGTTAACAATCAGTTTAAAGGCATTGTATGGTTTTTCCCTTTTCATTGTTATTTTCTCAAGCGAGACGGTCTCCGTTGTTTTATTTTTAATATATTTGCATATGTCATCTATCGCTACGTCCTTGTTTACGTTCGATATAAACAAAGGAATTTTGACATCCGCTGCTTTAAATTTCTCCGCCACATCTGTGGTCGCTTTGCCCGTTTTACTCGTAAAACGGTTTTTAGACCGCCTCTTTTGCACTAAGGTCCACTCATTTGTTGGGTTTTTAGGCGTTTTCCATTCACCATTCCTTGCGACCTCCGCCATAGTAGACATTTTTAATTGACAGTTTTCTGCAGGACAAACAGCTGACTCGGACAACATTTTGTTTTCCAATAGTGTCGAGTTAATCGGTGCAGGCGCACCCGTTGTGATCGCCTCAGTGTGCGTGCAAGCGAGAGAACGATACTTTGGTGACACAGTGCGCTCGCGCTCTGGACTCGCACACGTCATGATCGAGTTACCGTCGCCGTACACAGGCGCCGCCGGTGATAATCCTACCGGCCCACTGTCAAGCAAATACCCTCCTCTTTTCTTCGCATTAATATTGCGCGACAGTAATGATGACCTTGGCATATTTGATTCCAATTCTAGCTTCAATTCGTCTAGTTGGGCGACTGTTGCATAATTACTTTTTATTTCATTGATTTCTCCACGCATTATCAACAGATCTTTTAATAATTTGGTCACATCCACATGATCAAATGTAACTGGCGGTAATTTTTGCAAGTCACGGGCAACGAAGATTGGTATAAGATCTGGCTCTGTCACTTTAAAGATACATATAATATCCTCCAGGTCTCTCACTTTTTTCCCTTCTTTGCGTCTATTCACTTTCTTCTTGTCCGTTTTAATTGAACTAAACAGCAACTCCTTAGCACTGTCCACTTCTTCCACCGTGAAGGCGGTATCACAAATCCTTATAAGGCTCTCATTGTCCATCACGTCTATTTTATTTTGGATGAAAGACAAAAGTTCACAAATCACAATATTGCAATTCACACATTTTAACGTCTTCGCAGACATTGTCGCGTTAATAGGTGGGGAGACCTATATTCGACCGTGCGCGGGCGCATCCAGGTGACGACTCAATGCCATCCTCTCCAAAATCAGTTGATCCGGATAAGCTATCAAATCTCACTGTATTGATAGTCGCTGTAGTATAAGATGTGATTGTTATCGCGATACATTCGAATGTCCATTGACGGTAATGACTACATAATGTGACAAGTGCTGTCACTGTCAGCTGATCGTGACACATCGTGTGAACCGATGCTTATCGCGTTATGTAGTATTTGTTTATGTTCGGTATGCCGCTTTCTATTTATCATATGTTAATTTTAACTATGTTTGATGAGAATTAATTTGGTAATGTACGTACAGGTACATGGTAAATACAGGATGAATTTTATTTCCTCCAGAATTAATGTTCGAGTTTATGTTATGTGAATTTTTGTAGTAGGTAACGTAAAATTCATCCTGTAAACAATATGTTTATGTGCAATAACTATTATGTCTAATGCGTGTGTGTGTGTGTGTAACTAACCGTCGCGGACGGTCGCAGGGCAGCGACAGCTCGGACGCGGGCGGCGACGCGCCGCCGGACTGCGCGCGACCAGACGCACAGGTCAGACTACTGTCGGTTCTGCACATCTTTACACTAATACACTTGCTTACTCAATATACCACAGCACGTCATGTACAGATGACAACAAATCAACCTGACTCTATCTGTCAAAGGATGTGTTTCAAATCCGGCCCACTCTATGTACAGTACGTCGAAAATCCAGAAAAATCTATGTAATTCGGGAAAAAGTACTGATAAATTTCTTAAAAGTTTTAATATGGCGTGTCGACAATTTAGATTCTCTCTTGTCAAAAAAATGTCAATGAATCATAGATTTGACACTTAAGACAAATAAACATGTCAAACGTCATCAATCACCGCTCGATTTTTCTGTGTGTTGCAGTTTCAAGTGTATGTTTTAGTGTTTTACAGCGAAACAAAGCCAAATTAATTTAATAGGATCATTCAAAACGGTTGCAATTATTTTTACCTATTAGTGTATGGTGTACAAGGAGCGGGCCGGGGTTCCATTCCTTTTGAGACAACTCCTTTCTTTAGATTTTCAACCTTATCACAAAAATAGAAGATTCGATTGGTAAACTGTGACAGATTCGGTTTGGCTGTCCTGTTGACGTCTGTACCAGTGATTGTAGATTAATTCAAAAACTATTTTGCCACACCATATTTAGATTTATGTACTATGAAAAATTCGACTGCTTATAAGTGCGCACTTAAATTATGAATGATATCAAATGTTGCAACACGTCATTTGATCCAGTCTTCGAACAATTTGCTCGGATTTGGTTTTAGCACTTGCTTCTTTGTACATCATCTAGTAAGCGTGTGTATGTGTGTGTTCAGTGTCCGCGCTCGCCCCCGCGGCGCGCCCCCCCCGCCGCGTCGCCCGACGCCGACGAGCGCTACGACCATCCCGCCATGACGCGCTCGCACATCGAGGTCAGTGCACAACACCCGCCCACACTCACACACATACTCATCGAAACACTCACACGCTCATCCAAACTCACTCACACACTCACCCGAACTCACTTACAAACTCAAACCAAACTCACTCACACACTCATTCGTACTATCCCATACTCACACACATTCATTAATGTGTGTCTCGTGTTTGCATTAACTGAGTGCACTCAGTGGCGTGTGTCGTGTACTCGTGTGTTGTGTATGACACGTGTGTGTTGCAGGCGCGCTCGCCCGACGCCGGCTCGCTGCGGCACTCGCTGTCCGCGCAGAGTGTCAAGGTGAGTGCAACTCACTCACTCACTAATTCAGCTTCGTGTGTCTTACTATGATCACCGTTTAAATTAAACTTTAAATCTCTTCAACCATTAATCAATAGAGTCATTTACGTCTTTTTATGGAAACTTCCCAAAGAGATGCAGACGAAAGTTAAATTCAAAGAGGTTTATTTTAGAATTGAAGTAAACTGCGTTTGTGTTGTACAGGAGTACTCGTACTCGTCTAACGGCGAGTGTCGGTACCCGGCCGCCAGCGGCGTCGCGTCGCCGCCCTGCCCGGAGCCCTACTACGAGCGACCCGACAGGTCAGACCTCCTTACTACACAAGTGTTGCTCACACTGTATAATACTCATAAGTGTTGATCTATCAAGTTTCCTTAATGGGTGTAATATTGTTGTAAAATACTTAAATCCAGTTTGGTTTGAAAAAAATCAAACTTGAAAAGTGCTCGTCTCTCCTAAATAGTTTTGAGTTGGGAGGGTATTAGGAAGGATGTGATAAGAAAGATGGTGTGCGGAGTATTAAAATTTTGATAAATAAAGATAAACCTCAATTATTCAAAATAGGTTGAAAATCAGCACTTTTTGAAGGTCAAATTTACAAAATACAGCCCCCAAAACGCCCACCCTTCACCACTTCCTGTGTTTGTGCTGGGAAGAAGAATCGTTTGGTTGGGTCAAGAATTGAATAAGCGACTATGTATATTGACGTCTCGTCATGTTCCCCTCTCATGGCAGATGGGCTTGCAGGTCGGAGTCGCTGGGGCAGGCAGGCGGCCCGCGGGGCGAGTGGGAGTACCCGTCGGCCGTGATGGCGGAGCACCGCGGCTTCACGCGCCGCCCCGTCGCGCGCAACTCCAACCTGCTCTCCGCCGTGCTCTGCCTCGTCAAGGAGCTCGACTACCCCAGCCTCGAGGTCGCTGAGATGGCCGTCAGGTGACAACAGTTCACAGATCTAGCCCACGCGACAACAAACAGTTGCCTTAAGTGTTCGCACAGAGGTCATCGACCTGAACGACATTCCGTGACATATTGCTATATTCCGGTTGAGCGCCTTAAATAAAGGTTGACAATTTTGACAATGTGACACGAATGCAAAACAAACTACTGCTGAAAATAATGGCTCCAATTATGTAATTGTTATCATAGTATTTACATAGATTTTTAGCTGCAGTGTATTATTAAACAGAGGTTTTTAATAAAAAGTCCCATCAAGATTGTTTAACTTTAATTAAGTGTTTTCTCAAACGGAGTGTGCATAGATGTTTTTTTGTTTGAAATATATCTCCTTCGGTCACCCTGTATAATGTTAATGAGATAAAGTTGTAATATAAGTAACGTTTCAGATGTCGCATGGACGAGTTGGCCAACAGCCAGTGACGCAGCGCCGCGCGCGGTGACGTCACCACTCTCTAGTCAGCGTGCGCCACGCCACGCCCGCGCCACGTCCGCACGTGCGCCACGCCGCGCCCACGCCACGCCAGCGCCCGCGCCACGGTCGCACGTGCGCCACGCCTGCGCCACGCCCGCGCCTCGCGTGCAGTGCGACGCGCGAATGAACTGTTGTACATAGTGAGGCCGCCCGCGCCGACACACATACTCGACAATACGCGTACCACGCTACTAGCCTCGGTTACATGATCAACTTGCTGGAACTTTAAGATTTCAGTCTGTCTCGACTTCCCTCGTTCCAAAGTCAAACTAGGAACCGATGTAGCTTAAGTGTCTTATAATTTTCTAATCAAATCAATTGTAACGAAGGACGAAAATGAATTTGAACAGAATCCTAAACGTGAACAAACGTAAATGTACCGAATTACATAGTAACGATGAACAAAGCGACTTGCCGTTTGAGCGCCTATTTTATGAGCACCCATACTTCGAATACTTAAGACTTAGCGCAAATAAGCTCTAAAAATATGTGCTCAAACATTATTTTTACGAAAGTGTGTAATGTTCCTGCCTACTCCACGGTAGTGTGAGTGTGTGTGTGTACATATGTATGTGTGCGCGGGCGGCAGTGAGGAGCAAATTAATAAGTAATGTACTCGTAATTAATAGTATTGTAATAAATTAACTTGCCGTAACAATAACGACGTTTTATTTACCCTCACTGCTCAAGTTAACAGCACCCGGTGCGGCTGCAGTGAAGTTGTGTAGTCCCCAGGCCGGCGAACAAATTTTTTTTTGATACATATACATTCAAGACTTTGTGAGTGCCTTCCTTACGATGAGTCCGACAAACTTATCGAATGCGCAAATTTTGGTGCCGCTGCGTTTTTTAATGCTTGACTCCTGAAATTGTCGATATGACGTCACTATGGCTCTTCGTACATACACGTTTCATTTTTTGAGATTCGTTTAATAAAGTTAACTAGAGAATGGTGGTCAACTTGTCCGATAAAGATCGTGCTGCGTTTGGAGTGTCCACCATCCTGAAAATGTCGGTATGACGTCACTACGACTCTTCGTACATACACGTTTCATTTTGTGAGGTTTGTTTAATAAAGTTAACTAGAAAATTGTGGTCAACTTGTCCGATAAAGATCATGCTGCGTTTGGAGTGTCCACCATCCGAAACATGTCGATATGACGTCACTGTGTCTCCCCATGCATACATGTCGGACAAATACAACAATGATAGATAATACTATTCTTATTGCAAATATCGACTTGTCCGACAAATGTAGTGAGTCAAATAGTCAGTTCGACAAGAAAATGAGAAAAAATATTACAATTGGAAGAAGTTTATTCTTTTTTTTTAATTTGTGACTTAAATATTCACGTGCATTATTTAAGTATATTAAATTGGCATACTACTTACCAATTTTAATTACTATTTTAGAAAAAGTAGCCTGACTAAGACGTATGGTTGATAGTTTATATTATGTTAGTTTATATTAAGGAATAATATCCCACATTTATTAATGAACTATATATCAATCAACAGGTCTTTTTAAGTGCAACATTTTGTCTCAACATACCACTTATCAATTCTTAGTATTTTGGAAGATATAGCCCAAATAAGGCGTATTATCGATAAGTTTTACTATGTTAGGGAATAATGTCCCACCTCTTGGTATGAACCATATATCAATCGAAAGATCTTTTTAAGCGCTATATTCCTTCTTAACATACCACTTACCGATTCTTAGTATTTTGGAAGACATAACTGACCTACGGCATATTATTGATACTTTACATTGTGTTAAGGAATAACATCTCACTTGAAGTTATGAGCCATATTTCAATCAAAAGATCTTTTTAAGCGCAAGGTTGTATTAGCATAACTCCGACAAATTGTTAGTACTTTAAAAGCTAGAGCTTTTCTAAGAATATATTATCGGTAGGTTCTGTCAAGCTAATCCATTACTTCTTTAGTAAAAAATTATATATTATTTGAAAAACCTTTCCAAATGAAACATTTCGTGTTAACATACTTCCGACAAATTGTTAGTGTTTAGAAGCTAGAGCTTATTTAAAATTATAATTATTGATAGATGTTTTCAATTAAATAAATCCCATCTCTAGTAATGAGTTATACATCATTTAAAAGACGTTTTTAAATGCAACATTTCATATTAAAAAAACTTCGGCGAATTGTTAGTATTTCAGAAGCTAGAGCTTATATAAGATTATTTTATCGATAGGTGTTTTCAAGTTAATAAATCCCTCCTGTAGTAATGATACATACATCATTCGAAACGACTTTCTAAATGCAACATTTACTATTAACATACTTCACACCAATTGTCATTACTTTATACCAAATCTTAAAATATATCTATATTTTCCGGACGGTGGACACTCCATATGCAGCATGATCTTTGTCGGACAAGCTTACCACAATTTTCTAGTTAACTTTATTAAACAAATCTCAAAAAATGAAACAGGTATGTACGAAGAGTCGTAGTGACGTCATACCGACATTTTCAGGATGGTGGACACTCCAAACGCAGCACGATCTTTATCGGACAAGTTGACCACCATTCTCTAGTTAACTTTATTAAACGAATCTCAAAAAATGAAACGTGTATGTACGAAGAGCCATAGTGACGTCATATCGACAATTTCAGGAGTCAAGCATTAAAAAACGCAGCGGCACCAAAATTTGCGCATTCGATAAGTTTGTCGGACTCATCGTAAGGAAGCACTCACAAAGTCTTGAATGTATATGTATCAAAAAAAATTTGTTCGCCGGCCTGGGGACGTGGCTCGCACCGATTGTAGCTCTCAGAGTATTTTACGAATATAATTTAATATTGGCGTAAGTATGTCCAGAAGTAAGTAGATGATGTTATATATATGTCGGCGCGTTGATAACATTGAAGTTATGAGCGGGTAACCCCGAATAGAGTAGTAAGTGTCACGATGAGTGATGGCAGCAGTCATTCAGGTGACAGGTGCCAACTGAATTGTGCACATACTAACCTATTGGCTCGAAATCTAATTCCATCTTACTGATTGGGTGTGATTGTGAATAAAATGGTGAAGAAACCAAATAATGGAACGGTGGACTACACAAGCGTGCCTTTATTTTCGAATTCCGGTCGTTGCAACGCTCACGATGCAACGTGACAGCCATGACCGCCGCGAGGCTCCTTCTGACGCTCCCACATCAGAAGTGGGATGCAATCCGAATGCCCACATGTGTTAAGGATTGCCCTGCTACGTGTTCAAAAGAGTGAAAACGCTAGTAGCGAAAAAAAAATGATGTCTGATACGATACTGCTATCACAAGGAAGAATTCTGTGTGGAAAACATCTCGTACTGCAAAATGATGTTCATGGAGCTGTCTATGTAGAACAAGAAGGTTGTGAATAGATTGGTTTCGGGAGAATTTGCCACGTGAAGATAAACTTCATGTTTTGCAATCCTTATAGTGCCAAATAATTACCCAATAAAAAAAAATGGAACGTCAATTATTTACAATGGAGTTTTTAGAAGAAGATTTATAAAGAATTTCAGCGAAGGTACAAGTATGGTAACCACGGTTATGGTTATGGTATCGGTTTCCATTTTTTTTTTTTTTTAAGTCAAGCTTGTTATCGAAGGTATGCTAGAAAATTAACCGAATTTATCTAATTTTCATGTTTCAACAATGATGGTGATTATTGTGCAATATGGCGACAAAATTACGGTCCTGAATGGAGCATCCCAGCTGCCTGCGGAGCTTGACGTGTCACCGTGAGTTTAGAGTGTCGGTGCTCGTGCATCTCCGTGGTGCCTGCGAACGTGTAGCCGCTGTACTGCGCGCCATAGCGATGTGCGCATCGTCACGCACTTTGAGTGGAAACCCGGTGAGACCGATCCATTTTTGCTGTATGTTGAGGTTATTTTGTCATACGACATTTATAAACTTGAGAGGCAGTTTCAATCGCGTTAAAAATTAAAACCCCAAGTTACAATATTTCAGTTTTTGCGTCATTGATTGATTAAATGTGCATCAGACTATAGATTTTTGGTAACATTTTGCGCTAAGTTGTACCAATGACGGATACCGGGGTGACTTGAAAAAGACCCGTTGGCCTCGTGATGGCATTGGGGTCACCAGGAAGAGACCTGTGTAAAGTCTGCGGTACTGTTGTTTTTATTGTGTTAAGCTGTACCTATGATGGGTATCGGGGTGACTTGGAAGAGACTCGTTGGCCTGTGTGACGGCATCGGGGTGACCAGGAAGAGACCCGTATACATCGGTGGTACAGTTGGTAACATGTGTCTGATAGCTTGGCTAAGGGAAACCTGTGTGACAGCTACTAGCCTGTTGTGTCATGACTAGCCTGTGTGGCAACGACTAGCCTGTATGGCAATGACTAGCCTGTGTGGCAATGACTAGCCTTTGTGGCAATAACTGGCCTGTGTGGCAATGACTAGCCTGTGTGGCAATAACTGGCCTGTGTGGCAATGACTAGCCTGTGTAGCAATAACTGGCCTGTGTGGCAATGACTAGCCTGTGTAGCAATAACTGGCCTGTGTGGCAATGACTAGCCTGTGTGGCAATAACTAGCCTGTGTGGCAACGACTATCCTGTGTGGCAACGACTAGCCTGTGTGGCAATAAGTAGCCTGTGTGGAAATGACTAGCCTGCGTGGCAATGAGTATCTTGCATGGCAATGATTCGCCTCTGTGGCAATGACTAACCTGTGTGGCAGCAAATGGCCCGTGTGGCATTGACTTACGGAAATGTGTGACTTTAGGGAAACATTTTGTTTCGTTTGGACTTCAAACTTGTAACCACTGTAAGTTGTTGTATAACATGAGCAAAGGGAGTTATTTGAGGGGTCAGGGTGACCGAACGGAGTAGACTGTAAGATGAAACGGTACACACGAGGACGTGTGATAATGCAGGACGGCCGTGTCGGCGCGTTGATAACATTGAAGTTATGAGCGGGTAACCCCGAATAGAGTAGTAAGTGTCACGATGAGTGATGGCAGCAGTCATTCAGGTGACAGGTGCCAACTGAATTGTGCACATACTAACCTATTGGCTCGAAATCTAATTCCATCTTACTGATTGGGTGTGATTGTGAATAAAATGGTGAAGAAACCAAATAATGGAACGGTGGACTACACAAGCGTGCCTTTATTTTCGAATTCCGGTCGTTGCAACGCTCACGATGCAACGTGACAGCCATGACCGCCGCGAGGCTCCTTCTGACGCTCCCACATATATAACAAATATCTTGGCCAAAATATAATAATCCAAACACGTTCAGCTTTGTTTGTTGGCAAAAACCTGAAGTGCCATCCGAAAATGCTGAACCGATATAAAAAATTGTCCGTGTTTGTAAGCTATACTACACTGACCATGGTTGATTGATGCAGGCTATATTTTATCTGGGTACGGGAAGTTCTAAGAGGCTAGTTATAAATGCCTCAGTGGGAGAAAACTCATCTCAAAACTAATAAAGGTCCTCATCATTGTCACCTGGCAGTTTATTTACCGAGCCGCGCGGCCCTCACTCCGGCTGGCTTCACCACGAGAGAGCAACCACCTATTGCTCATCTACACTTCTATCTATAGCAATCCTACTAATATTATATATGCGAAAATCCGTTTGTTTGCTACGCTTTCACGCAAAATTTACTTAAGTGCCATTTTTTTTTAAATAAAGTACTTAAGTACATGAACAAATCCCTCGGGACGCGGGTGCAACCTCGGGGAACAGCTAGTGTTCAGGCGCAGAACGCCTTCAAGAAAGTTAATAGCAACGAGTTGCGCTCAGTCGTAATATCAATGTTCTGCGTAGGCGTTTGTTTATTCTCATACAAAATGTAATGTCATCGGGCACTTGCCCTTGACACATTGTACGTGCAACATCTCGTTTTTTAATTAAATGTATATTCGGAACATTCGGGACTTTGATTGGCACCAGTATATCCTCTAAAGATATAACAGCTAGTAGTACTAATACTAATATACAAAAAGGAGATTTTATTGTTTAACTCGAATAGGTTCCGGAAGAACTAAACTGATTTGAATAATTCTTTCACTGTTAGAAAGTTACACTAAATGCTCTGAACATGGGCTGTTTTATATAGGCACGGTTTTCTCTGGAATGCGGTCGAAGTGCGGCGTGGAACAGCTAGTCATCATTATATCAGTCAATTGTCATTGACTGCTAAACACAGACCACATGCCATCCCCGTTGGGGTGTTGCTCGTCCACCCACCGTAGTTCCTGCTTACACGGTAGATTTAGCAAGACGTCTTTACCTGACTTTATGGCTAAGTATTTACACAGTAGCTCCTTACTTTTTTCTTAACAATAAATGCTATATGAATACTATCAAAGAATGAGTAAACGTCTTTAGTTATTGATGTGGCGAATAAGGATAGATAGCGATTAAATGAAACATAACTGTATTGTGTAAGCTACGGCTACATATACGGTGTGAGACTACCTCATAGTAGTATGAGTAGAAGACGACAGAGTAAAACCTCTTCGGTGGCAACATTCGAACGTGGAAAGCGTTGACAGATGTCACATGGCGACAGCCGCGAGTGCGCAAACCGCCGCCATGCTGGTCGCGCGCCACACCACCGCCACTCGCACGCCACGGCCACGCCTCGCGCCGCGACCTCGCTCCCACTGCGGCGACCCTCGGCGACACATCTCTTACAGCTAGTGCTTCCCTAGGTTAACGAACAGGTACGTGACAGTGACAGATACGCGTGTGCTCGCGAGCTTCCGACCCGCGTGGCTGGCGGGGGACTCATGAGTTCTGCAAGTAAGTAGCGAGTGCCTGACTGTGCTGCCGGCGTCACGCATTCCAATACTGATAGCTATAATGCAATAGGTGAGTTCTTGAAAGCTATCATCATAGGATTGCATCATTTCATAAAGAGGAGTGATGATTGGATTATTGTTCAACTGTGCCAATGTAAGCCCTGCTAAGATTAGGCTAACGTGGTACGGCAGAGTTATCTCCCGCGGTGTTGTGACAAGTGCAGTGGTGTGTGTGTGTTGCAGGCGGCGGCATGTCGCTGTCGGCGCGCTCGTCGTCGGGCTCGTGGTCGCGAGCCGGCGGCGCGCCGCCCGACATCATCGACCTCGACAAGTTCATGCGCGGCGCCGTGCGGCCCCCGCGCCCCGAGCCCGCGCTGCGCTGCGACCAGCTCGTGGTGGACGCGGGCGGCTTCGGGCGCAAGCAGCCGCCGCCGCCGCCCGCCGCGCCGCTCCCCGCGCCCTCGCGTGCCTCCAGCAGCAGCGGCAGCCGCCCGCCGCCGCACGCCAAGCGCTTCTCGCACGACTCCGGCCTGTCGGACGGCAGCTACGCGCGCCGCAAGACGCGGGCGGCGCGGCGCGGCGCGGGCGAGGCGCGGCGCGGCGCGGCCGAGGCGCGGCCGCCGCCCGACAACGCCTCGCTGCGCGCCTTCCGCGCCGTGTGCGAGCGTGCTCTGCTGGACCAGCAGGCGCAGATCGCGCGCGTGGCGGCGCTGTGCGAGCGCCTGTCCGAGCGCCCCCCGCGCCCGCCCCGCGCGCACCCGCCCTCGCCCGACACCAGCGACGTGTCCTCCTCCAGCCGCAGCACGCGCGACCAGCGCCGCAAGGACAAGCACCGGGTGCGTCACACCTCCTGTGCCCTGCCCCGCGCCCCGCGCCGCCCTGCCTCACGCCTGCCCTGTGTGTCCGCAGACGGAGGAGTGCAAGACGTACAAGATCATCATGAACAAGCTAGACGAGCTGAACCGTCTGTTCGCGGCGCGCGCGCGCTCCCCCGCCGCCCCGCCCGCGCCCCGCGCGCCGCCCCCGCGCCGCGCCGCGCCCTCGTCGGTGTCGGTGTCGGTGTCGGACAAGGTGGTGGCCACGGAGCCCGAGCGCGCGGCGCTGGCGGCGCGGGCGGGCTCGGGCAGCGCGCGGCTGTCGGCGCTGCGCGCGGTGACGCACGCGTGCGCGCTGGACATCCCGCCGCGCGACCCGCCGCTGCGCTACAACGTGGCCACGGAGAGCGTGCTGCAGGCCGACTCCCGCGTGCCCTCCAGCGCCGGCGACCCGCGCTGCGGCTTCGACCTCGACGACCCCGTGCATGTGAGCATACCACCCGCCACGCGTTTTTTCCTCCATTCACTTGTCCATGTAGCACTTCGAATATATTAATGTACATGGTCTTCGTACCTACTCACATTGGAACGGCGTGTAAATTCGTAGACCCTAGGCCTACTACCAAAGACTAGAATGGACATCGCCGAATATGTTTAATCTTCGCCACCTGGTATGGCGTTCCAATGTGCGCAGGGCATGACGTGTAAGGAATAATGATTCAGTTGTACTCGCAAGCGAAACGCCTGCAAGCGCTGCCGGCGGCGACGCGGCGCGCGCGCAGCGTGGAGACGGCGGAGCGGCGCGGGGCGGCGGGCGGGGCGGCGAGCGGGGCGCGGGGTGGGGGGCGGGCGGCGGGGGGGGCGCGGCTCGCTGTGCGCGCTGTGTCGCGGCTACTGGCGAGCACTCACGCACTACCTCGCCGCGCAGATCTTCTGCTACCCCGAGACCGCCTGCGTCTAGCGACACACACTACTGCTATCTTATTACTATTATTCTATTATATCATACTTCTAAATTTATCCTGCCTTTCCTTGCCTCAAATCCCTGTTTCATTTGTAGCTAATCGCTATAGGTATATATCTGATCTCCTATGAAAAAAGCGTGCGTGCAGCAGTGGTGCGCCGTAATTCAGCTAAGAGGAGATCTAATTCTCGAAGCTGCCACACCAACGATAGTGCTGCAGTTGAATTACCTAGGCAGGTATACATACGATGTTCAATGTCGATGTGCAAGCAGTCAACCCTGAATGTGAACATTAACAGTTGACACCATTGAATGGTATCTACGGTCTGACCTGACGCCTTTGCAATATACACCTACTATATAAAATTGCTATTCCAATAATTAGGCGTCGTGCATTGAGTTAAAGGACCGATAAAATTCGCAATTCTTCTTTCGACGTCCGCCGGCATATAGGTCATCATCCTCCTGCCCTTATCCCAATTTTATTTGGGGTCGGGGCAGCATGTTTTCTTCTTCCATACTCTTCTCTCTGCCGTAATCTCACATCTTACGTCGCACCCGCCCGTTTTGGTGGGACAACTTGCTGCTGCGCGTCGCTTGTTGGGTAAGCCCTAGCCCTATCACTCATATAATTTACTCTCATCATGCTGCAGGAGTTTTGGCATGAGTTTTTTGGTCGGCCGCCTGCTGACACCATGGAGAATGCTTTTGAGGTGATTGATGACTCGTCACCGTGCGGGTGGCCCAAAGTGCAGATGTTATGCACTAGCCTTTAGGTTCCCTTAGTCGCCTCTGACGACACCCACGGGAGAGAGATGGAGAATGGAGAGGTCCTGTTCTGATCCGAGACCGCCTTTTATTTGCTTCAATGTGGTAATAAATCTACTGTTCCATGTTAGTGAGAGCCTTCTTAAGTAGAATTCGGGCACAACCACATTGTAGTTTAATTCTATGTAAATGAATGAAGTTACCTAATATTGGTATCTAATCCATATCCATAATTAGGTAACTATTAAAATAAATTACAACTTCCTAAGCAAGGCAGTAGGTCACACGCAAAGAGTTCACAAGTTATCAGCTGTTCTGTGCGAAGTTCTCAATGAGATCTGACAGCAGCGAGTGTTGTCTCTGGCTGAAAACACGCGTTCACGAAAAAAGAAGTTGATGACAGAACAGAACAAAAGAAAATTTCGGCCATGACTCAATCAAAATTACACGTGAAAATAAAGTCTAAAATATGATCACAGCAATCAACACGATGTAGTGAGCTGCCCGCACACAGACTGCGAAAACCAAACAAATATGAATAATTCCGGCGCTGGCATCTGGTGGCTGCTCTGTCTACTAATACAGGTGGGTGAAGTGCTTTCATGAGAGCGCGGGCGCGGCTGGCGGCGTCGCGGCGGTCGGAGTACTCGCCGCGGCTGCACGAGTGTGCTGCCCCGCGCGGCAGACACGTGTCACCAGACGCGCACAGTGTTTACACTCTCTATCCGTGATGTGAATATGTGACAGTGCACTGACATGACTAGGTACCAAGCCCTGCGAGATACAGCTCCAAACTAGTGACTCGCAACGACACATTGCGAATACTTCTCATTTATTTTCAACTACTTGTACCCTTGTAATAGATGGGTGCAGCAGGGCTGATATATTACACGTACATTGTAGTTACATATTTACCTTCTGTTCTATTTCAGGCGTATGGCTTTTAAATTATGCTTTTTGCAGGATGATTTATTATACCTAATGCATGCTTAAATTTGTTGCTCGTCTTAATTACAAGGACGTAAAAGGGAACCCGCTGTGACTGATTCGAATATTGCGTTAACTCCCGAGCGCCACTGGCAGGTCAGTGCGTCGTAACGATGAGGGCTACATGGTATGTCGTGTGTGTCAGGTGGTCGGCGCTCTTGCCTGCAAGAAAAAGCCGTCGTGCCGCCCGCCGCGCTGCCCCGGCGGCTGCAAGCCCAAGTACTGGTGACCTGCACGAGACACACTTCTACACGGAGGAAAAATACGTGCGAGGAAACCGAAGAATATTATGGTGAGAGCTTCGCGCCGGTCGAGCCGGGTGGTAGTAGTGAGTAGTAGCGCAGTGACGGTCTGTGTGCGCAGTGGTACGAGTTGGCCGCGTCGCTGTGGTGGTGGGTGCTCTGCCTCGTGGTGGGCGCGAGCGGCTGCAAGAAGAAGACCATCTGCCGCCCGCCGCCCGGCGGCAAGCCCGGCTGCGGCGGCCGCGGCCGCCCGTGACGTCACGCGCCAGCCGACGCTCAGCTGCACCAAGCCCTAACGTATGTTCTGCGCGTCATGTTCTCAAGACCATATTATAGGTCTGGCAATTTTATGTCTCCCTCAAAATAAAAATAAGACTATATAACTTTTTTGGTTTCCTTACATTAATTCTCTTACCATAGATTTGAGTTGCTAATCTCCATTATAGCTTGCAACATATTTAAGCATCACATATTAAAGACACTCTACTGATGTTCCTATCTCAGTTTTATCTACTACACTTAAATCACTCAGCTGCCAATCTTTCTACTATTCTACATGTAATATACTTACATACAAACCTATCGAGACCGCAGGAGTGATGTTCTCTGTTTGGCTTCTTGTTCCAGTGTACCTAACAAACATCACTGGAGCATGCCTGGAGCAAGTTCTTCCAGAACGCACAAGTGATGGCAACTAAGAGGAGGGAGCTCAATCTACTGCACATACAAGCTTTCATCCAAGAATCAATTCTCGTGAGTATTGTAGTTGTGACACGTGTGCGAGACCTACTGTGACATAGCATGTTATAATATTCACGGCAGTGTTTGTTCGTTGTGCGCAGAGGTGCGCGGACGGCGAGCGCCGGCGCCCCGGCACTCAGCGCCGCCGACACCACACCGTCTGTCTTACGGCGCTTTTGTAGTCGTCATATACTTACTATTACCCTTTTATACATAAATCAGAAAATATACAATAAAAACACAAAAGGCAATTTTACATTTTTTTTATTTTCCTTAAAATTATGCTCCTTACATGACTAAATAACTTCAGTAGTTCCTGAAACAAAGAGATACATCTGTTACAAATTGAACTGGTACATGTTCATACAACACAGGAAGTGGTGAAGGGCGGCGTTCTAGGGGCTGTCTTTTGTAAATTTGACCTTCAAAAGGTGCTGATCTTCAGCCTACTTTGGATAAATGATTTTTTATCTTTATAATCATCGGCAAGGATATTGAGCCCTGACCTTCAGAAGTGATTTATTGGTTTATTGCCTTAAGTGTACAGTGAGCAAAGCGATCCCCACTCTGCCGCCGAGAGCTTATTATCCGTGCCGATAACTATGTCTGTTGTCGCGTTATATTGCAGTTGCCAGTCAGACTAGCACAACAAACAATATGTTTATATTCATACCCACTGGGAACTGGACACGATGCAATGTGCTTATTGTAAGGACATTGATGACAGTGAGTGCGGTGAGAGGTGGAGTAGAGAGACTAGTACTATGTACTCACTTAGTCAGTATGCCGTCCTTCTTGGTGAGGCGCACGATGCAGTCGTCGGACTCGCCCATGCGGCGGATGGCGCCGCACACGACGTACATCTTGGCGGTGTCGGCGGCGCGGCCCGTGGCGGGGTCCACGTCCGCGATCACCAGCTGCACCGACGCGTGGTCCTTCGCGTGGATCAGACGGTTGCTGGCCGAGCTGCAACACCCAGGAACAACACTCAATATGTGCACACAAACCGGTTCCTCTATGTAATGTAGTGTGGGCTTTGATTTGTACAACTGTAATAGTTGTTCTGTGTAGTTACAAGCCAGAAAATAGGTAGTCACAACATGTATGACACTGGTATATTGCAGTACTCCATTAGACAGGTGACCAATGTCAATATTGTAGAGATGCAGATGGCACCATGATGAACTCAATTACAAGTAAATATAACAATTAAATATAAATGTGATAAATTCTAAGTATGTGTGTAGGTCTGTTAGTCATTAACTTGCACGCCGCTACTTATAAACAAATAGAAAATCAAATTTTGCACGAGTGGATCCACACACCTGCGTGTAACGAATTAATACAAGAAACTAGTGAATATTTGTTTCATGAAACTTGATAGAGACATTGTTTATACATCTGAGTAACAAACAATATGTGAAACTGAAAAATTAATCATATTTATTGGTAAAATAGTTTATGTATAGCATAGTACTTTTAATATGTGCGTGGGGCAAGTAGTGCCCTCAGAAGGTGAAACTGCTCTTTCAGTACAATCATAATATACAGATACAGGAATAAGAATTTAAATCAAACTAGCTGTTTTACCCGCATCCCGGGGGAACTTCTGCCTGTTCCTGGTAAAATATAGCCAATGTTGCCTGGAATAGCTTAGCTTTACACCAGGCCCTCACGGTACAAACTACAAATGTTATTTCTTTATCATATTAGCATTGATGTATTGACTATCTTGTAGATATAATAGTGTTTGTTGTTACTCTTTCACTGATAACTAGTTGGGGCAACATTGAGTGCAGTGAGAGCCGTTTCTCACTTGTGTATGGAAGAAACTTCTTCTCAATAAGAGTAGGTCACTCATGTGGATGAATGTGACACCGAGTCTTATTTATTAAATGCAAGAAATATCCACAAAATAGAATTATGTAGTGTGGAAAAGACAAGTGCGGGGAAACCCGTGCATCAGAACGACGCGAGACGTCAGGCAGCTTGTAAGTACAGGTTGTATTACGCTCTGCTAGCGAACAAGAAGTAACAATACAGCGCGGCGCTCACACTCAATATCTTTTGTTCCAACTTTATGTTTTAAACCTAGCGCAGGGATCGACCCCATGCGTGCGATGCTAGTAATAAGTTTTCAAGCATAGAGTAGATATGTAGTGAGCACACGCAATTGTCCAGGCTTGCCGCAGTGGCGCAGCGCAATGTGGTCAACACAGTATAACATAACCTCAAACGTCACTCACCATTTCCTCGGGCAGTACAAGTCAACGAATTCTCCGGCGTCGTTCTGCATGTTGTATGTCTGAAACACAAACGTTTGCGTGACCACAGGGCTACTTTTCTATAAAAATCACTTATTAATTAAATACAAATTAAAATATTCACCTAAGCACACTAGCAAGTCACGGAAATGACAGAAGCGAAAGAAAGAAACAGATAATGAAAAAATGAACATGGCGGAAAAAAAAAATTCTTAGCTGTTGGTCACTAGTCTTTTGATACAGTCGTTGCAGATTTTATTAGTTTTCCTTTTGCGGATTTTTTCTTAGATAATTTCACCCCATTAAAAAGTTTCCAAATTTTATTTCATGTCGTCAATAATATATGTATTCCTTATCATAAACGATACTGACGTCATCATCAGTCTATCGCAGTCCAGGGCTGGACATAAGCACAACATAGGCCTCTCCTTAGTGCACGTATAGTGACGTACTGCCCCTATATTATTATGCGGTCTACAACTAATTATTATTGGAGCTCGGGGGATAGATTTTGTTTCCTATTAAGAATAAAATTGTATTATTTGTTTTGGCGCCGCGCCGTTCGAAAGGAATTTGTGGAGCAAGTGACCATCTTGTCATAACGAATTCTTCCGTGTTTTAGAACATAGAGTATTACTACTCTACGTAATTACTTACTAAAGGGTTTCAAAAGGCACGACAGACTGTAGGTCCCGACTGTCATTTGAACATCTTTGGTAGCCGTTACGGGTAGTTAATGCTGCTAAGTTAATAATGAGAAAATTGGATAACAACTGAATCCCAATAGCAGTTTTAACCTTAACCTGCTATTGCGATTCAATTTCTATTCAATTTTGTCATTATTAACTTAGGAGAATCGGGCCCCTGTACAGATCCTATACTATACAATAGACTCTACATTATTGGTGAAGCGTCAATGTCTTTTTTTTCAATGCAAATATTTATTCAATAATAAATTAAATACATAAGTTATTTTTCCCGCAACTTAAAACTTTATTTCGATCATTTTCATATTTATAATAACCTGTAGCGCAGTGCGCTACAAACCCAATCAAGTCTCTGGTGATGATATCCGAACGACAATACTAGCTACCGCAGCGCCCATTGGTTCGTATCGAGTGTTCTAGAAGATACTCGCATCAAGCCAGCAGTGAGCAGTGTTGCGTCTGGCCACCGCCAAGGTCGGACGTAGTACTTCTCCCGCCGCCATTCGCATTGTGTCGAATACACACCGCTCCGCGTCATTATTTCCCTATATGTAATTTCCTGAAGATTCTCGTGTAATAATTGAACCTGCTGCTAGAAGACATTGCGGACTTATAGTGCAGTGCTGATTTCACGAGTTTTAACCAGTCCACCGGTGGATGAACCTAGATTTAGCTCGCCGGCCGGCAGCCCTTACCGCGACCACGCGCCCTGGAACGAGGCATCTTCACATCTCGCTGGTTCTAAGTGAGGTCCCTGGATTCACAAGGTACGTGGGCTTTATTGCTGCAAATAGTTGTAGTGGGTATTGGTGTCTAACGGAATATCATCGGCAGGGATTTCATTGAATTACGATTTGAGTTTCATCGCCATATTGTTTTTCCCGCATTCGATTTTCAAGATTTGAAATCACCGCTCCCGCATCCCGCACTTCTGTTTTCTTTCTTTATTCCACCTTTTAAAGTCCCAATTAAATCCATTAATTTTTTTATTATTTTTCCCCGATGAGGCTATTTACACGCCTCATCAATTATTATGTACTTATAGCTTAAAGTATTTAGATTCAAGTTCATCGTTGAACAGGTTTTAGCCAAATTTTGTCGAAAAATAAAATATTTGTGGAATTGAGTGTATAATTACAATATTTTTTTACTGTTTAATCTATACTTATATTATAAAGCTGAAGAGTTTGTTTGTACGCGTGAATCTCAGGAACTACTGGTCCGATTTGAAAAATTCTTTCAGTATTAGATAGCCCATTTATCGAGGAAGGCTACTTTTTATCCGGGTTCGTGCCGAGGTTCCCATGGGATGCGGGTGAAACCGCTGGCACGAGCTAGTTACAATGCAAGTGTTCGTTAAATGTAAGTCCTGAAACACGTTTGTTTGTTTAATATCTGAATTAAATATGAGTAAACATGTGGAAGCTTAGCAAGTGGAAGACAAGCAAATATTCTTATAGACATTGTTAAATAATTTGGTGTAATTAGTCTGTTCTAGCTTTTTTTTAAACAAAATAAATAATAAATACCTTCGTTTCCAAACGCCAGGTGGCACTTAGGTGTATACGGGAGGTCTTTGATAGTACAAAACAAGATTTTCTGCCTAATAAAAGCTATTACCAACAAACTTTCATGAAAATCGCCATTTAAAGAATATGACCTTGAGGCAAAGTTTACCTGCCCTGTACACACCGGGTGGGTGGGCGGGGCATTTTTTGACGTTTCGTAAAAGATATCGAAACGCGAGTGGTGTCAAAAGAAGCGTCTCGGCGTGAGCTATCCAATGGTATGTGTATGAGAGTAAGTCTAGAACAAAATTTCTAAGATTTGGTCAAAAAACCGATTTCACCTAAAACTGTCAAAAATACACACAGAATAACGTTTGACTTGCTAAAATTGGTAGAGAGAAGTCGCACTCCATAAGCCCAATAAGAAAGAACATGTTTTGTTACAGAAATCTATCGCAAATTAACTGTCAGGATGAAATTAACTCAATTTAGTCAAACCTAACTTTGTACAACCTAACGCTGTGAAACCTACCTTTGAACAACCCAACGTAGTGAAACCTACCTGTGAGCAACCCAACGTAGCGAAACCTACCTGTGAGCAATCTAACGTAGTCAAACCTAACTTTGTACAACCTAACGCTGTGAAACCTACCTTTGAACAACCCAACGTAGTGAAACCTACCTGTGAGCAACCCAACGTAGCGAAACCTACCTGTGAGCAATCTAACGTAGTCAAACCTAACTTTGTACAACCTAACGCTGTGAAACCTACCTTTGAACAACCCAACGTAGCGAAACCTACCTTTGAGCAATCTAACGTAGTTGTAGAGTCCAGCCGCTTAGGTATGCTGTGCGCCGGGAATTCTAATGTGTAATGTGGAAGAAAACACCGACATGTGTATTAACCAAGCAGCTTTATTGAACTAAACTAATTACAGTAATGCATATGTTATAAAGTATTAATGTAAGTAAAGATCGCGGGCGTCAGCATAAAATTGTCGAGTGTGCTCGTACATGCTCCCGAATCACCAAAAAACAACAAAATGTAAAATATTAAACACATTAAAAGAAAGGTAAACTGTAAATAAACAACGTAAATAAAGAATATAAAATCCTAGGCTTATATCTAACTCCAGCTTGACGGCGAGGTAGCTCTGTCGACTTTGTTCGCCATACAAGTGTCCCGGCTCGTCCGCGGTCGTGGTTCGTTGGTAGCTTGCTCCCGGTCCGGGTTATCAGTCGTAACTCGAAGTACTGGCCCATAGTGTTTCTTGAGCTTGAAAATAATCCATAGACCAACTCCAACAACAACTATGAGCATAAAGCTATACAAAATATAGCGATGTGTGTCGTGGGAAGTTGTCACTTCGTTAAGTGTCTCTTGGTGCAGCTTCACTTGTTGAATCCTGGCTTCCAACGTCTTCATCATCTCTTCATGATGCTCAGCTTGAAAGGTATAATTGTTGTCTGCTATGAAGTGATTTACCGTTGACTCTCTCAAGTAAAACTCGTCTTCCTTTACGGTTATCTCACTGTGGAAGTTGTAATGAGAGCGAAGTATAATGTTGTCTCCTTTCAACATGCATCCAGGACCAAGTGAGATAATACCTGTACCACTTAATTGTTTTGATGACGTGCCAGATGGACAGAAAATGCGAGTCAAGCTATTTTTACAGCAGGTGTACAGCCACGCGCCATCATTGTGTAACTGTATCCACTTGTCTCCGCAACTTGATACAGTCGTGTGGCACGCTGATAAGTCCTTATTGTTTACTATAATCAGTGCCTCACACGTAGTCGTGGATTGCTTGATGTCATAAACCGGCAAACTCAGTTCACATAGTAACCGATGTTTTCTCAGTTGTATGCATGTTCTTAAGTAATCATATGTTAGCGGCATCATCACGTCCTTCTTGAGATTTATTGCCAAATATTCAGATGTAGTAATGATGTGTTTTTGTATCTGTCCTTGTATGGAAGGTATAGGTATGACTCGGCTTATCTCATACTGTTCGTTGTTCACCAAGGGCAGCTTGACTTCAAACAGGAAAAAGTCTCTTGTCAGTTTGACGTGTACTCGTGACAATTTATACATCTGACGAATGCACTGATGGCTGTTTGTGCAAGGTAGCGATAGTTCACTAGGTAATTGTCCAGATATTATGTTTAGTTGTTCTTGCAACTGATCTGGCTTCAATAGATGTGCATCGACGCGTCCGCCCTTCACATCAGTCACTAAGTCGAGGAGTAATTGTTGAACCCTTCTTATGTTGGAGATCATTAAGTTGGCAGCAAATGCAGATGAAATCACATTGAGTATACTGCTACGTTCCAAGTGTATCCGTTCGTTTGTTTCTTGGAAGCGTTTGTTTATAAGCGTAAATTGCTTGTTCATGATAATCTCGTTTCTCTTCAAAATATTGTATTCGCCTTCTATAATCGATGTTTGTTCCTTGTAGAGGTTGAGTAAATGGTTTTCGTTCCTTTGTATAAGGTTGATATCCCTGTCATATTTTTTGGCAAAGTCTTCGTCAAGCACTCCAAATAGATAATTTGCTGCATAACCAATTCCATTTATCAGCCCCCTTTTCTTGCGCGTTCCGTGTTCCGATCGCAATACATCGTTATAGTGTCGTATTTCATTAATTTCGTGTTCTAGTTGAGCGGCGATGGATATCAAGGTGGGTTCTTCCTTAGTCAAATTGTTCAGATGTGAGACGTAGTCTGCTACGTTTTTTAAACTTCGCCAATATGTTGTCATATTATAATACACAACCATTTTCCAGTTATCTTGTTGTATTTGCATATCAGCAATTTTGTCGAAGTAGACTAGTTTTGCTGACGACAATGTGGTGACGTTCACTGTAGTCTGTTGCAATGACGTAGCTATGCACATTGCAAACGTTAAAAACATGCAAATGTAACTGTATAGAGATCTTTTAGCAGGCTTCCTCCGCTTCGGTCTCTCAGTAATTGTTTGTTGTTTGTTAGGTGTTGTGTCACCTTCACTCACTGTGCACCCTGAATCACTCCCTTCAACAGGAAGTCGTGATAGTTTGATGATAGGGCGTTTGAGAGTGCCATTTTTTGTCTTCAAGGTCACCACTCGAACATGTCCATCTTTACCAGGGTGCGTTTCCGTAACCTTCCCTAGAAGCCATTTAGAGGGCGGCAAGTGATCGTCCTTTATCAATACGATGTCATTGATCTCAAGATTTTTTGTTGCAAAATGCCACTTGCTGCGCGTTTGCAGTGTTTGAAGGTATTCAGATGACCATCTCTTCCAGAAATCCTTGTGCATTTTTTCCAGTAGCTGCCATCTAGTTTTAATGTTTCTGATATCCTCGTCAGGGGAGAGTGGGCTTGACAGTATTGGCCCTCCCACTAAGAAATGTGCAGGCGTTAAGCATTCCAGATCATCAATGTCGTCTGTTAACGGAATCAGTGGTCTAGAGTTGAGACATGCTTCAATCTGGGCTATCAGCGTGGAAAACTCCTCAAACGTCAGTTTTTGCTCGCCAATGACGCGTTTTAGGTGGTATTTCATACTTTTGACTGCGGCTTCCCACAGTCCACCTGCTGATGGCCAAAGTGGAGCGTTGAACTGCCACTCAACTCCTAGGTTCTGTAACTCACTCAAGAGTTCTTCGTTGATGTAGTACTTTAATGCCTCCTTGTGTTCCTGTACGAGAGTTTTGGCAGCGCCAACAAAATTGGTGCCGTTGTCGGAATACATACATTTTGGTGTTCCTCTCCGGGCACAGAAGCGTTTGAATGCGCAGAGAAAGGCTGCCGTACTCAAGTCGGAGACCAATTCTAAATGAATAGCCTTCGTTGCCAGGCAGACGAATATTGAGATATAGGCCTTGGATGTCTTACACCCTCTGCCCTTGTTAGCCTTGACTTCCACTTGTCCCGTAAAATCCACGCCTGTGTGCGTAAAAGGACGTGATGGTGTAATTCGAGGCTTTGTTAAGTTTCCCATCAGCTGTTTGTTAGTAGATGTCTTGAAGCGATGACATTTGACACACTTGATAATGTGGCCCTTTACTGTCCTCACACCTCTAAGTATCCAGTATTTGTCACGCAAATGGGTCAAAGTGAGTCTTGCACCTCCATGCATTGTCGAAATATGTGATTTGTCGATTAAGAGTTCTGTGAGCCGATCTTTGTTTGGTAAAATAATTGGATGTTTTTGAGAGGTCTTCAAAGCCGATTCAGTTAAACGTCCCCCAACTCTCAATAGACCTTGTTTGTCCAAAAATGGGTTTAGATTAAGTAAACAACTTTTTGAATGCACCTTTCCATGTTTCTGTAAATGTGCAATATCTTCGCCAAAATGTTTATATTGCACTTTCTTGATAATGACATTCAATGCGGTTTCAAGTTCCACTGTTGTTAGGTAAGGTGATCGCGTATTGTTTTTGTTCGCCTTGACTCGTAAAATCCAACTTAGAATTCTGACGACACGTGTTATAGAGTTATGTTTGCATAGAAGCTCTTCGGTAATCGATTCCGATGTTTGGGATGCACAGATTTGCTTCTTATGCTTGTGTTCTAATGTAGGAGTTACGAATTCCGTTAAATGATCTGGGATGTTGTTTTCTATCAGCCACTTGGGTCCTTGCCACCAAAGTTTGTGTTCGACTAGTTGTGACGGAAGTAAGCCACGACTAGCGCAATCCGCAGGGTTTTCCTCGGATTTAACATGTCTCCAACACGATGGTGGCAATATGTTTGAAATTTGCGTAACCCTGTTTGCTACAAATGTCTTCCAGCGGGACACGTCGCCATGTAGCCATCCCAGAACGACCATAGAGTCAGTCCAAGCATGTATTGTTACGGTCTGTTCGTTTAATGACTCTATGACCTTTGTTGCTAGTCTTGATAGTAAGTCTGCGCCGCATAGTTCGAGTCTGGGCAGTGTCATCACTTTTCTAACTGGCGCGAGTTTCGTTTTCGCTGCCACTACCCGAATCATGTGTTGGCCATCGTTTTTTATGCTTCGACAATAGATGACACATGCATATGCCTTTTCCGACGCATCACAGAACCCATGTAGTTCCACTGGGGTATTATTAGTTCCCATCCACCGAGGTATAGAGATCTGACCTAAATATTTAAGGTCGTTCCTGAACTCTTCCCACTGTTTTTGTACGTGTTGTGGAACGGGATCATCCCAGTTGAGGTTTGTAGTCCACAGTTGTTGGAAAATAAGTTTGGCCTTTATAGTAGCAGGTGAAAGCCAGTCGAGTGGATCGTATAGCTTTGATAGTTGAGATAGCAACGATCTTTTCGTAATTGTAGTGCACTCGTTTGTTATTTCCAATGGATGGTGAAATGTAAATTGATCCGTAGAGGGGTTCCACATAACTCCCAATGTCTTGTTTGTTTCGGCGTGCTTGAAGTCAATCATGTTTTGACTAATTTGATCGGGTTTAAGATCTTCTAATAAGCGTTTGTCGTTGCTCGCCCACTTACGCAGGTTGAAACCACCTTGTTTGAGTAGATTGATTAATTGCTGTTGAGTGGCCTTGGCTTGTTGAATGTCATAGTTCCCGGCTAGGAGATCATCGACATATAGCTGACTCTGCAATATTTCAGCAGCAAGCGGGTACTGAGCACCATCATCGTAAATTAATTGTTTTATTGTGCGCATCGCTAAAAAAGGAGCAGCTTTAGTACCGTATGTTACGGTACACAGCTGGTATTCTTTGATCTTGTCTTCTTCGGAATCTCTCCACAGAATCCTTTGTAGATGCTGATCTTGTTCTTGTATTCGGACCTCTCTATAAAATTTTTCGATGTCGGCGGTGTAAACAAAGGGAAACCTCCTCCACCGCAATATTAATGCTTGTAAGTCCTGTTGAAGGTTTGGCCCACGTTCCATTAGCTCGTTGAGACTATAGCCCGAAGTTGTTTTGTTAGAGGCGTTAAACACAACTCGGAGTTTTGTCGTAGTGGAGTCTAATTTCATGACCCCGTGGTGTGGTAGATAACAACTCGGTTGTACTGAAGTTAAACTTTGCTTCATGTGATTGAGACGTATGTAGTCAGCCATGAATGTTTTGTAACTTTCGGCAAGCGACTGGTCTCTTGATAGACGTTTCTCCAATTGTCGGAATTGTGCTAATGCCTGCGACTTCGAAGAACCTAATTGTCTCTCGAATGCCGGTTTCATGGGTATTCTGACCTCATATCTGCCATCAGACCTTCTCGTAGTTGTAGTTTCATATAATGTTTCGCAATATTGTTCGTCTGACGTCAGCGTTGTTGATTGTTCAGTTATTTCTTCTATTTCCCAAAAACGTGAAATATCTTCTAGGTTGTTAAGCACTGCGTGGCATTGGTACGTTGTGGTGTTGCCCAATAGAACCCATCCAAGCTTAGTCTGTTGAGCTATTGGCGCATGTATGGGTCCTCGCAGGATACCATCCATGATGATTTGAGCGTAAACTCCAGCATCCAGTAAAATGTCAACTGGCCTAGAAATGTTGTAGTTAGGATCGGCAAGGCTTATGTTTTCTAAATGTGGCCACTGTTGCCGCTCAAATGTGTAATTGGGCAAATTGTTCAGCAAGTTTGCCATGACAAGCGCCTCAACGGTAAAATTGTAGTCTTGGTATATGGAATCGCAGGTAAGTAATACGGTTCCGTGACTCTTGTTGTTCGAGATGCCAACTCCTGAGACAATTGCGTCTTGTTTACGCCTGTGAAGTCCCAATCGTTGCGCAGCTGATTCCGTAATCAAGTTAATTTGGGAACCTTGGTCAAGTAGAGCTCTAAGTTTTATAGGCATTCCATTTTCACCGAGAACACATAGTTCAATCGTAGCAAGTAGCACCTCGTTCGCATTCCCAGCCACGTGATGCGACTTATGTTGCGCCACCGTAGGGACGCCTTTGGGTGTCAGGTTATTGGTGGGAACCTTTTGTTGCATAGCATCATGTAACGTCGTATGATGCTTATTATTACACACCCTACATGTTTTCGCGGAATTGCATTGTTTGTCGTTATGACAGTACATACAATTCTCACAAACTTTTAATTGTGCAATTGTATTTATTTTATCTTCTGGCGCCATTCCTTGGAATGTTTTACAGGCAACCAATATGTGATCAGACTTGCATAATGGACATTTTCTTTCAGATCGAACATGATAAGTCCTTGTCTTGTTGTTAAACTTCATAGGAAGTTGTTTGGAGGAAAATTCCTTGGCCTCAATGTTGTTCCTGTTCTTGGCCTCATGTTTCGGAAAACCAGCCTTGTTATTCTTTCTGTTGACTGGCTCGAGAGCTGTGAATTTGCTTTCCAGAAATTCCATTGCCTCAACGAATGAAGGCAGATTCCGTGGTGCCTTTCGACACTCCATGTATGCACTGTAGGTTTCCGTGTCCATTTTTTCTGTAAGAATGTGTACCAACAGTGGATCCCACGTAGTGGTATCGACGCCGAGATTGCGTATGGCGTGAATTGTTTCCAAGGTCGTGTCGTGGAGATTTTTCAATTCTTGCGCAGAGTGGTGGTGTACTACAGGTTGGCTTAAAAATATTTGTATCTGTTTTGTAAACAGCAGCTGTATGTTGTTGTACCTTCGGGTGAGTATATCCCAGCACGCGTCGTAGTTTTCAGCTGAAACGTTGAGATGCTGCACTAGACGCTCTGCCTCACCTTTCAGTTTTCCCTTGAGATACTGCAGTTTTTGAGTCTTGCTTAGCAAAGGATTGTTATGGATGGCTTCAGAGTAGAGGTCCATGAAAGTTGGCCATTGCGCATAGTTACCATTAAATGCCGGAATCTCTACTTTCGGCATTGTTTGTTGTTGGTGAGAAGTATGGCTAAGTTTTTGATTGAGTTGTCTCTTGGTAGTTTCGTAAATATTTTCATGTTCCACGTACTCCTGTTCATAATCCACTTCCGTGCCGATAAGTAAGTTATCAATTTGCCAATGGAGATCATCAATAGTTTTCCAGCGCGCCTGTACCATCTGCAGTTTGTCTTGTAGTTCCCATTTTTCAGAGATAATGTTAATGTCGATTCCTCGTACGACTCTTGAAAAAGCTCGAAAGTTTGTTCGTTGCTGACTAATCAGCTCATCAGTTTTGGATAGCGTACCTTTTTCTTCCGTGCTGACGTTGTGTAGTTCATCACCTTCACCTTGACTACTTGTACCTTGTTTAGCCACGGTTTCGGTCGATGTTATGTCCATCAGCAGAGCACATGTAGCTGCGTAGAGCTCCTTCACGGAGAGGTAAACACCAGACTGAAAGTACTCATGTTTGTTATCACAAAACACTGTAAGTTTCTTGTGATTGTTCTCGAACTCATCCCACAATTCTTCAAGATTCACTAACCGTTTTCTTATGTACTCGGCAGTTTTCCGAATTGCAGAATCTTTCTTGATGTTTGTAGATAACTTCTGTATGGCTTCAGCAATGATGTGTTGTCGTTGTAGTAGTCCTTCCATTGTAAGAGATGTGTAGAAGAAACTATTTGTCAACAATCACTGTCACTGATAGAAGAGTTTGCAGTGGTCTTGTATGTCCACTGGTTCTGTAAGTTCCGTGTGAGCTGATGTCCGTCACCAACATGTACGACTTCTCAACTTGACTGGTGAGACCCGCTTGTGGGAGGCCAACCAAGCCGATTCGCTATTGATGAAGACACCTTCTCTCACACTTCACTTTAGCGCTCGAAGGACCAAAAAGATGTAGAGTCCAGCCGCTTAGGTATGCTGTGCGCCGGGAATTCTAATGTGTAATGTGGAAGAAAACACCGACATGTGTATTAACCAAGCAGCTTTATTGAACTAAACTAATTACAGTAATGCATATGTTATAAAGTATTAATGTAAGTAAAGATCGCGGGCGTCAGCATAAAATTGTCGAGTGTGCTCGTACAGTAGTCAAACCTAACTTTGTACAACCTAACGCTGTGAAACCTACCTTTGAACAACCCAACGTAGCGAAACCTACCTTTGAGCAATCTAACGTAGTCAAACCTAACTTTGTACAACCTAACGCTGTGAAACCTACCTTTGAACAACCCAACGTAGTGAAACCTACCTGTGAGCAACCCAACGTAGCGAAACCTACCTGTGAGCAATCTAACGTAGTCAAACCTAACTTTGTACAACCTAACGCTGTGAAACCTACCTTTGAACAACCCAACGTAGTGAAACCTACCTGTGAGCAACCCAACGTAGTGAAACCTACCTGTGAGCAACCCAACTTAGTGAAACCTAACTTTAAGAAACCTACCCTTGAGCAACCCAACGTAGTGAGACCTAACTCTGAGCAACCTAACATAATCAAACCTACCTTTGACCAACCCAACGTACTGCAACCTAACTTTGAGCAACCCAACGTACTGCAACCTAACTTTGAGCAACCTAACGTAGTGAAACCTAACTCTGAGCAACCCAACATAGTGCAACCTAACTTTGAGCAACCCAACGTAGTGAAACCTAACTCTGAGCAACCCAACGTAGTGAAACATAACTTTGGGCAACCTAACGTAGTGAAACCTATGTATGAACAAATAACCCTAGTCTGTTAATGTAACTAAATGTTCCTTGTCTGTCTTTGATAATTTTTTAATTTGTTAGAGGGAAAAGTTAATTGAATTTAGGACATCTCGTGAAAATGTGTTCACTGGGTGAAGTTGTGTTAACTGGGTGAAGTTATGTACAACGGGTATTCTTGTGTACGGGAGTTGTGTCCTACGGGTGAAGTTGTGTATAATGGGTGAAGATACATATAAACAATAAGTGAAAATGTATACAATGGTTGAGGTTGTGTATATAGGGTGAAAATATCATCAGTGGGTGAAAATGTATACACTGGGAAAATGTATACGAAGGGTGCAAATGTGTCTTGTGTGGAGATGTCTCCTACGGGTGAAAGGTTAGGTTTGCTCAGGGTTTTTTTTTTTTTTTTTTTTTATTGAACTTTGTTTTTGGTTTAAGATAGCTGTTATTTCGCGTATATGATATGTTGCGGCAGTTTGCGCGATTTGATACGCTTGCTGCCGAAACTTGGGATGTCGCTTTTTAAGTTTTGATATCGCTTGGGTAGAAAGAATGATAAATAAGGTTTGCTCAGGGTTAGGTTGGGTTTGCTCAGGGTTAGGTTGGGTTTGCTCAGGGTTAGGTTGGGTTTGCTCAGGGTTAGGTTGGGTTTGCTCAGGGTTAGGTTGGGTTTGCTCAGGGTTAGGTTGGGTTTGCTCAGGGTTAGGTTGGGTTTGCTCAGGGTTAGGTTGGGTTTGCTCAGGGTTAGGTTGGGTTTGCTCAGGGTTAGGTTAGGTTAGGTGAGGTTAGGTTAGGTTAGGTTAGGTTAGGTTAGGTTAGGTTAGGTTAGGTTAGGTTAGGTTAGGTTCTGGCGGAGGAGACGGTGTCCCGGGGTGGGGTGGTGTTGGCGGTGTCTTTAGACATCTCCAACGCGTTCAACACCCTGCCCTGGAGCTGTATTCGGGAGGCACTGAGATATCACCGCGTGCCTCCCTACCTCCGTCGCACAGTAGGGGCCTACCTAGAAGGTAGATGCGTCACATATCGGGGACATGACGGTGCCGGTCGGCACCTCATGACGTGCGGTGTTCCACAGGGATCGGTGCTGGGGCCGCTCCTGTGGAACATCGGTTACGATTGGGTGCTGAGAGGCGAACTCCCGTCGGGCGCCGACTTGACGTGTTATGCGGACGACACGCTTGTCACTGCCCGGGGGAGCTCGCACAGGGAAGCAGCGTTGATAGCCACGGCTGCGGTGTCACAGGTGGTGAACCGCATCCGGCGCCTGGGCCTGGAGGTGGCCCTCAACAAGTCGGAGGCCATGGTGTTTCATGGCCCCCGACGCGCGCCGCCGTCGGGATCACACATCGTGGTCGGTGGAGCCCGGATAGCTGTCGAGTCCACCATGAAGTATCTGGGATTGGTGCTCGACAGCCGATGGGAATTCGGCCCCCACTTCCGGCGGCTGGTGCCCAAGCTGATGGGTGCAGCGGGCGCGCTGTCAACGTTGCTTCCTAACATGGGGGGGCCCGAGCGCCGCCTGTAGGCGGTTGTACGTGGGAATCGTGCGGTCCATGGCCCTATATGGGGCCCCTGTGTGGGCGATGGACCTGGCGGCCAGCACTCTAGCCATTCTGCGCAGACCGCAGAGGGCGATGGCCGTCAGAGTCGTCCGCGGGTATCGCACGATTTCCTACGAGGCGGCTTGCGTCCTGGCCGGATCCCCGCCCTGGGACCTAGAGGCTAAAGTACTAGCGTCGCTGTATCGGTGGCGCGAGGAAGAGCGGGCACGGGACTCGAGGCCGGTGCAGCGGCAGATAGCGCAGCGCCGAGCAGAGCTCCGTCAGGTCTTGGTGGCGGAATGGCGGCAGAGGCTTCTGCGCCCTACCGCCGGCCTCGCCACCGTCGAGGCGATCCGGCCAGTGCTCGACGACTGGCTCGGGAGAAGGCACGGCTCCCTGTCGTTCAGGGTGACGCAGGTGCTGTCGGGGCACGGCTGCTTCGGCAAGTACCTGTGTCGCATAGGCAGGGAGCCGGACGCTCGGTGCCACCACTGCGTCCATGGCGGGGAGGACACGGCGCAACACACGTTCGTTCAGTGTGTTGCTTGGGAGGAGCAGCGCCGTGTCCTCACAAATGAAGTAGGAGGCGATCTGTCGCTGCCGGCCGTGGTACGGAAGATGGTCGGCAGCGCAGAGTCGTGGGACGCAGTGGTGTCCTTCTGCGAGGACGTGATGTCGCAGAAGGAAGCTGCGGAACGGGAGAGGGAGATTTCAACTGCCGATCCCGCCCGCAGCAGGCGCTCCGGGCGCCGGAGGAGGGCAGACAACGCCCTCTTCCGCCCCCCATGAACGGGTCCAGGGGCGAAGGACTTGGGGAAGTCCCCGCCCCCTATTCAACGGACCCGAGGCGGAGGCGCGCGCGGGTGTCGACGCGCGCCTCTGAGGCGTTGCACGGGGGAGTTTAACACCTCACCCCCCCGTGCCCGAGGCGAGGCCCGCAAGGCGGGCCAGCACCAGTGCGGGGCTGCGGAAGAATTTGGATTCCCGCGGCCCCGCGCCCACGTGTAAGGAGGACACAGGGGGGTTTTAGCCGGTAGGAGTCCGGCACACCCCTCCGCCTCTCCCCAGGCGGAGGAAGTCCATGAGGATTTCCCCCCGAGAAAAAAAAAAAAAAAAAAAAAAAGGTTAGGTTAGGTTAGGTTAGGTTAGGTTAGGTTAGGTTAGGTTAGTCCGCGACTGGCGTGTCGCCGTGGAGGTGGAGACGCTGTCGGACCACAGGTATATCCGGTTCGACGTCTCTGCCCAGACCGCGAGCGGCCGCCATCCAACAGCCCCGATCAACGACGGCCCGCGCTGGGCGCTTAAGTGCATCGACAAGGAACTGCTCGAGGAAGCTGCCTTAGTCCAGTCCTGGATTTGGGAGTCGGCGACGGACGGCCCCGTCGACGTCGAAGCGGTGGCGCTGCGGTTTCGCGGGGCGATGACGCAGATCTGCGACGCGTCCATGCCCCGCGTCCGCCAACAGTCCGCAAGGCGCCAGGTGTACTGGTGGACCGCCGAGATTGCGCAGTTGCGCATCGCGTGCGTTGCGGCTCGCCGCCAGTACACACGATACCGGAGACGACGTCGACGGGTTTCCGCCGAGGAGGACGCGCTGTATGAGGTGTACAGCGCGTCCAAGGAGACTCTGTGGCTGGCCATCGGCGATTCTAAGTCGCGTGCCAGGGAGGAGCTGCTGGGGTCCCTGGATCGGGATCCGTGGGGCCGCCCCTACCGTTGGGTACGGGGCAAGCTGCGTGCATGGGCGCCTCCACTGGTGCAGAGCATGCAGCCCCAGCTGCTAGGGGCGGTCGTATTGGCGCTCTTCCCTGAGCGAGCGGGACACGTTCCCCCGACGATGGCTTCACCCTCGGCCACAGACTCTCCCGAAGAGGAGAGCACCGATGTCCCCGAGGTGACGCAAGCAGAGACGAGAGCGGCCGTGTCGCGGCTCCGGGCTAAGAACACGGCGCCCGGACCCGACGGAGTTCCTGGCCGAGCTCTCGTCCTGGCTCTGAAGGAGCTAGAGCCCCAGCTGAGAGGGCTCTTCACGGCATGTCTCGAGCAGGGTCAGTTTCCCAGTGTGTGGAAGGAGGGGAGGCTGGTCCTGCTCAGGAAGGAGGGGCGCCCCGCGGACTCGCCGTCCGCGTACCGGCCCATAGTGCTGCTCGACGAGGCGGGCAAACTCTTTGAGCGTGTCATCGCAGATCGCCTCGTCAGCCACTTGTGCAGAGAGGGGCCGGACCTGGACGACAACCAGTTTGGTTTTCGTCGCGGGCGCTCCACCGTAGACGCCATAATGCGCGTGAGAGCCCTGGCGGAGGAGACGGTGTCCCGGGGTGGGGTGGTGTTGGCGGTGTCTTTAGACATCTCCAACGCGTTCAACACCCTGCCCTGGAGCTGTATTCGGGAGGCACTGAGATATCACCGCGTGCCTCCCTACCTCCGTCGCACAGTAGGGGCCTACCTAGAAGGTAGGTGCGTCACATATCGGGGACATGACGGTGCCGGTCGGCACCTCATGACGTGCGGTGTTCCACAGGGATCGGTGCTGGGGCCGCTCCTGTGGAACATCGGTTACGATTGGGTGCTGAGAGGCGAACTCCCGTCGGGCGCCGACTTGACGTGTTATGCGGACGACACGCTTGTCACTGCCCGGGGGAGCTCGCACAGGGAAGCAGCGTTGATAGCCACGGCTGCGGTGTCACAGGTGGTGAACCGCATCCGGCGCCTGGGCCTGGAGGTGGCCCTCAACAAGTCGGAGGCCATGGTGTTTCATGGCCCCCGACGCGCGCCGCCGTCGGGATCACACATCGTGGTCGGTGGAGCCCGGATAGCTGTCGAGTCCACCATGAAGTATCTGGGATTGGTGCTCGACAGCCGATGGGAATTCGGCCCCCACTTCCGGCGGCTGGTGCCCAAGCTGATGGGTGCAGCGGGCGCGCTGTCAACGTTGCTTCCTAACATGGGGGGCCCGAGCGCCGCCTGTAGGCGGTTGTACGTGGGAATCGTGCGGTCCATGGCCCTATATGGGGCCCCTGTGTGGGCGATGGACCTGGCGGCCAGCACTCTAGCCATTCTGCGCAGACCGCAGAGGGCGATGGCCGTCAGAGTCGTCCGCGGGTATCGCACGATTTCCTACGAGGCGGCTTGCGTCCTGGCCGGATCCCCGCCCTGGGACCTAGAGGCTAAAGTACTCGCGTCGCTGTATCGGTGGCGCGAGGAAGAGCGGGCACGGGACTCGAGGCCGGTGCAGCGGCAGATAGCGCAGCGCCGAGCAGAGCTCCGTCAGGTCTTGGTGGCGGAATGGCGGCAGAGGCTTCTGCGCCCTACCGCCGGCCTCGCCACCGTCGAGGCGATCCGGCCAGTGCTCGACGACTGGCTCGGGAGAAGGCACGGCTCCCTGTCGTTCAGGGTGACGCAGGTGCTGTCGGGGCACGGCTGCTTCGGCAAGTACCTGTGTCGCATAGGCAGGGAGCCGGACGCTCGGTGCCACCACTGCGTCCATGGCGGGGAGGACACGGCGCAACACACGTTCGTTCAGTGTGTTGCTTGGGAGGAGCAGCGCCGTGTCCTCACAAATGAAGTAGGAGGCGATCTGTCGCTGCCGGCCGTGGTACGGAAGATGGTCGGCAGCGCAGAGTCGTGGGACGCAGTGGTGTCCTTCTGCGAGGACGTGATGTCGCAGAAGGAAGCTGCGGAACGGGAGAGGGAGATTTCAACTGCCGATCCCGCCCGCAGCAGGCGCTCCGGGCGCCGGAGGAGGGCAGACAACGCCCTCTTCCGCCCCCCATGAACGGGTCCAGGGGCGAAGGACTTGGGGAAGTCCCCGCCCCCTATTCAACGGACCCGAGGCGGAGGCGCGCGCGGGTGTCGACGCGCGCCTCTGAGGCGTTGCACGGGGGAGTTTAACACCTCACCCCCCCGTGCCCGAGGCGAGGCCCGCAAGGCGGGCCAGCACCAGTGCGGGGCTGCGGAAGAATTTGGATTCCCGCGGCCCCGCGCCCACGTGTAAGGAGGACACAGGGGGGTTTTAGCCGGTAAGAGTCCGGCACACCCCTCCGCCTCTCCCCAGGCGGAGGAAGTCCATGAGGATTTCCCCCCGAGAAAAAAAAAAAAAAAAAAAAAAAAAAAAAAGGTTAGGTTAGGTTAGGTTAGGTTAGGTTAGGTTAGGTTAGGTTAGGTTAGGTTAGGTTTTTTTTTTTTTTTTTTTTTTTTTTTTTTTTTTTTTTTTTTTTTTCTGCTTTTCCCCGTTCATGGGAACAACGGGACCTTATTAGTCTAGTGGTACTCTTTCATACTAGTTCTCGCATTTATGCCTCTCGCACTTTCAAGCCGCATCCGTTACACAAGCATACATCATCTTTTAGTCTTGGCCGGGTGGGATTCCCGCTAATAGCCTATGAATATCTACAGGGACATAACTATTAGGTTTTTTTTTTTTTTTTATTTTATTTCAATAAAGTTGCACAGTTTTTATTTATTTCACATACGGTATTTCTTTATCCTTAAATCTAGCAAAATAAACATAGCAAGGGAGTAACAGAAAGTATAGGTTTTGCCCACACCGTCTATCACCCGCCAACCATGTTACAATGTTCTAACAATATTTTCCAATGCATATCTAATTTTGTTAACAATTTTAATTAAATATAATTTTAGTTTTTAGGTATCTATTTCATTATGTGAATTACAGCTTTTTGTTACAATTTAATATTTAAAAGACATTTAATTACATGACATGAAACAATCATGTGTAAATCACGCTAACATTTCACTTAGTCAATTACAGTATCATTCATGTCTAAGACAATTCGAAATATAGACATTGGCAGGTGCACAACATTTACTTTTGTAATGTTTTATATTTTATTGACATTCAAACCAATAACAATAAACAACCCTTATAGTTTTTACATATAATTTGTAGATACCTAGCCATTACAATAGAAAATATTAGTAGTGTATTTTTAACTTATCTAGGAGCTTTTGACATTTTTATCTGACTACACTTATTACTAGATACTTATAATCTATTATAATTACAAATTGTTTACTTACTGGTTACTATCTTATTTAAACCTAATTGTGCCAAAGTTATGGACTTATTATTTTATTTATTAAGTACTTACTTCTCACATTAGTATTCTAGTTTGTTTACGGTTACAATATCTAATTAAACTGAGAGATCCTATCTTATTAGTAATTAATTAACAACAATTTGTTTCAAACATTTGGATGGACATTTGGTGTTATGACACTTATTGTATTTTTAGTGAAAGCCGGTTGTTGTTACTTAAGGTTTATAACATGTAGGTACTTGATTACTTGATGACCCTATGTGTAAATCATATCGGTTATACTGAAAATCCTGAGTTAATCTATTATCTGGCTAATTCTAATGATATGTAGGTAGGTACATGAGTATTACTTATAACTACTGGCAATCTGTAAGTTCCATTTCTTAAGTATGTACTGTTGTACGTAAGTGTAATAAGTAGAAAAAATGTATATAGAATGTCTTGTAGTAATTTTGATTATTTTCACTGTACTGTTTTAATTAATTTATATTTAATCTACTTGGCTGTGTTTATGCATTTTAGTAACTTTAGTTAGGTAAGTTAGTTTGAGTTTTAAGTTTTGGTTTACCTTCTTAACTCACTTATTTTCAATCTAGTTCTTTTGTACATCTAGACAACTTTTAGTAATAATATATATATACTTATTTTATATATATTTATTGACTTTTCTTGTGCTTTTACTAATTTGGGTGTGGTTGTAGGTCTGTTTGTGTGCGTGTTGTGTGAATGTTTGTGTTTGCGATATACAATATATATATTTACTATACATTTGTTATATCGATTTTTATTTGTTTTTTGTTTGTCCGGTGTTGCTGTATCAGGTTTTACCAATAGTTTGTTGCACTCCCGGTTTGTGTTGTAGTGTGTCGTGTGTGTGTGTTTGTGTGTTATCGTGTATGTTGTGCAGCAGCCAGTGAGTGGTGAGTCACACATAAGCTGTTGTCTGTCGGGCCAGGTAATCCCATTTTCGGCGGACGGGGCACTCAGCGCTGAAGGCATTGTGGTCGGTCCTTTGTAACTTCGAGTGCGAGCAGTTGCAGCACTGCGGTTCGTTCCCTGCGATATAGTCTGCGCATTTCTCGCGCAGGTGCGGGCCGCCGCAGTGACTGCACCTGTCCGCACCTTCCGTGCAAAATTTCCGGCCGTGCCCGAATGCCAAGCACCTCGTGCATTGGATGAGCGGAGACTGGTCCTCCACTCTGATCCTTTGCAGGTCAAGGTAGAGGGCTCCAGCCTCCACCATCCTCCGCCAGACAATAGGTTTTGCCTGGACTACAATGTGTGCCGTTTTTGGATTTCTAGTTCTTTTTTTGTACTTGATTGTTATGTCTGTGTCCTCTTGTGATAAGTCTGTGAAGATTTCTTTATTTTGTACATGTATGGCTTTTATAAGCTCATCGTCATCACTGTCAATGAATACATCCTTTAAGATGACGAGCGGGTTTTTATTCCTCATGTTTGAGACTATCAAGCCCTCGCCTCGGCTTTCGATTCTTCGTTTAACTTTTTCTAATTCCGTTTCTGTGTCGCATCCAAGGATAACGGTTTGGTTCTTCGCTTTCCGCACCTTATTTATCTTGAGCCCAGTTTCCCTGGCATCGACCGCCCTCTTCACTCGCTCGAGCACCTCGTCGGCAGTCTCCTGGTTGCCTTCGAGTGTGACCGCCATGGAGTGAAGCGCCGGCCGATGCCCGGGTTTTGCTGCTGTAACGCTTGCGTACGACCTATTGGGGGTCTCGCATGGTTGCTTATCTTTTGCGACCTCAAGTATGGTTTCTTTGGCGGCCGCGACATCACCGGCAATACCGTCGAGCTTCTCGTCGAGGATAATCTGAGTGCGGCCCACCACCCTGACGTCTTGTGTCGTCTGGTTGATGGCCGCCTTAGCCTCGTCGATTTTGTCGACGATCTTGTCGATGATGTCGGACCCGCCATCGTCGCGCAGCTCTGTTTGCCTGTCGAAGCACCAAACCATCTTTTCTTCTAGATTGTTGAGCCGTGTTTGCAGCTGTGCTTCCACCTCCTCCAGCTTTTCAAGCATGTGACTATCCTTTCCGGCCGGCCTGGCTAAAGCTGGTGTTCGTTCTTTAGTTTCCAGGCCGGTCACTCGCTTGCTAAGCTCGAAAAGGATACGCAGACATTTGTCTGACCTCTCCTCCAGGAAGGTCTTAATGTCCTTCCTCATTTGAGGGTACTCTTTAACTTTTGAGGGAATATCCTCAAAAGTCTTCATCACTTCCTGAAGGAGCTCGTCATTAGTCTTTGCCCCGTAATCCTGCTTTTTATATATGGCCATGTTGTCCAGCGACCTCCTGCTTCGGTCTGGTCTGCGGATGAAGGTTAATGCAGCGTCCTGCGCTGGAGCGGATGAGGATGAGGGGGTGCTGGTGGAGGTGGCCGGCTTAGGGTGACCGCCGGTGGTTGTCGGTGTGCGATACATTTTGTATTCCGTTTATTTTTGTGTAACGACTATGTGTTGTGTGCGGTTGTGTGTATAATATGTGTGTATTTGTGTATATGTGCAGTAGGTCTAGCGAGAAGAACGGGGAACGTTGTCAGTCTGACCCTGTATAGGGGGGTCAGAGTCGGTATAAGTGAGCCAACTGTAAAGTGCAACTCAGTTTTGTCAGAATAAATGTAGCTATCAGTTGTAGCTAAAGTCTGTCTCTGGACTGTTTAATGTATAAACGCCACCGGGTCACCAAATATTATGTTTAAGAACATAAAATGTAAATAGTAATTTTTTTTTTTTTTTTTTTAAAATTTTTTGAGGGGTGGGGGGGGGTCCAAATTGGGGGGAGGGGTTCCCCTTATATAACTTCTGCCGTGGTGTCTTCGACACCACAAAGGCAGGATTTGAAGTCGGAATTTAGCTATCTCCCTTAGTTTCGGAGTTATCCGGTTTTTTAGATTTTATTTAGAGGGTGTGCGGGGGAGAGGGTCCAGACCAGGGGGGATGAACTATTTCTACCCGACTTTAACCGTGGTGTCTTCGACACCACAAAGGTCGGGTTTGAGGTCAAAAATCGTCTATCTCCCCTGGTTTCCGAGATATGACAAAGCTGAAGACACAACCTCCCTCTGTTTTGTCGGTTAAAATTTATAAAATAAATTAACTAAGCTTCTACTGGACCGATTTTGGCGTGAGTGGGCTCGTTTGAAAGCTCTCGTCTGGGCCTTTCTAGTCCACTGTGTTTTATTATTGAAATATTTTACCCCTTAAAACTACCCTAACAAGAATGTCAAAATTTTAAATTTTTAAGCCGGGGCGCGATATTTATCATTAAATGTTCGTGTAATTTCAAAATTAGAGTTGGACGAAGGTTTTTGGGGAAGAAAGTCTAAAAAATATTTAAAAACTTACCCCCTGGGTCATTTTGAGTTTTGTATATTTAAGGTCAATTTCTACCCTGTTCAAGGGTGTTTTTGAAAATTTTAACGACGTAGGGGGTGGTTTTTCACCAAGCCCTACACAGTCCTATATAAAAAATTTAAGAAATCTTATTATTCTGGAAGTCGATTTTCGATTCGCGATCTCGTTATTAACTTTGTTTTGCGGTTTCTGCCGTTGTAAACAAAACTTTCAAAAAGGTCTAGTGACTCGAAAAACGGTCCAAAAATTCCAAATTAAAAACTAACTTATGCACTAGAGCCTTATCTATCTTATAGTCTAATTTGCGTCTGCGCGCAACCACGTCTTCACCCTCTTCTGTGGGGTGTTCTCTGTGCCACCCTCCCACAACAACCGCAAATTGCCTTGTTTTTATTTTGGGACTAAATTAAGAAAATTTTTATTATTTTAATAAGATAAAGGGCTGATTGGACAACCACAAGTGACAATAGTTTTTAGAATTTTATTTATAGGGTGGCTAGTATTTCGAAATTTATTTGTTATGGAATTTACACTATGGATTAAAGTTTCAATTTTGACTAAACTACCGAGCCGAAAAATCTGAAATTTTGGGGAAATGAAGTTAAGGTAGTCTACTATTTAATGGAAATATAAAAATGGGTTGTTATCGATCTTGTTTTGCGGGAAAATGGCACTAAAGATATACGTGAATTTTCCAACCTTCGAAGGGCTGTAACTCCGTCCAGGGTGGTCCGATTTTCTTGATCCAGGTGTCAGGAGACTCGTCTTTCGAAGACGCGTAGTTTGGTATATGACACGCCGTTCCACCTATGATGGCAGTCGAACCATGTGGCACGTGGTAGATGTTTTTCCGGGATTACGTCGGTATTTTTCCACCGGAAAAATCCCGGATGGTGTCCGGTGGACGGGGCTCCTCAAGCCGGTTATTTTGACCCCAAAAAAGTGGGGGGTCGTCGATCTTGTTTCGGCAGCGTTTCAGAAAAACACCAAAAATCTCGGTTTTTCGGGCACAACTTTCACACACTTTCTCCGATTTCCGGGCGGTTTTCACAAATGTGTTCTGCTCACTGAGACGCGTACGTGGATATATGACACTTCTATTTTTAAGCGAAAAAACCTTTTTTCCCGATTTTTAGAGACGGAGCGCGGAAAAAAACGTGGCGCTCGCGGTGGTGGCTGCCAGCAGACTGGGTTAGGTTAGGTTAGGTTAGGTTAGGTTAGGTTAGGTTAGGTTAGGTTAGGTTAGGTTAGGTTAGGTTAGGTTAGGTTAGGTTAGGTTAGGTTAGGTTAGGTTAGGTTAGGTTAGGTTAGGTTAGGTTAGGTTAGGTTAGGTTAGGTTAGGTTAGGTTAGGTTAGGTTAGGTTAGGTTAGGTTAGGTTAGGTTAGGTTAGGTTAGGTTAGGTTAGGTTAGGTTAGGTTAGGTTAGGTTAGGTTAGGTTAGGTTAGGTTAGGTTAGGTTAGGTTAGGTTAGGTTAGGTTAGGTTAGGTTAGGTTAGGTTAGGTTAGGTTAGGTTAGGTTAGGTTAGGTTAGGTTAGGTTAGGTTAGGTTAGGTTAGGTTAGGTTAGGTTAGGTTAGGTTAGGTTAGGTTAGGTTAGGTTAGGTTAGGTTAGGTTAGGTTAGGTTAGGTTAGGTTAGGTTAGGTTAGGTTAGGTTAGGTTAGGTTAGGTTAGGTTAGGTTAGGTTAGGTTAGGTTAGGTTAGGTTAGGTTAGGTTAGGTTAGGTTAGGTTAGGTTAGGTTAGGTTAGGTTAGGTTAGGTTAGGTTAG
>JAWIIS010000060.1:6670517-6674726 GCA_033682625.1 Helicoverpa zea x Helicoverpa armigera | reverse complement strand
TGTCGTTGCGATAGTAATACTGCTCAGTACGAGAGGAAACCGCAGTTTCGGACATTTGGTTCATGCACTCGGCGAGCGGCCGGTGGTGCGAAGCTACCATCCGCGGGATTATGCCTGAACGCCTCTAAGGCCGAAGCCAGCCTAGCCGAATCCGGCAAGGATATGCTCACTGTGGAGCCCCGAGAGTCGGGAGGCTCTAAACAATGTGACTTTACTAGTCGCGCTTCACCACGTGAGGTGCGACGTCGAAGCCCATTTGGATCGCGGAGATCGATGCTGTCCGCTTAACGCGTGCATCACGGCTCCGAAGGTCCGAATTTACCTCAGTTCGATGTCGGGGCTCGGAATAGTCTGTAGACGACTTCCGTTCCTGGCGGGGTGTTGTGCTCGGTAGAGCAGCGTCGTGCTGCGATCTGTTGAGACTCAGCCCTACGCCAGGTGATTCGTCCGAGGACGATGTTTTGCGTCTGTTACACACACACACACACACACACACAATATGTTGTGTACTGTATGTGTGTACAGTGTTGAGTTTTTTTTTTTTTTTTTTTTGTTTCTAGTTTAATACACGAACGGGGCGCTATAAACTTAAAGTATAATTTCTCTTCTCTTTTCTATAAGCAAAATAAAATATAACCACTTACATAGTTATTACAATTTAATTAAATATAATAATAAATAAACAATACCATTATTATTGTTATAGGTATATACGTACATACATTCAAGTTGGAGGAAAATTACCTACTTAACTACAAACGACTCTGCCAACTCGCCATGGGATCTATGTGACGTTGAAAGCGTGTGCCGTGTCTACCGTTCACCGCCATCCCGATAACCGGTGGTGATATCGTGAAAGGTAGGTACCTACATACACATTATTATATTGATCTGTTCACTAAACATAATATGTACGTGAACACTTGTTATTTCAATATTATTTATTATATAGGTATCATTCATTTATAATACAGATACACATACAGGCAACGAATAACCCATATTAAAACTGATCCAATTAAAAAAAAAAAAAAACATAGGGACCACCCGAACTGGGTTTATTGAAACATGTCATGTGTTTCAGGCTATCAACGCTCAGAACAATTATTGTCGAATATTCTTTTTAACATAGTAATCATATTGCATACACAATTATAGTCACTATACTAAATAGTCAATAGTTACATAATTTACTAAAATTAAAAATCTAAGGTAGGTATTACTTTATATATTATTTCTTGTGATAATTTGTATTTATTTATCAATGACTTTTATTTTGATTTCAGTATGCAGGGCTCGACAATTTATATAGGTATGTATAGTATAGCGACTTGTCAACAAAAATATGACATTATGACAGTAATGAACCATCGATTTGACAAGCAAATAATACATACATATATGTCAAAATGTCTACAATAAATCACAACTATCACTCAGCTTACGACGAACTGGCCGCGTCCAGATTATAGTATTAATTTTTTAAGTCCCTTTTTTAAGGGGACCGGGTGGGGGGGGGGGGGTGGGGGTGGTCACGGGGGAGGGGCGACAGAGACACAGTAATATAATACATTTTTTTTTGGTACACAACCCAATACCTCCCACATACTCCCCCCCCCCCACCCCACCCCCCTTCCCTCCCCTCACCTCCCCACCCCCACGTCCACTCATCTCCCCTCACCTCCCCCACCCTCGTATCCCGTCATAGAGAAAGGTATGAGATTTAAAAAAAAAATAACCGTGGGGAGGGGGAGGGGGGGGGGGATAGGTTAGGGGTGTGACGGACGGAGGGGAGGGTAGGGTAGGGTAGGCTCAGGATGACACAGGGTGCACCTCACATGACATTGACATTGACATTTATGACATGACATGACACTAGATTCGATCGTCTCTACCGATAGTGTGGATTCTCAGCGACACACTATTGTCAAGCGAAGCGTCAGTTCGGTCGTTGTAACAAACGATCCGCGCAGGCGCATTCGCTTCGACGTGCAAAACGCGCTACTTGCTACGACGACGGCGACGACGACGAACGACGACGGTGCGGCGACGGGGCAGAGCGCTCTTCTACATGTTGTATTTTATAATATACACAAGTTGTGTGTGCTCATCTGGTTGATGTATACTTGTTTGTATATCCTCTAGTTTGTACACCTTTCCAGTGTTATGTATAATGCAATAATGTATTTGGGCGCGATGTTCGACGCCGACGAAGACTTCGTCGTTTATGTAGTTGTCGTTGGTGCGGGCGTGTGTGTAGTAGTAGTAGTAGTAGTAGTAGTGGTAGTTAGTTAATATACAATATTAATATAATTATATTATAAATGAACTGTGTCGACCGACGGATCGTGTTTTATGCGTGTCCGGACGAGAACGGTCGTATTAATTATTTGTCATGATGAGACGCGACAGTACACTGTACCAGACGCTCGGACGCGTGTCAACAGTGTGCTTCGCGTCGATTCGAACAATATAAAAGTTATATGTGAGGCGCTCTATAGAATCCGGGCGTAATCGTGCATGGATGTCTCGCGATCGTGTCAACAGATTTTACACACGTGAACATTCAGTCTCGTTACGAACGTTCATCATCGGGGCGTCAACGCCCTCGTCGTGCGAGTTGCGTCTGTAACGAGTTGAGACATTACCCGTTCAGACGTACGAGCGCGCTTGTGAACAGGTGGCGCGCAGCACTCAACATTGTTGTCGTGTTGTGTTCCATCGGGTACACACGTAAAAAACATTTCAGAGCTCGCCCGGTGCCGTTCGCGTATTGTAACGATCGCGAACGCCCGGGACGAGGGAGAACCTAGATCGTGCGCGCGCGCAGCCGGCGGACGCCGTCGTCGGTGCGCGCGCGCGGTTATAGGGTTTTTCCTTATAAACAAAAGAAGCTCCCTGGTTGATCCTGCCAGTAGTTATATGCTTGTCTCAAAGATTAAGCCATGCATGTCTCAGTGCAAGCCGTATTAAGGCGATACCGCGAATGGCTCAATATATCAGTTTTGGTTCCTTAGATCTTACTCAGTTACTTGGATAACTGTGGTAATTCTAGAGCTAATACATGCAATCAGAACTCTGACCAGTGATGGGATGAGTGCTTTTATTAGATCAAAACCAATCGACGGGGCCTCGCGTCCGAAGTCGTTAATTTTGATGAATCTGGATAACTTTTGCCGATCGCATGGTCCAGTACCGGCGACGCATCTTTCAAATGTCTGCCTTATCAACTTTCGATGGTAGTTTCTGCGACTACCATGGTTGTCACGGGTAACGGGGAATCAGGGTTCGATTCCGGAGAGGGAGCCTGAGAAACGGCTACCACATCCAAGGAAGGCAGCAGGCGCGCAAATTACCCACTCCCGGCACGGGGAGGAGTAGTGACGAAAAATAACGATACGGGACTCTTACGAGGCCTCGTAATCGGAATGAGTACACTTTAAATATTTTAACGAGGAACAATTGGAGGGCAAGTCTGGTGCCAGCAGCCGCGGTAATTCCAGCTCCAATAGCGTATACTAAAATTGTTGCGGTTAAAAAGCTCGTAGTTGCATTTGTGCGCCGCGCTGTCGGTGCACCGCATCCGCGGTGATACTGACACGTCTGCGGAGCATATCGTCGGTGAGCCGGCGGTAATACGCCGGTTCAATATCAAAATCCTATCGCGGTGCTCTTCGGTGAGTGTCGAGGTGGGCCGACAATTTTACTTTGAACAAATTAGAGTGCTCAAAGCGGGCTCAAAATGCTGCTTGAATATTTCGTGCATGGAATAATAGAATATGATCTCGGTTCTATTTTGTTGGTTTTCAGAACTCCGAGGTAATGATTAATAGGGATAACTGGGGGCATTCGTATTGCGACGTTAGAGGTGAAATTCTTGGATCGTCGCAAGACGAACATCAGCGAAAGCATTTGCCAAAGGTGTTTTCATCAATCAAGAACGAAAGTTAGAGGTTCGAAGGCGATTAGATACCGCCCTAGTTCTAACCGTAAATATGTCATCTAGCGATCCGCCGACGTTACTACAATGGCTCGGCGGGCAGCTTCCGGGAAACCAAAGATTTTGGACTCCGGGGGAGTATGGTTGCAAAGCTGAAACTTAAAGGAATTGACGGAAGGGCACCACCAGGAGTGGAGCCTGCGGCTTAATTTGACTCACACGGGAAATCTCACCAGGCCCGGACACCGGAAGGATTGACAGATTAACAG
>JAWIIS010000060.1:6660517-6663017 GCA_033682625.1 Helicoverpa zea x Helicoverpa armigera | reverse complement strand
AGTAGTAGTAGTGGTAGTTAGTTAATATACAATATTAATATAATTATATATTATAAATGAACTGTGTCGACCGACGGATCGTGTTTTATGCGTGTCCGGACGAGAACGGTCGTATTAATTATTTGTCATGATGAGACGCGACAGTACACTGTACCAGACGCTCGGACGCGTGTCAACAGTGTGCTTCGCGTCGATTCGAACAATATAAAAGTTATATGTGAGGCGCTCTATAGAATCCGGGCGTAATCGTGCATGGATGTCTCGCGATCGTGTCAACAGATTTTACACACGTGAACATTCAGTCTCGTTACGAACGTTCATCATCGGGGCGTCAACGCCCTCGTCGTGCGAGTTGCGTCTGTAACGAGTTGAGACATTACCCGTTCAGACGTACGAGCGCGCTTGTGAACAGGTGGCGCGCAGCACTCAACATTGTTGTCGTGTTGTGTTCCATCGGGTACACACGTAAAAAACATTTCAGAGCTCGCCCGGTGCCGTTCGCGTATTGTAACGATCGCGAACGCCCGGGACGAGGGAGAACCTAGATCGTGCGCGCGCGCAGCCGGCGGACGCCGTCGTCGGTGCGCGCGCGCGGTTATAGGGTTTTTCCTTATAAACAAAAGAAGCTCCCTGGTTGATCCTGCCAGTAGTTATATGCTTGTCTCAAAGATTAAGCCATGCATGTCTCAGTGCAAGCCGTATTAAGGCGATACCGCGAATGGCTCAATATATCAGTTTTGGTTCCTTAGATCTTACTCAGTTACTTGGATAACTGTGGTAATTCTAGAGCTAATACATGCAATCAGAACTCTGACCAGTGATGGGATGAGTGCTTTTATTAGATCAAAACCAATCGACGGAGGGCCTCGCGTCCGAAGTCGTTAATTTTGATGAATCTGGATAACTTTTGCCGATCGCATGGTCCAGTACCGGCGACGCATCTTTCAAATGTCTGCCTTATCAACTTTCGATGGTAGTTTCTGCGACTACCATGGTTGTCACGGGTAACGGGGAATCAGGGTTCGATTCCGGAGAGGGAGCCTGAGAAACGGCTACCACATCCAAGGAAGGCAGCAGGCGCGCAAATTACCCACTCCCGGCACGGGGAGGTAGTGACGAAAAATAACGATACGGGACTCTTACGAGGCCTCGTAATCGGAATGAGTACACTTTAAATATTTTAACGAGGAACAATTGGAGGGCAAGTCTGGTGCCAGCAGCCGCGGTAATTCCAGCTCCAATAGCGTATACTAAAATTGTTGCGGTTAAAAAGCTCGTAGTTGCATTTGTGCGCCGCGCTGTCGGTGCACCGCATCCGCGGTGATACTGACACGTCTGCGGAGCATATCGTCGGTGAGCCGGCGGTAATACGCCGGTTCAATATCAAAATCCTATCGCGGTGCTCTTCGGTGAGTGTCGAGGTGGGCCGACAATTTTACTTTGAACAAATTAGAGTGCTCAAAGCGGGCTCAAAATGCTGCTTGAATATTTCGTGCATGGAATAATAGAATATGATCTCGGTTCTATTTTGTTGGTTTTCAGAACTCCGAGGTAATGATTAATAGGGATAACTGGGGGCATTCGTATTGCGACGTTAGAGGTGAAATTCTTGGATCGTCGCAAGACGAACATCAGCGAAAGCATTTGCCAAAGGTGTTTTCATCAATCAAGAACGAAAGTTAGAGGTTCGAAGGCGATTAGATACCGCCCTAGTTCTAACCGTAAATATGTCATCTAGCGATCCGCCGACGTTACTACAATGGCTCGGCGGGCAGCTTCCGGGAAACCAAAGATTTTGGACTCCGGGGGGAGTATGGTTGCAAAGCTGAAACTTAAAGGAATTGACGGAAGGGCACCACCAGGAGTGGAGCCTGCGGCTTAATTTGACTCAACACGGGAAATCTCACCAGGCCCGGACACCGGAAGGATTGACAGATTAACAGCTCTTTCTTGATTCGGTGGGTGGTGGTGCATGGCCGTTCTTAGTTGGTGGAGCGATTTGTCTGGTTAATTCCGGTAACGAACGAGACTCTAGCCTGCTAAATAGGCGTCGTCATTTAGGTGTGCGTGGCCACGTGTCACGCAACTCACTGGCGACGTATTAAAATTCTTCTTAGAGGGACCGGCGGCTTCGAGCCGCACGAGATTGAGCAATAACAGGTCTGTGATGCCCTTAGATGTCCTGGGCCGCACGCGCGCTACACTGAAGGAATCAGCATGTTCTCCCTGGCCTAGAGGCCCGGGCAACCCGCTGAAACTCCTTCGTGCTGGGGATTGGGGTTTGCAATTATCCCCCATAAACGAGGAATTCCTAGTAAGCGCGAGTCATAAGCTCGCGTTGATTACGTCCCTGCCCTTTGTACACACCGCCCGTCGCTACTACCGATTGAATGATTTAGTGAGGTCTTCGGACCGACACGCGGTGGCTTCACGGCCGTCGGCGTTGCTGGGAAGTTGACCAAACTTGATCATTTAGAGGAAGTAAAAGTCGTAACAAGGT
>JAWIIS010000060.1:6648017-6655517 GCA_033682625.1 Helicoverpa zea x Helicoverpa armigera | reverse complement strand
TAACATAATAAATAAATAAACAATACCATTATTATTGTTATAGGTATATACGTACATACATTCAAGTTGGAGGAAAATTACCTACTTAACTACAAACGACTCTGCCAACTCGCCATGGGATCTATGTGACGTTGAAAGCGTGTGCCGTGTCTACCGTTCACCGCCATCCCGATAACCGGTGGTGATATCGTGAAAGGTAGGTACCTACATACACATTATTATATTGATCTGTTCACTAACATAATATGTACGTGAACACTTGTTATTTCAATATTATTTATTATATAGGTATCATTCATTTATAATACAGATACACATACAGGCAACGAATAACCCATATTAAAACTGATCCAATTAAAAAAAAAAAAAACATAGGGACCACCCGAACTGGGTTTATTGAAACATGTCATGTGTTTCAGGCTATCAACGCTCAGAACAATTATTGTCGAATATTCTTTTTAACATAGTAATCATATTGCATACACAATTATAGTCACTATACTAAATAGTCAATAGTTACATAATTTACTAAAATTAAAAATCTAAGGTAGGTATTACTTTATATATTATTTCTTGTGATAATTTGTATTTATTTATCAATGACTTTTATTTTGATTTCAGTATGCAGGGCTCGACAATTTATATAGGTATGTATAGTATAGCGACTTGTCAACAAAAATATGACATTATGACAGTAATGAACCATCGATTTGACAAGCAAATAATACATACATATATGTCAAAATGTCTACAATAAATCACAACTATCACTCAGCTTACGACGAACTGGCCGCGTCCAGATTATAGTATTAATTTTTTAAGTCCCTTTTTTAAGGGGACCGGGTGGGGGGGGGGGGGTGGGGGGTGGTCACGGGGGAGGGGCGACAGAGACACAGTAATATAATACATTTTTTTTTGGTACACAACCCAATACCTCCCACATACTCCCCCCCCCCACCCCACCCCCTTCCCTCCCTCACCTCCCCACCCCCACGTCCACTCATCTCCCCTCACCTCCCCACACCCTCGTATCCCGTCATAGAGAAAGGTATGAGATTTAAAAAAAAAAATAACCGTGGGGAGGGGGGAGGGGGGGGGATAGGTTAGGGGTGTGACGGACGGAGGGGAGGGTAGGGTAGGGTAGGCTCAGGATGACACAGGGTGCACCTCACATGACATTGACATTGACATTTATGACATGACATGACACTAGATTCGATCGTCTCTACCGATAGTGTGGATTCTCAGCGACACACTATTGTCAAGCGAAGCGTCAGTTCGGTCGTTGTAACAAACGATCCGCGCAGGCGCATTCGCTTCGACGTGCAAAACGCGCTACTTGCTACGACGACGGCGACGACGACGAACGACGACGGTGCGGCGACGGGGCAGAGCGCTCTTCTACATGTTGTATTTTATAATATACACAAGTTGTGTGTGCTCATCTGGTTGATGTATACTTGTTTGTATATCCTCTAGTTTGTACACCTTTCCAGTGTTATGTATAATGCAATAATGTATTTGGGCGCGATGTTCGACGCCGACGAAGACTTCGTCGTTTATGTAGTTGTCGTTGGTGCGTGGCGTGTGTAGTAGTAGTAGTAGTAGTAGTAGTGGTAGTTAGTTAATATACAATATTAATATAATTATATATTATAATGAACTGTGTCGACCGACGGATCGTGTTTTATGCGTGTCCGGACGAGAACGGTCGTATTAATTATTTGTCATGATGAGACGCGACAGTACACTGTACCAGACGCTCGGACGCGTGTCAACAGTGTGCTTCGCGTCGATTCGAACAATATAAAAGTTATATGTGAGGCGCTCTATAGAATCCGGGCGTAATCGTGCATGGATGTCTCGCGATCGTGTCAACAGATTTTACACACGTGAACATTCAGTCTCGTTACGAACGTTCATCATCGGGGCGTCAACGCCCTCGTCGTGCGAGTTGCGTCTGTAACGAGTTGAGACATTACCCGTTTCAGACGTACGAGCGCGCTTGTGAACAGGTGGCGCGCAGCACTCACATTGTTGTCGTGTTGTGTTCCATCGGGTAACACGTAAAAAAACATTTCAGAGCTCGCCCGGTGCCGTTCGCGTATTGTAACGATCGCGAACGCCCCGGGACGGAGGGAGAACCTAGATCGTGCGCGCGCGCAGCCGGCGGACGCCGTCGTCGGTGCGCGCGCGCGGTTATATAGGGTTTTTCCTTATAAACAAAAGAAGCTCCCTGGTTGATCCTGCCAGTAGTTATATGCTTGTCTCAAAGATTAAGCCATGCATGTCTCCAGTGCAAGGCCGTATTAAGGCGATACGCGAATGGCTCAATATATCAGTTTTGGTTCCTTAGAGTCTTACTCAGTTACTTGGATAACTGTGGTAATTTCTAGAGCTAATACATGCAATCAGAACTCTGACCAGTGATGGGATGAGTGCTTTTATTAGATCAGAACCAATCGACGGGAGGGCCTCGCGTCCGAAGTCGTTTAATTTTGATGAATCTGGATAACTTTTGCCGATCGCATGGTCCAGTACCGGCGACGCATCTTTCAAATGTCTGCCTTATCAACTTTCGATGGTAGTTTCTGCGACTACAGTGGTTGTCACGGGGTAACGGGGGAATCAGGGGTTCGATTCCGGAGAGGGGAGGCCTGAGAAACGGCTGACCACATCCAAGGAAGGGCAGCAGGCGCGCAAATTACCCACTCCCGGCACGGGGAGGTAGTGACGAAAAATAACGATACGGGACTCTTACGAGGCCTCGTAATCGGAATGAGTACACTTTTAAATATTTTAACGAGGAACAATTGGAGGGCAAGTCTGGTGCCAGCAGCCGCGGTTAATTCCAGCTCCAATAGCGTATACTAAAATTGTTGCGGTTAAAAAGCTCGTAGTTGCATTTGTGGCGCCGCGCTGTCGGTGCACCGCATCCGCCGGTGATACTGACACGTCTGCGGAGACATATCGTCCGGTGAGCCGGCGGTAATACGCCGGTTCAATATCAAAATCCTATCGCGGTGTGCTCTTCGGTGAGTGTCGAGGTGGGCCGACAATTTACTTTGAACAAATTAGAGTGCTCAAAGCGGGCTCAAAATGCTGCTTGAATATTTCGTGCATGAATAATAGAATATGATCTCGGTTCTATTTTGTTGGTTTTCAGAACTCGAGGTAATGATTAATAGGGATAACTGGGGGCATTCGTATTGCGACGTTAAGAGGTGAAATTCTTGGATCGTCGCAGACGGAACATCAGCGAAAGGCATTTGCCAAAGGTGTTTTTCATCAATCAAGAACGAAAGTTAGAGGTTCGAAGGCGATTAGATACCGCCCTAGGTTCTAACCGTAAATATGTCATCTAGCGATCCGCCGACGTTACTACAATGGCTCGGCGGGAAGCTTCCGGGGAAACCAAAGATTTTGACTCCGGGGGGAGTATGGTTGCAAAGCTGAAACTTAAAGGAATTGACGGGAAGGGCACCACCAGGAGTGGGAGCTTGCGGCTTAATTTGACTCAACATCGGGAAATCTCACCAGGCCCCGGGACACCGGAAGGATTGACAGATTAACAGCTCTTTCTTGATTCGGTGGGGTGGTGGTGCATGGCCGTTCTTAGTTGGTGGAGCGATTTGTCTGGTTAATTCCGGTAACGAACGAGACTTCTAGCATGCTAAATAGGCGTCGTACATTTAGGTGTGCGTGGCCACGTGTCACGCAACTCACTGGCGACGTATTAAAAATTCTTCTTAGAGGGACCGGCGGCTTCGAGCCGCACGAGATTGAGCAATAACAGGTCTGTGATGCCCTTAAGATGTCCTGGGCCCGCACGCGCCGCTACACTGAAGGAATCAGCATGTTCTCCCTGGCCTAGAGGCCCGGGCAACCCGCTGAAACTCCTTCGTGCTGGGGATTGGGGTTTGCTATTATCCCCCATAAACGAGGAATTCCTAGTAAGCGCGAGTCATAAGCTCGCGTTGATTACGTCCCTGCCCTTTGTACACACCGCCCGTCGCTACTACCGATTGAATGATTTAGTGAGGTCCTTCGGGACCGACACGCGGTTGGCGTTCACGCGCCGTCGGCGTTGCTGGGAAGTTGACCAAACTTGATCATTTAGAGGAAGTAAAAGTCCGTAACAAGGTTTCCGTAGGGGAACCTGCGGAAGGATCATTAACGTGTAAACGCAAGACGCGACTGGAGCTCGCGACGCGCGTGTTATAACGTGAACAATAAACCATACCACTATGCGCATGCATATATTGCATCGCGCATATCCAGAGGACACTAGAGTCGTGGGACGCTGTGCGTTGAATAGCCGATGATTCGGTGTTGTTCGTCGCGCTCTCGTCCGTCGTTATGTGTTTCTCGCGTCGCGTCATGCGCACGACACGCAGAAGGGTACAGATCACAAAAATCCGCGTCCCCGAGTGTCCGCACGGCGCGTTCGTTAACAATCAAACGCATGTCCCTTGGCAACGCGGTGGGATAATATCATTTTCTTTTTTATACATACATACACACATGTATATAAAATACAACACACACACAAGTCTATATCATGTAACACTAGATTACGCGAACAGCGGTAATTTAAAAACTATTACCCTGGACGGTGGATCACTTGGCTCGCGGGTCGATGAAGAACGCAGTTAACTGCGCGTCATAGTGTGAACTGCAGGACACATTTGAACATCGACATTTTCGAACGCACATTGCGGTCCGTGGAGACCACATCCAGGACCACTCCTGTCTGAGGGCCGGCTGTATAAAACAACAATGCCACATTGCGCGAGCGCCGCGCGCACACGATTTAACACTCGTGTGTGTCGCGCGGCGGCGCACATGACGGTTCTGCGTCAACGGGCGCGCACCGCGTTTGCGGTGGGTGCTCGTCGGCGTTGTCCGTTCAAATATAGTACGGTTGTTGTATTGCGTGTATGCATTCGTGTCGAACGCGCTGTGTGCTCGCGCGCCGCCCCTTAAAAAAGGCGTGCGCGCGTGTACGCGTGCGCGGACGCACAAAGGTAGCGGCGTACGTGAGTGTGTATACCTACGTAAGTAGGTGTATACTTCACGCTCGTTCGCGACTCTTCGGTGTGTTACAATACCAGAGGGGGTTGCGATGGCGTTGTAGCCGTGTTTATCTTGTGTCGTCCGTAAAGCGTGAGACGCCAGCGAATGCAAACTCACTTGCGAGTGCAACGCCATTAGTAGGCGGACTCGACGTCCGAAGAGCGGCATCGACGCCGTCGTCGTTCTCGTTCGTGTTCACGCACGGTACGCAGTTCGATTGCGTCGTCGTAACGCTGACGGATATCGCGTCCTGCCTCATTTTTTATCGTTGGCCTCAGATCAGGGAGGATCACCCGCCGAATTTAAGCATATTAGTAAGCGGAGGAAAAGAAACTAACCAGGATTTCCTTAGTAGCGGCGAGCGAACAGGAATGAAGCCCAGCACTGAATCCCGCCGTTGTTCAGGCGGCGGAGGATGTGGTGTTCGGGAGGTTCCGCTTTTCTCGTCGCGGTCGCTCCTGTCCAAGTTCGTCTTGAACGGGGCCGGTTTTCCCCGCAGAGGGTGCCAGGCCCGTAGCGACGGAGGACCGTGGCGAGAGGGACTCTCCTTAGAGTCGGGTTGCTTGAGAGTGCAGCCCTAAGTGGGTGGTAAACTCCATCTAAGGCTAAATATTACCGCGAGACCGATAGCGAACAAGTACCGTGAGGGAAAGTTGAAAAGAACTTTGAAGAGAGAGTTCAAGAGTACGTGAAACCGTTCATGGGGTAAACCTGCGAAACTCGAATGAACGAACGGAGAGATTCATCGTCATTCCTCGGCGTACGGACGCGCGCCTCGATGTCGCCGGTTTCGATCGGTAGGCACGGGTCGCGTCCGTCGACGTCCGCGGACGGCGTGCACTTCTCTCTTAGTAAATACATCGCGACCCGTTCGATGTCGGTCTAAGCGCCGTACGGGAGCCCCGTTGCCCTTCACGGGGGGTGATGGGACCGCGACGGTGGCCGACCGGCCGTCGGACGGTAGTTCTGACGAATCGCGCACGCGTTTATGACGCGTCCGGCCCGACGCAAGTCAACGTCGTATCCAACGTCTACGCCTCAGTGCGGACGTAGGTGCGGCGCGTCTGCTGTCGCCGCCGTGCTGTCTCGGACTGTGCGCGTCTCTGTCTGCGATGATTCAGTTTCGGGGCACTCGCAGACCCGTCTTGAAACACGGACCAAGGAGTCTAGCATGTATGCGAGTCATTGAGATAATTAAACTGAAAGGCGCAACGAAAGTGAAGGCGCGCGCTTGCCGCGCGCCGTCAGGGAGGATGGAGCGTCGATCTAGGTCGATCTCTCGCACTCCCGAGGCGTCTCGTTTCCAATCCGTGAATGCAGGCGCGCTCTGAGCATAAATGCTGGGACCCCGAAAGATGGTGAACTATGCTGGTCAGGTCGAAGTCAGGGGAAACCCTGATGGAGGACCGTAGCGATTCTGACGTGCAAATCGGATCGTCGGAACTGGGTATAGGGGCGAAAGACTAATCGAACCATCTAGTAGCTGGTTCCGTCCGAAGTTTCCCTCAGGATAGCTGGCGTCGATTTGAACAGTCTCATCCGGTAAAGCGAATGATTAGAGGCATTGGGGCCGAAACGACCCTCAACCTATTCTCAAACTTTAATGGGTGAGTACTTCCGGCTTACTCGAACGATGAAGCCGGAGATCTGATGACGGTGCCAAGTGGGCCAATTTTGGTAAGCAGAACTGGCGCTGTGGGATGAACCAAACGTAGTGTTAAGGCGCCTAAAAAACGCTCATGGGACACCATGAAAAGGCGTTGGTCGCTCATGACAGCAAGGCGGTGGCCATGGAAGTCGGAATCCGCTAAGGAGTGTGCAACGACTCACCTGCCGAAGCAACCAGCCCTGAAAATGGATGGCGCTGAAGCGTTTTGCCTATACACTACCGTTACGGGCATGTGCGACGTTCTTTGTGACGTCATTAAGCCGTAACGAGTAGGAACGTGCGCGGCGGAGAGCGCAGAAGGGGTCTGGGGCGTGAGCCCGCTTGGAGCCTCCGTCGGTGCAGATCTTGGTGGTAGTAGCAAATACTCCAGCGAGGCCCTGGAGGACTGACGTGGAGAAGGGTTTTCGCGTGAACAGTAGTTGCTCGCGAGTCAGTCGATCCTAAGCTCAAGGAGAAATCTTATGTCGATGTGGCGTGTTTTTTTCAAAACGATATCATATACTTGTCTATGTGTGTTCGAATGATAAATAACGCCCTTTGAGCGAAAGGGAATCCGGTTCCTATTCCGGAACCCGGCAGCGGAACCGTTTCAATAATCGTTCCCTCGTTTTTACAGCGAGTGTTCGACGGGGTAACCCAAAGTGGCCTGAAGACGCCGCCGAGAGGTCCGGGAAGAGTTTTCTTTTCTGCCTGAGCGTTCGAGTTCCATGGAATCCTATAGAAGGGAGATATGGTTCGGAACGCGAAGAGCACCG
>JAWIIS010000060.1:6638017-6643017 GCA_033682625.1 Helicoverpa zea x Helicoverpa armigera | reverse complement strand
AGGGGAGGGTAGGGTAGGGGTAGGGCTCAGGATGACACAGGGTGCACCTCACATGACATTGACATTGACATTTATGACATGACATGACACTAGATTCGATCGTCTCTACCGATAGTGTGGATTCTCAGCGACACACTATTGTCAAGCGAAGCGTCAGTTCGGTCGTTGTAACAAACGATCCGCGCAGGCGCATTCGCTTCGACGTGCAAAACGCGCTACTTGCTACGACGACGGCGACGACGACGAACGACGACGGTGCGGCGACGGGGCAGAGCGCTCTTCTACATGTTGTATTTTATAATATACACAAGTTGTGTGTGCTCATCTGGTTGATGTATACTTGTTTGTATATCCTCTAGTTTGTACACCTTTCCAGTGTTATGTATAATGCAATAATGTATTTGGGCGCGATGTTCGACGCCGACGAAGACTTCGTCGTTTATGTAGTTGTCGTTGGTGCGTGGCGTGTGTAGTAGTAGTAGTAGTAGTAGTAGTGGTAGTTAGTTAATATACAATATTAATATAATTATATATTATAAATGAACTGTGTCGACCGACGGATCGTGTTTTATGCGTGTCCGGACGAGAACGGTCGTATTAATTATTTGTCATGATGAGACGCGACAGTACACTGTACCAGACGCTCGGACGCGTGTCAACAGTGTGCTTCGCGTCGATTCGAACAATATAAAAGTTATATGTGAGGCGCTCTATAGAATCCGGGCGTAATCGTGCATGGATGTCTCGCGATCGTGTCAACAGATTTTACACACGTGAACATTCAGTCTCGTTACGAACGTTCATCATCGGGGCGTCAACGCCCTCGTCGTGCGAGTTGCGTCTGTAACGAGTTGAGACATTACCCGTTCAGACGTACGAGCGCGCTTGTGAACAGGTGGCGCGCAGCACTCAACATTGTTGTCGTGTTGTGTTCCATCGGGTACACACGTAAAAAACATTTCAGAGCTCGCCCGGTGCCGTTCGCGTATTGTAACGATCGCGAACGCCCGGGACGAGGGAGAACCTAGATCGTGCGCGCGCGCAGCCGGCGGACGCCGTCGTCGGTGCGCGCGCGCGGTTATAGGGTTTTTCCTTATAAACAAAAGAAGCTCCCTGGTTGATCCTGCCAGTAGTTATATGCTTGTCTCAAAGATTAAGCCATGCATGTCTCAGTGCAAGCCGTATTAAGGCGATACCGCGAATGGCTCAATATATCAGTTTTGGTTCCTTAGATCTTACTCAGTTACTTGGATAACTGTGGTAATTCTAGAGCTAATACATGCAATCAGAACTCTGACCAGTGATGGGATGAGTGCTTTTATTAGATCAAAACCAATCGACGGAGGGCCTCGCGTCCGAAGTCGTTAATTTTGAGAATCTGGATAACTTTTGCCGATCGCATGGTACCAGTACCGGCGACGCATCTTTCAAATGTCTGCCTTATCAACTTTCGATGGTAGTTTCTGCGACTACCATGGTTGCCACGGGTAACGGGGAATCAGGGTTCGATTCCGGAGGAGGGAGCCTGAGAAACGGCTACCACATCCAAGGAAGGCAGCAGGCGCGCAAATTACCCACTCCCGGCATCGGGGAGGGGAAGGTAGTGACGAAAAATAACGATACGGGACTCTTACGAGGCCTCGTAATCGGAATGAGTACACTTTAAATATTTTAACGAGGAACTTGATTTGAGGGAGGCAAGTCTGGTGCCAGCAGCCGCGGTAATTCCAGCTCCAATAGCGTTATACTAAAATTGTTGCGGTTAAAAAGCTCGTAGTTGCATTTGTGCGCCGCGCTGTCGGTGCAGCCGCATCCGCGGTGATACTGACACGTCTGCGGAGCATATCGTCGGTGAGCCGGCGGTAATACGCCGGTTCAATATCAAAAATCCAATCGCGGGTGCTCTTCGGTGAGTGTCGAGGTGGGCCGACAATTTTACTTTGAACAAATTAGAGTGCTCAAAGGCGGGCTCAAAATGCTGGCTTGAATATTTCGTGCATGGAATAATAGGAATATGATCTCGGTTCTATTTTGTTGGTTTTCAGAACTCCGGAGGTAGATGATTAATAGGGATAACTGGGGGCGATTCGTATTGCGACGTTAGAGGTGAAATTCTTGGATCGTCGCAAGACGAACATCAGGCGAAAGCATTCGTGCCAAAGGTGTTTTTCATCAATCCAAGAACGAAAGTTAGAGGTTCGAAGGCGGGATTAGATACCGCCCTAGTTCTAACCGTAAATATGTCATTCTAGCGATCCGCCGACGTTACTACAATGGCTCGGCGGGCAGCTTCCGGGAAACCAAAGATTTTGGACTCCGGGGGGGGAGTATGGTTGCAAAGCTGAAACTTAAAGGAATTGACGGAAGGGCACCACCAGGAGTGGAGCCTGCGGCTTTAATGTGACTTCAACACGGGAAATCTCACACAGGGGCCCGGACACCGGAAGGATTGACAGATTAACAGCTCTTTCTTGATTCGGTGGGGTGGTGGTGCATGCCGTTCTTAGTTGGTGGAGCATTTGTCTGTTAATTCCGGTAACGAACGAGACTCTAGCCTGCTAAATAGGCGTCGTCATTTAGGTGTGCGTGCCACGTGTCACGCAACTCACTGGCGACGTATTAAAATTCTTCTAGAGGGACCGGCGGGCTTCGAGCCGCACGAGATTGAGCAATAACAGGTCTGTGATGCCCTTAGATGTCCTGGGCCGCACGCGCGCTAACCTTCAGTGGTAGCGCGCGTGCGGCCCAATGGAAATCATAAAGGAATCAGCATGTTCTCCCTGGCCTAGAGGCCCGGGGCAACCCGCTGAAACTCCTTCGTGCTGGGGATTGGGGTTTGCAATATCCCCCATAAACGAGGAATTCCTAGTAAGCGCGAGTCTTAAGCTCGCGTTGATTACGTCCCTGCCCTTTGTACACACCGCCCGTCGCTACTACCGATTGAATGATTAGGTGAGGTACTTTCGACCGACACGCTGGTGGCTTCACGGCCGTCGGCGTTGCTGGAAGTTGACCAAACTTGATCAGTTATAGGAAGTAAAAGTCGTAACAAGGTTTCCGGTAGGGGAGACCTGCCGGAAGGATCATTAACGTGTAAACGCAAGACGCGACTGGCTCGCGACGCGCGTGTTATAACGTGAACAATAATCCACACCACTATGCGCATGCATATATTGCATGCGCGCATATCCAGAGGCACTAGAGTCGTGGACGCTGTGCGTTGAATAGCCGATGATTCGGTGTTGTTCGTCGCGCTCGTCGTCGTTATGTGTTTCTCGCGTCGCGTCATGCGCAACGACACGCAGAAGGGTACAGATCACAAAAATCCGCGTCCCCGAGTGTCCGCACGGCGCGTTCGTTAACAATCAAACGCATGTCCCTTGCAACGCGGTGGGATAATATCATTTTCTTTTTTATACATACATACACACATGTATATAAAATACAACACACACACAAGTCTATATCATGTAACACTAGATTACGCGAACAGCGGTAATTTAAAACTATTACCCTGGACGGTGGATCACTTGGCTCGCGGGTCGATGAAGAACGCAGTTAACTGCGCGTCATAGTGTGAACTGCAGGACACATTTGAACATCGACATTTCGAACGCACATTGCGGTCCGTGGAGACACATCCAGGACCACTCCTGTCTGAGGGCCGGCTGTATAAAAACAACAATGCCACATTGCGCGAGCGCGCGCGCACACGATTAACACTCGTGTGTGTCGCGCGGCGGCGCACATGACGGTTCTGCGTCAACGGGCGCGCACCGCGTTTGCGGTGGGTGCTCGTCGGCGTTGTCCGTTTCAAATATAGTACGGTTGTTGTATTGCGTGTATGCATTCGTGTCGAACGCGCTGTGTGCTCGCGCGCCGCCCTTAAAAAAGGCGTGCGCGCGTGTGTACGCGTGCGCGACGCACAAAGGTAGCGGCGTACGTGAGTGTGTATACCTACGTAAGTAGGTGTATACTTCACGCTCGTTCGCGACTCTTCGGTGTGTTTACAATACCAGAGGGGGTTGCGATGCGTGTAGCCGTGTTTACTTGTGTCGTCCGTAAAGCGTGAGACGCCAGCGAATGCAAACTCACTTGCGAGTGCAACGCCATTAGTAGGCGGACTCGACGTCCGAAGAGCGCATCGACGCCGTCGTCGTTCTCGTTCGTGTTCACGCACGGGTACGCAGTTCGATTGCGTCGTCGTAACGCTGACGGATATCGGCGTCTGCCTTCATTTTTTTATCGTTGCCTCAGATCAGGGAGGGATCACCCGCCGAATTTAAGCATATTAGTAAGCGGAGGAAAAGAAACTACCAGGATTTCCTTAGTAGCGGCGAGCGAACAGGAATGAAGCCCAGCACTGAATCCCGCCGTTGTTCAGGCGGCGGGAGATGTGGTGTTCGGGAGGTTCCGCTTTCTCGTCGCGGTCGCTCCTGTCCAAGTTCGTCTTGAACGGGGGCCGTTTCCCGCAGAGGGGTGCCAGGCCCGTAGCGACGGAGGACCGTGGCGAGAGGGACTCTCCTTAGAGTCGGGTTGCTTGAGAGTGCAGCCCTAAGTGGGTGGTAAACTCCATCTAAGGCTAAATATTACCGCGAGACCGATAGCGAACAAGTACCGTGAGGGAAAGTTGAAAAGAACCTTTGAAGAGAGAGTTCAAGAGTACGTGAAACCGTTCAGGGGTAAACCTGCGAAACTCGAATGAACGAACGGAGAGATTCATCGTCATTCCTTCCGGCGTACGGACGCGCGCCTCGATGTCGCCGGTTTCGATCGGTAGGCACGGGTCGCGTCCGTCGACGTCCGCGGACGGCGTGCACTTCTCTCTTAGTAAATACATCGCGACCCGTTCGATGTCGGTCTAAGCGCCGTACGGGAGCCCCGTTGCCCCTTCACGGGGGGTGATGGGACCGCGACGGTGGCCGACCGGCCGTCGGACGGGTAGTTCTGACGAATCGCGCACGCGTTTATGACGCGTCCGGCCCGACGCAAGTCAACGT
>JAWIIS010000060.1:6623017-6633017 GCA_033682625.1 Helicoverpa zea x Helicoverpa armigera | reverse complement strand
CACACTATTGTCAAGCGAAGCGTCAGTTCGGTCGTTGTAACAAACGATCCGCGCAGGCGCATTCGCTTCGACGTGCAAAACGCGCTACTTGCTTACGACGACGGCGACGACGACGAACGACGACGGTGCGGCGACGGGGCAGAGCGCTCTTCTACATGTTGTATTTTATAATATACACAAGTTGTGTGTGCTCATCTGGTTGATGTATACTTGTTTGTATATCCTCTAGTTTGTACACCTTTCCAGTGTTATGTATAATGCAATAATGTATTTGGGCGCGATGTTCGACGCCGACGAAGACTTCGTCGTTTATGTAGTTGTCGTTGGTGCGTGGGCGTGTGTGTAGTAGTAGTAGTAGTAGTAGTAGTGGTAGTTAGTTAATATACAGATATTAATATAATTATATATTATAAATGAACTGTGTCGACCGACGGATCGTGTTTTATGCGTGTCCGGACGAGAACGGTCGTATTAATTATTGTCATGATGAGACGCGACAGTACACTGTACCAGACGCTCGGACGCGTGTCAACAGTGTGGCTTCGCGTCGATTCGAACAATATAAAAGTTATATGGTGAGGCGCTCTATAGAATCCGGGCGTAATCGTGCATGGATGTCTCGCGATCGTGTCAACAGATTTTACACACGTGAACATTCAGTCTCGTTACGAACGTTCATCATCGGGGCGTCACGCCCGTCGTCGTGCGAGTTGCGTCTGTTAACGAGTTGAGACATTACCCGTTCAGACGTACGAGCGCGCTTGTGAACAGGGTGCGGCGCAGCACTCAACATTGTTGTCGTGTTGTGTTCCATCGGGTACACACGTAAAAAACATTTCAGAGCTCGCCCGGTGCCGTTCGCGTATTGTAACGATCGCGAACGCCCGGGACGAGGGAGAACCTAGATCGTGCGCGCGCGCAGGCCGGCGGACGCCGTCGTCGTGCGCGCGCGCGGTTATAGGGTTTTTTCCTTATAAACAAAAGAAGCTCCCTGGTTGATCCTGCCAGTAGTTATATGCTTGTCTCAAAGATTAAGCCATGCATGTCTCAGTGCAAGCCGTATTAAGGCGATACCGCGAATGGCTCAATATATCAGTTTTGGTTCCTTAGATCTTACTCAGTTACTTGGATAACTGTGGTAATTCTAGAGCTAATACATGCAATCTGAACTCTGACCAGTGATGGGGATGAGTGCTTTTATTAGATCAAAACCAATCGACGGAGGGGCCTCGCGTCCGAAGTCGTTAATTTTGATGAATCTGGATAACTTTTGCCGATCGCATGGTCCAGTACCGGCGACGCATCTTTCAAATGTCTGCCTTATCAACTTTCGATGGTAGTTTTCTGCGACTACCATGGTTGTCACGGGTAACGGGGAATCAGGGTTCGATTCCGGAGAGGGAGCCTGAGAAACGGCTACCACATCCAAGGAAGGCAGCAGGCGCGCAATTAGCCCACTCCCGGCACGGGGAGGTAGTGGACGAAAAATAACGATACGGGGACTCTTACGATGGCCTCGTAATCGGAATGAGTACACTTTAAATATTTTAACGAGGAACAATTGGAGGGCAAGTCTGGTTGCCAGCAGCCGCGGTAATTCCAGCTCCAATACGTATACTAAAATTGTTGCGGTTAAAAAGCTCGTAGTTGCATTTGTGCGCCGCGCTGTCGGTGCACCGCATCCGCGGGTGATACTGACACGTCCTGCGGAGCATATCGTCCGGTGAGCCGGCGGTAATACGCCGGTTCAATATCAAAATCCTATCGCGGTGCTCTTCGGTGAGTGTCGAGGTGTGGCCGACAATTTTACTTTGAACAAATTAGAGTGCTCAAAGCGGGCTCAAAATGCTGCTTGAATATTTCGTGCATGGAATAATAGAATATGATCTCGGTTCTATTTTGTTGGTTTTCAGAACTCCGAGGTAATGATTAATAGGGATAACTGGGGGCATTCGGATTGCGACGTTAGAGGTGAAATTCTTGGATCGTCGCAAGACGAACATCAGCGAAAGCATTTGCCAAAGGTGTTTTCATCAATCAAGAACGAAAGTTAGAGGTTCGAAGGCGATTAGATACCGCCCTAGTTCTAACCGTAATATGTCATCTAGCGATCCGCCGACGTTACTACAATGGCTCGGCGGGCAGCTTCCGGGAAACCAAAGATTTTGGACTCCGGGGGGAGTATGGTTGCAAAGCTGAAACTTAAAGGAATTGACGGAAGGGCACCACCAGGAGTGGAGCCTGCGGCTTAATTTGACTCAACACGGAAATCTCACCAGGCCCGGACACCGAAGGATTGACAGATTAACAGCTCTTTCTTGATTCGGTGGGTGGTGGTGCATGGCCGTTCTTAGTTGGTGGAGCGATTTGTCTGGTTAATTCCGGTAACGAACGAGACTCTAGCCTGCTAAATAGGCGTCGTCATTTAGGGTGTGCGTGGCCACGTGTCACGCAACTCACTGGCGACGTATTAAAATTCTTCTTAGAGGGACCGGGCGGCTTCGAGCCGCACGAGATTGAGCAATAACAGGTCTGTGAGCCCTTAGATGTCCTGGGCCGCACGCGCGCTACACTGAAGGAATCAGCATGTTCTCCCTGGCCTAGAGGCCCGGGCAACCCGCTGAAAACTCCTTCGTGCTGGGGATTGGGGTTTGCAATTATCCCCCATAAACGAGGAATTCCTAGTAAGCGCGAGTCATAAGCTCGCGTTGATTACGTCCCTGCCCTTTGTACACATCCGCCCGTCGCTACTACCGATTGAATGATTTAGTGAGGTCTTCGACCGACACGCGGTGGCTTCACGGCCGTCGGCGTTGCTGGGAAGTTGACGCAAACTTGATCATTTAGAGGAAGTAAAAGTCGTAACAAGGTTTCCGTAGGGGAACCTGCGGAAGGGATCATTAACGTGTAAGACGCAAGACGCGACTGGCTCGCGACGCGCGTGTTATAACGTGAACAATAATCCACACCACTATGCGCATGGCATATATGCATCGCGCATATCCAGAGGACACTAGAGTCGTGGACGCTGTGCGTTGAATAGCCGATGATTCGGGTGTTGTTCGTCGCGCTCGTCCGTCGTTATGTGTTTCTCTGCGTCGCGTCATGCGCACGACACGCAGAAGGGTACAGATCACAAAAATCCGCGTCGCCCGAGTGTCCGCACGGCGCGTTCGTTAACATATCAAACGCATGTCCCTTGCAACGCGGTGGGGATAATATCATTTTCTTTTTTATACATACATACACACATGTATATAAAATACAACACACACACAAGTCTATATCATGGTAACACTAGATTACGCGAACAGCGGTAATTTAAAACTATTACCCTGGACGGTGGATCACTTGCTCGCGGGTCGATGAAGAACGCAGTTAACTGCGCGTCATAGTGTGAACTGCAGGACACATTTGAACATCGACATTTCGAACGCACATTGCGGTCCGTGGAGACACATCCAGACCACTCCTGTCTGAGGGCCGGCTGTATAAAAACAACAATGCCACATTGCGCGAGCGCGCGCGCACGACGATTAACACTCGTGTGTGTCGCGCGGGCGGCGCACATGACGGTTCTGCGTCAACGGGGCGCGCACCGCGTTTGCGGGTGGGTGCTCGTCGGCGTTGTCCGTTCAAATATAGTACGGTTGTTGTATTGCGTGTATGCATTCGTGTCGAACGCGCTGTGGTGCTCGCGCGCCGCCCTTAAAAAAGGCGTGCGCGCGTGTACGCGTGCGCGGACGCACAAAGGTAGCGGCGTACGTGAGTGTGTATACCTACGTAAGTAGGTGTATACTTCACGCTCGTTCGCGACTCTTCGGTGTGTTACAATACCAGAGGGGGGTTGCGATGCGTGTAGCCGTGTTTATCTTGTGTCGTCCGTAAAGCGTGAGACGCCAGCGAATGCAAACTCACTTGCGAGTGCAGACGCCATTAGTAGGCGGGACTCGACGTCCGAAGAGCGCATCGACGCCGTCGTCGTTCTCGTTCGTGTTCACGCACGGGTACGCAGTTCGATTGCGTCGTCGTAACGCTGACGGATATCGCGTCTGCCTCATTTTTTTATCGTTGGCCTCAGATCAGGGGAGGATCACCCGCCGAATTTAAGCATATTAGTAAGCGGAGGAAAAGAAACTAACCAGGATTTCCTTAGTAGCGGCGAGCGAACAGGAATGAAGCCCAGCACTGAATCCCGCCGTTGTTCAGGCGGCGGGAGATGTGGTGTTCGGGAGGTTCCGCTTTCCTCGTCGGCGGTCGCTCCTGTCCAAGTTCGTCTTGAACGGGGCCGTTTTTCCCGCAGAGGGTGCCAGGCCCGTAGCGACGGAGGGACCGTGGCGAGAGGGACTCTCCTTAGAGTCGGGTTGCTTGAGAGTGCAGCCCTAAGTGGGTGGTAAACTCCATTCTAAGGCTAAATATTACCGCGAGACCGATAGCGAACAAGTACCGTGAGGGAAAGTTGAAAAGAACTTTGAAGAGAGAGTTTCAAGAGTACGTGAAACCGTTCAGGGGTAAACCTGCGAAACTCGAATGAACGAACGGAGAGATTCATCGTCATTCCTCGGCGTACGGACGCGCGCCTCGATGTCGCCGGTTTCGATCGGTAGGCACGGGTCGCGTCCGTCGACGTCCGCGGACGGCGTGCACTTCTCTCTTAGTAAATACATCGCGACCCGTTCGATGTCGGTCTAAGCGCCGTACGGGAGCCCCGTTGCCCCTTCACGGGGGTGATGGGACCGCGACGGGTGGCCGACCGGCCGTCGGGACGGTAGTTCTGACGAATCGCGCACGCGTTTATGACGCGTCCGGCCCGACGCAAGTCAACGTCGTATCCAACGTCTACGCCTCAGTGCGGACGTAGGTGGCGGCGCGTCTGCTGTCGCCGCCGTGCTGTCTCGGACTGTGCGCGTCTCTGTCTGCGATGATTCAGTTTCGGGCACTCGCAGGACCCGTCTTGAAACACGGACCAAGGAGTCTAGCATGTATGCGAGGTCATTGAGATAATTAAACTGAAAGGCGCAACGAAAGTGAAGGGCGCGCGCTTGCCGCGCGCTCAGGGGAGGATGGAGCGTCGATCTAGGTCGATCTCTCGCACTCCCGAGGCGTCTCGTTTCCAATCCGTGAATGCAGGCGCGCTCTGAGCATAAATGCTGGGACCCGAAAGATGGTGAACTATGCCTGGTCAGGTCGAAGTCAGGGGAAACCCTGATGGAGGACCGTAGCGATTCTGACGTGCAAATCGATCGTCGGAACTGGGTATAGGGGCGAAAGACTAATCGAACCATCTAGTAGCTGGTTCCGTCCGAAGTTTCCCTCAGGATAGCTGCGTCGATTTGAACAGTCTCATCCGGTAAAGCGAATGATTAGAGGCATTGGGGGGCCGAAACGACCTCAACCTATTCTCAAACTTTAAATGGGTGAGTACTCCGGCTTACTCGAACGATGAAGCCGGAGATCTGATGACGGTGCCAAGTGGGCCAATTTTGGTAAGCAGAACTGGCGCTGTGGGATGAACCAAAACGTAGTGTTAAGGCGCCTAAAAAACGCTCATGGGACACCATGAAAGGCGTTGGTCGCTCATGACAGCAGGACGGTGGCCATGGGAAGTCGGAATCCGCTAAGGAGTGTGCAACGACTCACCTGCCGAAGCAACCAGCCCTGAAAATGGATGGCGCTGAAGCGTTTTGCCTATACACTACCGTTACGGGCATGTGCGACGTTCTTTGTGACGTCATTAAGCCGTAACGAGTAGGGACGTGCGCGGCGGAGAGCGCAGAAGGGTCTGGGCGTGAGCCCGCTTGGAGCCTCCGGTCGGTGCAGATCTTGGTGGTAGTAGCAAATACTCCAGCGAGGCCCTGGAGGACTGACGTGGAGAAGGGTTTCGCGTGAACAGTAGTTGCTCGCGAGTCAGTCGATCCTAAGCTCAAGGAGAAATCTTATGTCGATGTGGCGTGTTTTTTTCAAAACGATATCATATACTTGTCTATGGTGTGTTCGAATGATAAATAACGCCCTTTGAGGCGAAAGGGAATCCGGTTCCTATTCCGGAACCCGGCAGCGGAACCGTTTCAATAATCGTTCCCTCGTTTTTTACAGCGAGTGTTCGACGGGGTAACCCAAAGTGGCCTGAAGACGCCGCCGAGAGGTCCGGGAAGAGTTTTCTTTTCTGCCTGAGCGTTCGAGTTCCATGGAATTCCTATAGAAGGGAGATATGGTTCGGAACGCGAAGAGCACCGCATTTGCGGCGGTGTCCGGATACTCTCTGCGGACCTTGAAAATTCAGGTGAGGGGATGTACGTGGAGATGTCGCGCCCGGGTTCGTACCCATATCCGCAGCAGGTCTCCAAGGTGAAGAGCCTCTAGTCGATAGAATAATGTAGGTAAGGGAAGTCGGCAAATTGGATCCGTAACTTCGGAATAAGGATTGGCTCTGAGGACCGGGGGCGTGTCGGGGTTTGGACGGGAAGCGGATGCGGCCGGTGCCGGGCCTGGTCGATGCTCTGGCGTCTCTCGGGGCGCTGGGGCGGAATCCGGACCCGCGTTCCGGCCTTCCGCGGATCTTCCTAGCCGTAAGGCCGTGTCGGTTTCGTCTCGTGCGCGATCGGCGCGGTTCTGTACGACCGCCGTTCAAGCGGTCAGCTCAGAACTGGCACGGACAAGGGGAATCCGACTGTCTAATTAAAACAAAAGCATTGCGATGGCCCTCGCGGGTGTTGACGCAATGTGATTTCTGCCCAGTGCTCTGAATGTCAACGTGAAGAAATTCAAGCAAGCGCGGGTAAACGGCGGGAGGTAACTATGACTCTCTTGTAGTAGCTTGGGAGACAGCAAGCATGCTATGGTCTAACGACTGAGAGAGTATTAGTTGCTCACGTATGATGGATGTGCACCTGGTGGCTGTCGCTATCAGCTTGCTGGGATCATGTACTCTGTCATACGGCAATGGATCTTGATGAGACGTTTATAACATCTGAACGTTGTTGGGATCAACTCCTACCCTTGGCCTGCTCGAGGCGCCGCTGCGAACGCAAATAAGGGAGGGGGGGGGCGACACACTGAATGTGAGATGGATAGCCGACCAGATCACTGCAGTCGTCCTTGTCGTGTGTGTACCCTAATCAAATCAGAGGCGCAATGCGCATACCACTCCGCCATTGACTTTGAAGGAGTAATATCTGGAGGAGTCCGGGAGAATGGTGAGCCTGGTTACCATCTAATGGTGCGCACACTTCGGTGAAAATCAGGTTGCTCGGGTTGCGATACCCGGGGGTCCCTCTGGAGGGTCTCGTAGAGTCCCTCAAGTCCAGCAGCTCATAAGGTGGGGACATAAGATAGTTGTGGACGAGCTTGGGGGGGGAGGTTAGCAGCCTCCCCCCCATAAGATTTACGGTTGCTTTTGATCATAATAAGGAAATGTATGGTCGAGCCTCCGGCCTGCCCACAGGAGCCGGAGGTAGCGACCCATAAATCTTTAAGCCCGAACGCTCGATCTCCGTCTCCCCTCGAGACGGGGGGAAAGCGGTTGGCCTTGTTGTTTATGTACCAGGACCTTTGGCACCAAAATAGGGTTGGGTGTGCACAAGCGGCGCGCCCACCCTATGACGGTCAATGCGGACGCAGCGCCGCCGCAGGTAAAGCGGAGGTGGGCCGAGGAGGAGGTGGAGCTCCTAGCCCGGACGGAGGCGCGTCTGGCTAGTGTTGGAGGCAGCGCCATGAACAGTGAGCTTATGAGGGAGTTGCCTTCTTTGGGGCGCTCCCTCGAGGCCATAAAAGGGTACCGGAGGAAGGAGTCATATAAGAGTCGAGTACGAGCGTACATGACCGAGATGGCTTCTTCCCAGGTACCACAGGGGGCGGCGGAATCGCCGATAAGGGGCACCCCCAGCAACAGCGCTGTCGAAGGCACGATGCCAGAGCGGCCTTCCGGAAGGGTGGGAGACGCTTCTGAAGACGGTCCTACTTCTGCGACCCTGCAAGACCCTATGACGCTCTCCAGTGCACCAGACCATGCTGGAATTGTGGAAGACCTCCTTGGGGAGGCGGAAGCAAGGAAGGCAAGGGGGTGTGGGGGGGGAGGAGAGGGAAGGCGCAGCGAAAGCATAAAGGAAGGACACCGGCGATGGCACAAGCTGCATCAGCACGGTTATCTGCACGCAAGCAGCGCAGAATAGAGTACGCGAGGGTGCAGGAACTTTATAAGACCTGCAGACCAAGGGCAGCTGCGGAGGTCATTGATGGCCATAGCCGGGGGATAAGACATAGTCTCGCGGAGCTGGAAGCTTATTGGCGACCAGTGATGGAGGCTGTGTCGGATGCCCCCGGACCCACACCGGAGGTTCTACTTGCTTTAAAGCGAATAGAACAGTACGGGGGAGCCCGCGACTTTTCGCAGCTGTGGGTGCCGTTCACTTCGGAAGAGGTGAAGGCATGCCGTGTCGACAATGCGTCGGCTCCGGGCCCTGACGGTATTCTCCCAGGGGCCTGGAATAGAGTTCCATCTGCAACTCAGGCGGAAATATTTAATGCGTGGATGATGGCTGGTGAGGTCCCTGAAAGACTTAGGGGCTGCCGGACGGTCTTCGTGCCCAAGGCTGAGGTGCCTGCTTGCCCTGGGGAGTATCGGCCGATCTCGATCGCGTCGGTGCCTCTCAGGCACATGCACTCGGTATTGGCGCGCAGGCTGGAGGCATGCTGCCCTCCTGATGCACGACAACGCGGATTTATCCGCGCCGACGGCACACTCGAGAATTCGGCTGTGCTGGACGCTGTGCTGGGAGACTGCAGGAAGAAGTTGAGGGAGTGCCATGTGGCAGTGCTGGACTTCGCGAAGGCATTCGATACGGTGTCTCATACGGCACTTATCGAAGTCCTGAGGGAAAGAGGTCTGCCCGATGGTTTCTGCAACTACGTCGCGAGGTTGTATGCCACGTCTGAGACTGTCTTGGATGTGAATGGAACCCGCAGCGGTCCTGCAAGAGTCGGACAGGGAGTTCGCCAGGGAGACCCGTTGTCACCTTTGCTCTTTAACATGGCGATGGACGCCATTCTCGCATCCCTGCCGCAGGGGAGTCGGTTATGGGCTGGAGTCTGAGCGAGTCTCAGCTTTGGCTTATGCTGATGACCTGGTCCTGCTTGCGGGATCAAAGGTTGGGATGCAGACGTCCATAGACAGTGTGTGGAGCACTGGCAGGACGATGGGGCTCTTCGTCAGTCACGCGAAAAGCGCTGTCTTGTCGATGGTGCCTGATGGGAAGCGCAAGAAGCTGCATTACCTTAGCGACCGCACTTTTAAGGTGGGGAAGCGATGGTTGAGGCAAGTGACCTGCGTGGAACGATGGCGCTATCTTGGTGTAGATTTCCGGGCGTCTGGATGCGTGACGTTAGAGCATGACATCAAAAATGCCTTGAACAACATCAAAAAGGCACCCCTCAAGCCGCAGCAGCGGCTAGAAATCGTGAGGGCACACCTGATTCCGCGTTTCCTGCATGGTCTGGTGCTGGGAAACATTACGGATGAGAGGTTGAAATTGCTCGACGTCCAGATCCGGAGTGCAGTGAGGGAGTGGTTGAGGCTCCCGAAGGATGTGCCTGTTGGGTACTTCCACGCAGGGACCAAGGACGGCGGCTTGGCGATCCCATCGTTGAGGACGTGCGTACCGGATCTCATTATTAAGAGGTTCGGTCGCTTGAACTCGTCGCGGTGGTCAGTGGCCAGAGCCGCCGCCAGATCCGAAAGGATCCAGAGGAAACTGAGGTGGGCCGATAGGCAGTTCCTCAAATTCAGCAAGGAAAGCCCCAAGTCTGGGGGAGCGGACGACCGCGATGTATTGGCGTGAAACCCTGCATGCATCGGTGGATGGCTTCGAATTAAGGGAGTCTCCACGTGTGGCCGCGTCCACGAAGTGGATGCGGAGCGATGGCACGCAGTATACGGGCCGCGATTTCGTGCAGTTCGTGCACACCCATGTGAATGCGCTCCCGTCTCGGGTGCGTAACTCGC
>JAWIIS010000060.1:6615517-6620517 GCA_033682625.1 Helicoverpa zea x Helicoverpa armigera | reverse complement strand
ACATAATATGTACGTGAACACTTGTTATTTCAATATTATTTATTATATAGGTATCATTCATTTATAATACAGATACACATACAGGCAACGAATAACCCATATTAAAACTGATCCAATTAAAAAAAAAAAAAAACATAGGGACCACCCGAACTGGGTTTATTGAAACATGTCATGTGTTTCAGGCTATCAACGCTCAGAACAATTATTGTCGAATATTCTTTTTAACATAGTAATCATATTGCATACACAATTATAGTCACTATACTAAATAGTCAATAGTTACATAATTTACTAAAATTAAAAATCTAAGGTAGGTATTACTTTATATATTATTTCTTGTGATAATTTGTATTTATTTATCAATGACTTTTATTTTGATTTCAGTATGCAGGGCTCGACAATTTATATAGGTATGTATAGTATAGCGACTTGTCAACAAAAATATGACATTATGACAGTAATGAACCATCGATTTGACAAGCAAATAATACATACATATATGTCAAAATGTCTACAATAAATCACAACTATCACTCAGCTTACGACGAACTGGCCGCGTCCAGATTATAGTATTAATTTTTTAAGTCCCTTTTTTAAGGGGACCGGGTGGGGGGGGGGGGGTGGGGGGTGGTCACGGGGGGAGGGGCGACAGAGACACAGTAATATAATACATTTTTTTTTGGTACACAACCCAATACCTCCCACATACTCCCCCCCCCCCCACCCCACCCCCCTTCCCTCCCCTCACCTCCCCACCCCCACGTCCACTCATCTCCCCTCACCTCCCCACACCCTCGTATCCCGTCATAGAGAAAGGGTATGAGATTTAAAAAAAAAAATAACCGTGGGGAGGGGGGAGGGGGGGGGGGATAGGTTAGGGGTGTGACGGACGGAGGGGAGGGTAGGGTAGGGTAGGCTCAGGATGACACAGGGTGCACCTCACATGACATTGACATTGACATTTATGACATGACATGACACTAGATTCGATCGTCTCTACCGATAGTGTGGATTCTCAGCGACACACTATTGTCAAGCGAAGCGTCAGTTCGGTCGTTGTAACAAACGATCCGCGCAGGCGCATTCGCTTCGACGTGCAAAACGCGCTACTTGCTACGACGACGGCGACGACGACGAACGACGACGGTGCGGCGACGGGGCAGAGCGCTCTTCTACATGTTGTATTTTATAATATACACAAGTTGTGTGTGCTCATCTGGTTGATGTATACTTGTTTGTATATCCTCTAGTTTGTACACCTTTCCAGTGTTATGTATAATGCAATAATGTATTTGGGCGCGATGTTCGACGCCGACGAAGACTTCGTCGTTTATGTAGTTGTCGTTGGTGCGTGGCGTGTGTGTAGTAGTAGTAGTAGTAGTAGTGGTAGTTAGTTAATATACAATATTAATATAATTATATATTATAAATGAACTGTGTCGACCGACGGATCGTGTTTTATGCGTGTCCGGACGAGAACGGTCGTATTAATTATTTGTCATGATGAGACGCGACAGTACACTGTACCAGACGCTCGGACGCGTGTCAACAGTGTGCTTCGCGTCGATTCGAACAATATAAAAGTTATATGTGAGGCGCTCTATAGAATCCGGGCGTAATCGTGCATGGATGTCTCGCGATCGTGTCAACAGATTTTACACACGTGAACATTCAGTCTCGTTACGAACGTTCATCATCGGGGCGTCAACGCCCTCGTCGTGCGAGTTGCGTCTGTAACGAGTTGAGACATTACCCGTTCAGACGTACGAGCGCGCTTGTGAACAGGTGGCGCGCAGCACTCAACATTGTTGTCGTGTTGTGTTCCATCGGGTACACACGTAAAAAACATTTCAGAGCTCGCCCGGTGCCGTTCGCGTATTGTAACGATCGCGAACGCCCGGGACGAGGGAGAACCTAGATCGTGCGCGCGCGCAGCCGGCGGACGCCGTCGTCGGTGCGCGCGCGCGGTTATAGGGTTTTTCCTTATAAACAAAAGAAGCTCCCTGGTTGATCCTGCCAGTAGTTATATGCTTGTCTCAAAGATTAAGCCATGCATGTCTCAGTGCAAGCCGTATTAAGGCGATACCGCGAATGGCTCAATATATCAGTTTTGGTTCCTTAGATCTTACTCAGTTACTTGGATAACTGTGGTAATTCTAGAGCTAATACATGCAATCAGAACTCTGACCAGTGATGGGATGAGTGCTTTTATTAGATCAAAACCAATCGACGGAGGGCCTCGCGTCCGAAGTCGTTAATTTTGATGAATCTGGATAACTTTTGCCGATCGCATGGTCCAGTACCGGCGACGCATCTTTCAAATGTCTGCCTTATCAACTTTCGATGGTAGTTTCTGCGACTACCATGGTTGTCACGGGTAACGGGGAATCAGGGTTCGATTCCGGAGAGGGAGCCTGAGAAACGGCTACCACATCCAAGGAAGGCAGCAGGCGCGCAAATTACCCACTCCCGGCACGGGGAGGTAGTGACGAAAAATAACGATACGGGACTCTTACGAGGCCTCGTAATCGGAATGAGTACACTTTAAATATTTTAACGAGGAACAATTGGAGGGCAAGTCTGGTGCCAGCAGCCGCGGTAATTCCAGCTCCAATAGCGTATACTAAAATTGTTGCGGTTAAAAAGCTCGTAGTTGCATTTGTGCGCCGCGCTGTCGGTGCACCGCATCCGCGGTGATACTGACACGTCTGCGGAGCATATCGTCGGTGAGCCGGCGGTAATACGCCGGTTCAATATCAAAATCCTATCGCGGTGCTCTTCGGTGAGTGTCGAGGTGGGCCGACAATTTTACTTTGAACAAATTAGAGTGCTCAAAGCGGGCTCAAAATGCTGCTTGAATATTTCGTGCATGGAATAATAGAATATGATCTCGGTTCTATTTTGTTGGTTTTCAGAACTCCGAGGTAATGATTAATAGGGATAACTGGGGGCATTCGTATTGCGACGTTAGAGGTGAAATTCTTGGATCGTCGCAAGACGAACATCAGCGAAAGCATTTGCCAAAGGTGTTTTCATCAATCAAGAACGAAAGTTAGAGGTTCGAAGGCGATTAGATACCGCCCTAGTTCTAACCGTAAATATGTCATCTAGCGATCCGCCGACGTTACTACAATGGCTCGGCGGGCAGCTTCCGGGAAACCAAAGATTTTGGACTCCGGGGGGAGTATGGTTGCAAAGCTGAAACTTAAAGGAATTGACGGAAGGGCACCACCAGGAGTGGAGCCTGCGGCTTAATTTGACTCAACACGGGAAATCTCACCAGGCCCGGACACCGGAAGGATTGACAGATTAACAGCTCTTTCTTGATTCGGTGGGTGGTGGTGCATGGCCGTTCTTAGTTGGTGGAGCGATTTGTCTGGTTAATTCCGGTAACGAACGAGACTCTAGCCTGCTAAATAGGCGTCGTCATTTAGGTGTGCGTGGCCACGTGTCACGCAACTCACTGGCGACGTATTAAAATTCTTCTTAGAGGGACCGGCGGCTTCGAGCCGCACGAGATTGAGCAATAACAGGTCTGTGATGCCCTTAGATGTCCTGGGCCGCACGCGCGCTACACTGAAGGAATCAGCATGTTCTCCCTGGCCTAGAGGCCCGGGCAACCCGCTGAAACTCCTTCGTGCTGGGGATTGGGGTTTGCAATTATCCCCCATAAACGAGGAATTCCTAGTAAGCGCGAGTCATAAGCTCGCGTTGATTACGTCCCTGCCCTTTGTACACACCGCCCGTCGCTACTACCGATTGAATGATTTAGTGAGGTCTTCGGACCGACACGCGGTGGCTTCACGGCCGTCGGCGTTGCTGGGAAGTTGACCAAACTTGATCATTTAGAGGAAGTAAAAGTCGTAACAAGGTTTCCGTAGGGGAACCTGCGGAAGGATCATTAACGTGTAAACGCAAGACGCGACTGGCTCGCGACGCGCGTGTTATAACGTGAACAATAATCCACACCACTATGCGCATGCATATATTGCATCGCGCATATCCAGAGGACACTAGAGTCGTGGACGCTGTGCGTTGAATAGCCGATGATTCGGTGTTGTTCGTCGCGCTCGTCCGTCGTTATGTGTTCTCGCGTCGCGTCATGCGCACGACACGCAGAAGGGTACAGATCACAAAAATCCGCGTCCCCGAGTGTCCGCACGGCGCGTTCGTTAACAATCAAACGCATGTCCCTTGCAACGCGGTGGGATAATATCATTTTCTTTTTTATACATACATACACACATGTATATAAAATACAACACACACACAAGTCTATATCATGTAACACTAGATTACGCGAACAGCGGTAATTTAAAACTATTACCCTGGACGGTGGATCACTTGGCTCGCGGGTCGATGAAGAACGCAGTTAACTGCGCGTCATAGTGTGAACTGCAGGACACATTTGAACATCGACATTTCGAACGCACATTGCGGTCCGTGGAGACACATCCAGGACCACTCCTGTCTGAGGGCCGGCTGTATAAAACAACAATGCCACATTGCGCGAGCGCGCGCGCACACGATTAACACTCGTGTGTGTCGCGCGGCGGCGCACATGACGGTTCTGCGTCAACGGGCGCGCACCGCGTTTGCGGTGGGTGCTCGTCGGCGTTGTCCGTTCAAATATAGTACGGTTGTTGTATTGCGTGTATGCATTCGTGTCGAACGCGCTGTGTGCTCGCGCGCCGCCCTTAAAAAAGGCGTGCGCGCGTGTACGCGTGCGCGGACGCACAAAGGTAGCGGCGTACGTGAGTGTGTATACCTACGTAAGTAGGTGTATACTTCACGCTCGTTCGCGACTCTTCGGTGTGTTACAATACCAGAGGGGGTTGCGATGCGTGTAGCCGTGTTTATCTTGTGTCGTCCGTAAAGCGTGAGACGCCAGCGAATGCAAACTCACTTGCGAGTGCAACGCCATTAGTAGGCGGACTCGACGTCCGAAGAGCGCATCGACGCCGTCGTCGTTCTCGTTCGTGTTCACGCACGGTACGCAG
>JAWIIS010000060.1:6605517-6610517 GCA_033682625.1 Helicoverpa zea x Helicoverpa armigera | reverse complement strand
GAATTTACCTCAGTTCGATGTCGGGGCTCGGAATAGTCTGTAGACGACTTCCGTTCCTGGCGGGGTGTTGTGCTCGGTAGAGCAGCGTCGTGCTGCGATCTGTTGAGACTCAGCCCTACGCCAGGTGATTCGTCCGAGGACGATGTTTTGCGTCTGTTACACACACACACACACACACACACAATATGTTGTGTACTGTATGTGTGTACAGTGTTGAGTTTTTTTTTTTTTTTTTTTGTTTCTAGTTTAATACACGAACGGGGCGCTATAAACTTAAAGTATAATTTCTCTTCTCTTTTCTATAAGCAAAATAAAATATAACCACTTACATAGTTATTACAATTTAATTAACATAATAAATAAATAAACAATACCATTATTATTGTTATAGGTATATACGTACATACATTCAAGTTGGAGGAAAATTACCTACTTAACTACAAACGACTCTGCCAACTCGCCATGGGATCTATGTGACGTTGAAAGCGTGTGCCGTGTCTACCGTTCACCGCCATCCCGATAACCGGTGGTGATATCGTGAAAGGTAGGTACCTACATACACATTATTATATTGATCTGTTCACTAAACATAATATGTACGTGAACACTTGTTATTTCAATATTATTTATTATATAGGTATCATTCATTTATAATACAGATACACATACAGGCAACGAATAACCCATATTAAAACTGATCCAATTAAAAAAAAAAAAAAACATAGGGACCACCCGAACTGGGTTTATTGAAACATGTCATGTGTTTCAGGCTATCAACGCTCAGAACAATTATTGTCGAATATTCTTTTTAACATAGTAATCATATTGCATACACAATTATAGTCACTATACTAAATAGTCAATAGTTACATAATTTACTAAAATTAAAAATCTAAGGTAGGTATTACTTTATATATTATTTCTTGTGATAATTTGTATTTATTTATCAATGACTTTTATTTTGATTTCAGTATGCAGGGCTCGACAATTTATATAGGTATGTATAGTATAGCGACTTGTCAACAAAAATATGACATTATGACAGTAATGAACCATCGATTTGACAAGCAAATAATACATACATATATGTCAAAATGTCTACAATAAATCACAACTATCACTCAGCTTACGACGAACTGGCCGCGTCCAGATTATAGTATTAATTTATATATTTTATTAATAGTCACGGGGGAGGGGCGACAGAGACACAGTAATATAATACATTTTTTTTTGGTACACAACCCAATACCTCCCACATACTCCCCCCCCCCCCACCCCACCCCCCTTCCCTCCCCTCACCTCCCCACCCCCACGTCCACTCATCTCCCCTCACCTCCCCACACCCTCGTATCCCGTCATAGAGAAAGGTATGAGATTTAAAAAAAAAAATAACCGTGGGGAGGGGGGAGGGGGGGGGGGATAGGTTAGGGGTGTGACGGACGGAGGGGAGGGTAGGGTAGGGTAGGCTCAGGATGACACAGGGTGCACCTCACATGACATTGACATTGACATTTATGACATGACATGACACTAGATTCGATCGTCTCTACCGATAGTGTGGATTCTCAGCGACACACTATTGTCAAGCGAAGCGTCAGTTCGGTCGTTGTAACAAACGATCCGCGCAGGCGCATTCGCTTCGACGTGCAAAACGCGCTACTTGCTACGACGACGGCGACGACGACGAACGACGACGGTGCGGCGACGGGGCAGAGCGCTCTTCTACATGTTGTATTTTATAATATACACAAGTTGTGTGTGCTCATCTGGTTGATGTATACTTGTTTGTATATCCTCTAGTTTGTACACCTTTCCAGTGTTATGTATAATGCAATAATGTATTTGGGCGCGATGTTCGACGCCGACGAAGACTTCGTCGTTTATGTAGTTGTCGTTGGTGCGTGGCGTGTGTGTAGTAGTAGTAGTAGTAGTAGTAGTGGTAGTTAGTTAATATACAATATTAATATAATTATATATTATAAATGAACTGTGTCGACCGACGGATCGTGTTTTATGCGTGTCCGGACGAGAACGGTCGTATTAATTATTTGTCATGATGAGACGCGACAGTACACTGTACCAGACGCTCGGACGCGTGTCAACAGTGTGCTTCGCGTCGATTCGAACAATATAAAAGTTATATGTGAGGCGCTCTATAGAATCCGGGCGTAATCGTGCATGGATGTCTCGCGATCGTGTCAACAGATTTTACACACGTGAACATTCAGTCTCGTTACGAACGTTCATCATCGGGGCGTCAACGCCCTCGTCGTGCGAGTTGCGTCTGTAACGAGTTGAGACATTACCCGTTCAGACGTACGAGCGCGCTTGTGAACAGGTGGCGCGCAGCACTCAACATTGTTGTCGTGTTGTGTTCCATCGGGTACACACGTAAAAAACATTTCAGAGCTCGCCCGGTGCCGTTCGCGTATTGTAACGATCGCGAACGCCCGGGACGAGGGAGAACCTAGATCGTGCGCGCGCGCAGCCGGCGGACGCCGTCGTCGGTGCGCGCGCGCGGTTATAGGGTTTTTCCTTATAAACAAAAGAAGCTCCCTGGTTGATCCTGCCAGTAGTTATATGCTTGTCTCAAAGATTAAGCCATGCATGTCTCAGTGCAAGCCGTATTAAGGCGATACCGCGAATGGCTCAATATATCAGTTTTGGTTCCTTAGATCTTACTCAGTTACTTGGATAACTGTGGTAATTCTAGAGCTAATACATGCAATCAGAACTCTGACCAGTGATGGGATGAGTGCTTTTATTAGATCAAAACCAATCGACGGAGGGCCTCGCGTCCGAAGTCGTTAATTTTGATGAATCTGGATAACTTTTGCCGATCGCATGGTCCAGTACCGGCGACGCATCTTTCAAATGTCTGCCTTATCAACTTTCGATGGTAGTTTCTGCGACTACCATGGTTGTCACGGGTAACGGGGAATCAGGGTTCGATTCCGGAGAGGGAGCCTGAGAAACGGCTACCACATCCAAGGAAGGCAGCAGGCGCGCAAATTACCCACTCCCGGCACGGGGAGGTAGTGACGAAAAATAACGATACGGGACTCTTACGAGGCCTCGTAATCGGAATGAGTACACTTTAAATATTTTAACGAGGAACAATTGGAGGGCAAGTCTGGTGCCAGCAGCCGCGGTAATTCCAGCTCCAATAGCGTATACTAAAATTGTTGCGGTTAAAAAGCTCGTAGTTGCATTTGTGCGCCGCGCTGTCGGTGCACCGCATCCGCGGTGATACTGACACGTCTGCGGAGCATATCGTCGGTGAGCCGGCGGTAATACGCCGGTTCAATATCAAAATCCTATCGCGGTGCTCTTCGGTGAGTGTCGAGGTGGGCCGACAATTTTACTTTGAACAAATTAGAGTGCTCAAAGCGGGCTCAAAATGCTGCTTGAATATTTCGTGCATGGAATAATAGAATATGATCTCGGTTCTATTTTGTTGGTTTTCAGAACTCCGAGGTAATGATTAATAGGGATAACTGGGGGCATTCGTATTGCGACGTTAGAGGTGAAATTCTTGGATCGTCGCAAGACGAACATCAGCGAAAGCATTTGCCAAAGGTGTTTTCATCAATCAAGAACGAAAGTTAGAGGTTCGAAGGCGATTAGATACCGCCCTAGTTCTAACCGTAAATATGTCATCTAGCGATCCGCCGACGTTACTACAATGGCTCGGCGGGCAGCTTCCGGGAAACCAAAGATTTTGGACTCCGGGGGGAGTATGGTTGCAAAGCTGAAACTTAAAGGAATTGACGGAAGGGCACCACCAGGAGTGGAGCCTGCGGCTTAATTTGACTCAACACGGGAAATCTCACCAGGCCCGGACACCGGAAGGATTGACAGATTAACAGCTCTTTCTTGATTCGGTGGGTGGTGGTGCATGGCCGTTCTTAGTTGGTGGAGCGATTTGTCTGGTTAATTCCGGTAACGAACGAGACTCTAGCCTGCTAAATAGGCGTCGTCATTTAGGTGTGCGTGGCCACGTGTCACGCAACTCACTGGCGACGTATTAAAATTCTTCTTAGAGGGACCGGCGGCTTCGAGCCGCACGAGATTGAGCAATAACAGGTCTGTGATGCCCTTAGATGTCCTGGGCCGCACGCGCGCTACACTGAAGGAATCAGCATGTTCTCCCTGGCCTAGAGGCCCGGGCAACCCGCTGAAACTCCTTCGTGCTGGGGATTGGGGTTTGCAATTATCCCCCATAAACGAGGAATTCCTAGTAAGCGCGAGTCATAAGCTCGCGTTGATTACGTCCCTGCCCTTTGTACACACCGCCCGTCGCTACTACCGATTGAATGATTTAGTGAGGTCTTCGGACCGACACGCGGTGGCTTCACGGCCGTCGGCGTTGCTGGGAAGTTGACCAAACTTGATCATTTAGAGGAAGTAAAAGTCGTAACAAGGTTTCCGTAGGGGAACCTGCGGAAGGATCATTAACGTGTAAACGCAAGACGCGACTGGCTCGCGACGCGCGTGTTATAACGTGAACAATAATCCACACCACTATGCGCATGCATATATTGCATCGCGCATATCCAGAGGACACAGAGTCGTGGACGCTGTGCGTTGAATAGCCGATGATTCGGTGTTGTTCGTCGCGCTCGTCCGTCGTTATGTGTTCTCGCGTCGCGTCATGCGCACGACACGCAGAAGGGTACAGATCACAAAAATCCGCGTCCCCGAGTGTCCGCACGGCGCGTTCGTTAACAATCAAACACATGTCCCTTGCAACGCGGTGGGATAATATCATTTTCTTTTTTATACATACACACATGTATATAAAATACAACACACACACAAGTCTATATCATGTAACACTAGATTACGCGAACAGCGGTAATTTAAAACTATTACCCTGGACGGTGGATCACTTGGCTCGCGGGTCGATGAAGAACGCAGTTAACTGCGCGTCATAGTGTGAACTGCAGGACACATTTGAACATCGACATTTCGAACGCACATTGCGGTCCGTGGAGACA
>JAWIIS010000060.1:6598017-6600517 GCA_033682625.1 Helicoverpa zea x Helicoverpa armigera | reverse complement strand
AGAGTGCAGCGCGGCGCCCAGTAGCAGTCCACGAGGTTATGCCTCCTGCCGGCCCAGTAACGCAGACACTGTCCTGCGACGTGGCAACACCGAATTACGCGGCCGTATTGAAGATGCCAAAGGGTAGGCCACTTGTCGCCTTAGAAAAGAAGGGTCCGGCGGTAATCTTTTACCCTAACACAGAGAAGATCAGCTCGTCCGAAGAGACGCTTAAAGAACTGCGGGAAAAGATAAAGCCCGGCCCAGAAGGCATTAAGGTGCAGGCGGTGCGCCGAGTCGGAAACGCAGGGGTGGTCGTAGAGACTACCTCCAAAGAGGCAGCCACAAAACTGAAACAAGCGGCTCCAGCAACATTAAGAACGGCTGACCCCAAAGCACGCAGGCCACTTGTGGCCCTCCGAAATTTAAGCGGCAACCCAGAGGTGGAAGCAGTTCTCGAAGATCTGCATAGGGTCAACCTAGCTGAGGACAGCAAATGGCCCAGGGAGCGCTTTCTGAAGGAGGCTAAGTTCGCCTTCAAAAAAGGACGCCAGGGAGGCAGGACTACAACAGTAGTCTTAGAATGCTCGCCGCTAATGCGCGACAAACTGGTTAGCTTGGGACGGGTATTCATAGGATGGGACGCTGTCGAGGTCTGTGACTTCGTCAGGATCACCTGCTGCTCGAAATGCCAGCAGTACGGGCACCCGGAAAAGCACTGCAGAGCAACCGACACTACGTGCGGCAAGTGTGGTGAGGCCGGGCATCGCAAGGAGGACTGCAAGGCCGAGACTAGCTGCTGCGCGACCTGCAAGAGGTTTAAGCGGCCGGAAGCTAAGGGCCACAAGACAGCGGCACCTGAGTGCCCAGCTAGGATGCACGCAGAGAGGCAGTCCGTCGGCATGACCCAATATGCCTAGGCACGCCATTAGAATGGGACAGCTGAATCTCCAAGGCTCTGAAGCGGCCACTTTAGAATTGCCGGTGATAGGGCGAACCTTGGGATTAGACCTAGCACTGGTCCAGGAGCAGTATTGCGATACTAGGACCAATATAATTCAGTGCGGGCCGGACTCAAAGGCGGGCATATTGGTGCTGAACCTTGGGATAGCTGTTACATTTCTGGACCACCTTAGTAACAACCACTGCGCGGTGGCACACATCAGTGATCATACCTCGAGGATAGACATTTACGTGGTCTCCGTTTACTGCCAGTACAGCCATGATATATCGATCCACTTGGAACACCTGACACAGGTACTGGACCAACTGGCAGGGCAACGCATACTCGTGGCTATGGATAGCAATGCACACTCTCCACTGTGGCACTGTGAAAGTAGACAATATGTAGGTCGAGGACCAGACACCGATTATCGCAAGACCCAGATGGAAGGATTGATCCTAGGACGCGGACTGGTCATTCACAATGTGGAAGGCGAACCGCCGACATTCCACGGACCCAACGGCTACTCAAATGTGGACCTGACCCTCACCAACAGAGGAGTCCCAGTGTCACGGTGGAAAGTTCATGAAGGTGCCAGCCTTAGCGATCATCAGCTAATCACCTTTGAGGTGGGAACATGCGCGGGGCCCGCCTCGACGACTACGACAAGGACAGCAGCGACGACAACGTCAGTATCCTTCCGCGAGAAAGGCGTGGACTACGATCGGTTTCGCAACGTGCTCCACAGTAGGATGGGTAGGCTCCAGACAAGGAAGCCGGCACAAGAAATCTGCAAGCAGTACACCGAAATAGTCACGGACGCCGCGGAAACCTGTTTGGGAAGACGCGGGAAGAAGGATACTGGCGGGTACGAATGGTGGACACCAGAACTAGATAAGAAACGCCACACAGTCTACAATGCGCGCAGAGCTTGGCAACATGCCCGCAGGAGCAAGAAACCCAATCAGGGAGAACTACTGGAAGCCCTGCGTACAGTGAGGACTTCATACAAGACTGCAATGAGGGAAGCCGAAGTTGCATACTTTCGTGGCATTGCGGAGTCAGGGAACGACGACCCATGGGGGCTCGCATACAGAGCCGCGTCGGGCAGAGTGCGCCCCCCCCCCAATGTCACGCACGGCATTAGACTTGCGGAAGGGTTCTCTACAACAGCAGAAGGCTCTGCAAACGGCCTACTAAAGGCTTTATGCCCAGACGACGACCCAACCAAAGATACACCGTACCACCGGCAAGTGCGAATCGCAGCTGCGTGTGCCCCTTCGGGCCGGGACTCGGAACCACCCAATCGTGCGGTACTTGCACGTATTATAAAAGATCTACCAAATACGGCCCCCGGACTTGACGGACTCACTGCCAGGATCATCAGGCACGCGTGGAGAGTTAGCGCAGCGGAGATGCTACTTATGTACTCCGCGTGTCTGAGTGAGGGTGTGTTTCCTGATATCTGGAAGATAGGCAAGTTGGTCGTCCTGCCAAAGGGTAATGATCGGCCGCTCTCGGATCCCAAAGCGTATAGACCGGTTACACTTCTCCCGATTTTGGGCAAGATACTGGAAC
>JAWIIS010000060.1:6590517-6593017 GCA_033682625.1 Helicoverpa zea x Helicoverpa armigera | reverse complement strand
GCGTCTGTAACGAGTTGAGACATTACCCGTTCAGACGTACGAGCGCGCTTGTGAACAGGTGGCGCGCAGCACTCAACATTGTTGTCGTGTTGTGTTCCATCGGGTACACACGTAAAAAACATTTCAGAGCTCGCCCGGTGCCGTTCGCGTATTGTAACGATCGCGAACGCCCGGGACGAGGGAGAACCTAGATCGTGCGCGCGCGCAGCCGGCGGACGCCGTCGTCGGTGCGCGCGCGCGGTTATAGGGTTTTTCCTTATAAACAAAAGAAGCTCCCTGGTTGATCCTGCCAGTAGTTATATGCTTGTCTCAAAGATTAAGCCATGCATGTCTCAGTGCAAGCCGTATTAAGGCGATACCGCGAATGGCTCAATATATCAGTTTTGGTTCCTTAGATCTTACTCAGTTACTTGGATAACTGTGGTAATTCTAGAGCTAATACATGCAATCAGAACTCTGACCAGTGATGGGATGAGTGCTTTTATTAGATCAAAACCAATCGACGGAGGGCCTCGCGTCCGAAGTCGTTAATTTTGATGAATCTGGATAACTTTTGCCGATCGCATGGTCCAGTACCGGCGACGCATCTTTCAAATGTCTGCCTTATCAACTTTCGATGGTAGTTTCTGCGACTACCATGGTTGTCACGGGTAACGGGGAATCAGGGTTCGATTCCGGAGAGGGAGCCTGAGAAACGGCTACCACATCCAAGGAAGGCAGCAGGCGCGCAAATTACCCACTCCCGGCACGGGGAGGTAGTGACGAAAAATAACGATACGGGACTCTTACGAGGCCTCGTAATCGGAATGAGTACACTTTAAATATTTTAACGAGGAACAATTGGAGGGCAAGTCTGGTGCCAGCAGCCGCGGTAATTCCAGCTCCAATAGCGTATACTAAAATTGTTGCGGTTAAAAAGCTCGTAGTTGCATTTGTGCGCCGCGCTGTCGGTGCACCGCATCCGCGGTGATACTGACACGTCTGCGGAGCATATCGTCGGTGAGCCGGCGGTAATACGCCGGTTCAATATCAAAATCCTATCGCGGTGCTCTTCGGTGAGTGTCGAGGTGGGCCGACAATTTTACTTTGAACAAATTAGAGTGCTCAAAGCGGGCTCAAAATGCTGCTTGAATATTTCGTGCATGGAATAATAGAATATGATCTCGGTTCTATTTTGTTGGTTTTCAGAACTCCGAGGTAATGATTAATAGGGATAACTGGGGGCATTCGTATTGCGACGTTAGAGGTGAAATTCTTGGATCGTCGCAAGACGAACATCAGCGAAAGCATTTGCCAAAGGTGTTTTCATCAATCAAGAACGAAAGTTAGAGGTTCGAAGGCGATTAGATACCGCCCTAGTTCTAACCGTAAATATGTCATCTAGCGATCCGCCGACGTTACTACAATGGCTCGGCGGGCAGCTTCCGGGAAACCAAAGATTTTGGACTCCGGGGGGAGTATGGTTGCAAAGCTGAAACTTAAAGGAATTGACGGAAGGGCACCACCAGGAGTGGAGCCTGCGGCTTAATTTGACTCAACACGGGAAATCTCACCAGGCCCGGACACCGGAAGGATTGACAGATTAACAGCTCTTTCTTGATTCGGTGGGTGGTGGTGCATGGCCGTTCTTAGTTGGTGGAGCGATTTGTCTGGTTAATTCCGGTAACGAACGAGACTCTAGCCTGCTAAATAGGCGTCGTCATTTAGGTGTGCGTGGCCACGTGTCACGCAACTCACTGGCGACGTATTAAAATTCTTCTTAGAGGGACCGGCGGCTTCGAGCCGCACGAGATTGAGCAATAACAGGTCTGTGATGCCCTTAGATGTCCTGGGCCGCACGCGCGCTACACTGAAGGAATCAGCATGTTCTCCCTGGCCTAGAGGCCCGGGCAACCCGCTGAAACTCCTTCGTGCTGGGGATTGGGGTTTGCAATTATCCCCCATAAACGAGGAATTCCTAGTAAGCGCGAGTCATAAGCTCGCGTTGATTACGTCCCTGCCCTTTGTACACACCGCCCGTCGCTACTACCGATTGAATGATTTAGTGAGGTCTTCGGACCGACACGCGGTGGCTTCACGGCCGTCGGCGTTGCTGGGAAGTTGACCAAACTTGATCATTTAGAGGAAGTAAAAGTCGTAACAAGGTTTCCGTAGGGGAACCTGCGGAAGGATCATTAACGTGTAAACGCAAGACGCGACTGGCTCGCGACGCGCGTGTTATAACGTGAACAATAATCCACACCACTATGCGCATGCATATATTGCATCGCGCATATCCAGAGGACACAGAGTCGTGGACGCTGTGCGTTGAATAGCCGATGATTCGGTGTTGTTCGTCGCGCTCGTCCGTCGTTATGTGTTCTCGCGTCGCGTCATGCGCACGACACGCAGAAGGGTACAGATCACAAAAATCCGCGTCCCCGAGTGTCCGCACGGCGCGTTCGTTAACAATCAAACACATGTCCCTTGCAACGCGGTGGGATAATATCATTTTCTTTTT
>JAWIIS010000060.1:6580517-6588017 GCA_033682625.1 Helicoverpa zea x Helicoverpa armigera | reverse complement strand
CGGAGAGCGCAGAAGGGTCTGGGCGTGAGCCCGCTTGGAGCCTCCGTCGGTGCAGATCTTGGTGGTAGTAGCAAATACTCCAGCGAGGCCCTGGAGGACTGACGTGGAGAAGGGTTTCGCGTGAACAGTAGTTGCTCGCGAGTCAGTCGATCCTAAGCTCAAGGAGAAATCTTATGTCGATGTGGCGTGTTTTTTTCAAAACGATATCATATACTTGTCTATGTGTGTTCGAATGATAAATAACGCCCTTTGAGCGAAAGGGAATCCGGTTCCTATTCCGGAACCCGGCAGCGGAACCGTTTCAATAATCGTTCCCTCGTTTTTACAGCGAGTGTTCGACGGGGTAACCCAAAGTGGCCTGAAGACGCCGCCGAGAGGTCCGGGAAGAGTTTTCTTTTCTGCCTGAGCGTTCGAGTTCCATGGAATCCTATAGAAGGGAGATATGGTTCGGAACGCGAAGAGCACCGCATTTGCGGCGGTGTCCGGATACTCTCTGCGGACCTTGAAAATTCAGGTGAGGGATGTACGTGGAGATGTCGCGCCGGTTCGTACCCATATCCGCAGCAGGTCTCCAAGGTGAAGAGCCTCTAGTCGATAGAATAATGTAGGTAAGGGAAGTCGGCAAATTGGATCCGTAACTTCGGAATAAGGATTGGCTCTGAGGACCGGGGCGTGTCGGGTTTGGACGGGAAGCGGATGCGGCCGGTGCCGGGCCTGGTCGATGCTCTGGCGTCTCTCGGGGCGCTGGGGCGGAATCCGGACCCGCGTTCCGGCCTTCCGCGGATCTTCCTAGCCGTAAGGCCGTGTCGGTTTCGTCTCGTGCGCGATCGGCGCGGTTCTGTACGACCGCCGTTCAACGGTCAGCTCAGAACTGGCACGGACAAGGGGAATCCGACTGTCTAATTAAAACAAAGCATTGCGATGGCCCTCGCGGGTGTTGACGCAATGTGATTTCTGCCCAGTGCTCTGAATGTCAACGTGAAGAAATTCAAGCAAGCGCGGGTAAACGGCGGGAGTAACTATGACTCTCTTAAGGTAGCCAAATGCCTCGTCATCTAATTAGTGACGCGCATGAATGGATTAACGAGATTCCCACTGTCCCTATCTACCCCCTCAGGGTTCAGTGCTGGGTCCCGCTCTCTGGAACCTCCTACTGGACGATTTGTTTCGGCTACCATTCCCGGACGGGGTCAAGGTGGTCGCGTACGCCGATGACGTGACAGTCCTTATTGAGTCGGATTCTCGTGCCGGCATAGAGGCTTCTGCCTCATGCGCCATGGCCTTAATTGGGGAGTGGGGGGTAAGGAACAGACTGGGGTTTTCCCCCTCCAAGTCATTTTCGATGACCTTGAGGGGGGACCTGTCCAGGCGCCCTCCCACAATCCGGCTCGGTGGGGCATCAGTCAAACACGTACAGTCCACCAGGGTTCTGGGAGTAGTAGTCGACTCAAAGCTCTCGTTTAGGGAGCACGCGGTCTCTATAGGGGAACGGGCGGCGTCAGGGTTGGGTAAGATGTCGCGTGTTTCCGCCTCGTCCTGGGGTATGCGCTATAGGGCACTTAAGATCCTGTATAAGGGTATTTTTATTGCTACTGTCGCGTATGCTGCGGGATGCTGGTGGAGGCGCACGGCAGTCTACGTGGTTAGGGCAGCCCTACTAAGAACCCAGCGGCCGGCCCTGGTCCTTCTAACAAAGGCCTACCGTTCGTGCAGCACGGCTGCTCTTCCTGTCTTGGCGGGGGTGTTCCCGGCAGACCTTGAGGTATCTCGCGCCGGTCGGGTGGATGATGCCCGTGACCTGCCCAGGGAAGACTTCCGCCGAGCTAGGCGGGACATCTGGCGTGACACGGTCGGCCAGTGGCAGAGTAGGTGGGAGCAAGAGGTCAGGGGTAGGGATCTCTTCAAATTCTTCCCGAGCATCGCCACTAGGCTCAACGCGAACTGGGTTGAACCCGATTACCAGGTCTCCCAGATCCTGACAGGGCATGGATGCTTTAGAAAGAGACTGTATGACATGAAGCTATGCGAGGTGAGTGAATGTTTCTGCGGAGAAGAGGACGAATGCGTGGATCATGTTTTGTGGAGATGCCCACTGTATGAGGTGATGAGATGCGAGATGATGGATGGATTGACCCGCTCTGAGGAGGGGCCAATATATTACGCAGATCTTGTGTCGTCGGAAGCAAATTTCCGGCTTCTCCGGACCTTCGCGCACAAGTGGCACAAGGCGCGAATCGCCATGGACGAGTAGGTTTAGGTTAGGTCGGGCAGCGAAGGCGTTCATCGTGTCGTCTTCCCAAACGGGCTTGGCTCGCAGATGCCGCCCCAGAATGGGGAGAAAGGCAAAAAAGGGACAGGACTAGAACTTGTAAAGGAGTCAAGCAGCGTCTGCGGTGATAGACCTATCTGAGGATGGGATATGTCCGCAGGCGTCTCCTTGCGTTTCGGCCCATATGACAAAGATGTCGGTGGGGCCATGGGTTGGTGGTGGGTGTCCCTATCTACTGCGCGGCCGACTACGAGAGTGGACGGACGTGCTTTGCGCGCTCTACAGAAATATATATTTTTAAATATTTTAAATATATAATTTTCTGTTACAAGAGTGTGCTGAATTTCAGTAAAAAATAATACACGATCTAGTAGTGTTGTGATTATAATTATTGTGGTGAATAAACAGTGAAAATTGGTGCAATATAGCGAGTGTGTGTTCCACGTGGCTGCGAGGCTGGACCGTGTGGCGGCCACGAGAGGGTAGTAAGTAGCCGGATTAAGGTACTGTGCAATTGATCTTATAACTAAGTGCTGTGGCTTATGCAGTTAATTATTAATTGAATTCCTTTATTAAAATTAGCATCAAACTACGTGCAGCATATTGGTCAGATAAAGGTTAACCGCGTGGCGTGCACTTTGTGCCGGCCACGTGAGTAATACGAACTTAATCAAGGCTCTGAGCGGTGGACTAATATAGTTGTGGGCTTGTGTAATTAATTAAAGTATATTTCAATAAAATTGTGCTGCCAATTAGATCATATTTGAGGTTAACCGCGTGGCGCTCCGTCAGCGCGGTTGATCACGTGGAGTGCTGTCAGTGTCGTGTGTGGGTGACGTGTGTCGGTGTCAAACCTTTTTGACGTACGTCATTGTCATCTGTCGGACGGGTGACAGCTGTCAGTGTCATTGTCATTTCGACGGCTGGCATTGACAGGTGTCAGTGTCATTGTCGGTTTGACGTGTCATCTGCCAGTGTCATTTACGTTTGACAGCTGTCATTGTCACTTTGACGGCTGGCACTGACAGGTGTCAGTGTCACTGTCAGATCTGACATTGACGTTTGGCGTTGGCGTGTGGCGGTGAGGGTGGAGACTGTCACTGTCACGGTCGCATGACAGGTAAGTTTTGATTTTTAATTTTTATTTATAAAATTTTATTTTAATTTCTTTTTATTATATTGCAGACTTTATTTGTTATTAGCACTTATTAGATTTACGTAGACTAGCTGGTATACAAGAAGGGATGGACGAGGAAAGTGAGGCTGAACGACGCCAGCGAGCGTTACTGGATGCTGAGGAGCTTAAGGCGCTGCGGGAACTTAGCCGCGAAGCAGCCCCGTTCGCCCCTAGGAAGTCATTGGCCCGTACACCCCCCCAGGGTCAGCAAAACGTGATGCCAGTTCCCGAGTCGTGTCCGGAGCGCACCTCGGCAAGCGAACTCTTGCCAAATGCTGGTGAGAAGCGGCTACTCAGCTCGCCGGAGGATGTACAGGAGACGGTACGACGACGTATAAATTCGGTCTCGAGACGCAAGGAGGTACCGCCTATTGGGGGTCTGACTGTCGGTCCTTCGCAAGTGCCGGCCACCCCTCAGGACACCTCCCCCCGTCAGGACCAGGCCGGCAACGTCGCCCCGCTAACAGACCTCATCAATGCCTCTGTGGAGTGCCTTGCTGGGCTGGCCACTGCCAGTACCCAAGGCATCATGGAGGCCGTCCGGAGCAAGACCAGCAAGCTGAATAAAGACGACATCGCGTCAATAGGCGCCTATACTGAGCGGCTATCAGCGGTCATCACGCACCTTACAGTACGTCTGGCCTCCGCTGAGAGTGCAGCGCGGCGCCAAGCAGTCCACGAGGCTATGCCTCCTGCCGGCCCAGTAACGCAGACATTGTTCTGCGACATGGCAGCACCAAATTACGCGGCTGTACTAAAGATGCCAAAGGGTAGGCCACTAGTCGCGTTAGAAAAGAAGGGTCCGGCGGTAATCTTTTACCCAAACACGGACAAGATCAGCTCGTCCGAGGAGACGCTCAAAGAACTGCGGGACAAGGTAAAGCCCGGCCCAGAAGGCATTAAGGTGCAGGCGGTGCGCCGAGTCGGAAACGCAGGGGTGGTCGTAGAGACTACCTCCAAAGAGGCAGCCACAAAATTGAAAGAAGCGGCTCCAGCAACGTTGAGAACGGCTGAACCCAAGGCACGCAGGCCACTTGTGGCCCTCCGAAACTTAAGCGGCAACCCAGAGGTGGAATCAGTTCTTGAAGATCTGCATAGGGTTAACCTAGCTGAGGACAGCAAATGGCCCAGGGATCGCTTACTGAAGGAGGCTAAGTTCGCCTTCAAAAAAGGACGCCAGGGAGGCAAGACTACAACAGTAGTATTAGAATGCTCGCCGCTACTGCGCGACAAACTGGTTAGCTTGGGACGGGTCTACATAGGATGGGACGCTGTCGAGGTCTGTGACTTCGTCAGGGTCACCTGCTGCTCGAAATGCCAGCAGTACGGGCACCCTGAAAAGCACTGCAGAGCAACCGACACTACGTGTGGCAAGTGTGGTGAGGCCGGACATCGCAAGGAGGACTGCAAGGCCGAGACTAGCTGCTGCGCGACCTGTAAGAGGTTCAAGCGACCTGAAGCTAAGGGCCACAAGACAGCGGCAGCTGAGTGCCCAGCTAGGATACACGCAGAGAGGCAGTCCGTCGGCATGACCCAATATGCCTAGGCACGCTATTAGAATGGGACAGCTGAATCTCCAAGGCTCTGAAGCGGCCACTTTAGAATTGCCGGTGATAGGGCGCACCTTAGGATTAGACCTAGCACTGGTCCAGGAGCAGTATTGCGATACCAGGACCAATATAATTCAGTGCGGGCCGGATTCAAAGGCGGGCATATTGGTGCTGAACCTTGGGATAGCTGTTACATTTTTGGACCACCTCAGTAACAACCACTGCGCGGTGGCACACATCAGTGATCATAGGATAGACATTTACGTGGTCTCCGTTTACTGCCAGTACAGCCAAGACATATCGATCCACTTGGAACACCTGACACAGGTACTGGACCAACTGGCAGGGCAACGCATACTCGTGGCTATGGATAGCAATGCACACTCTCCACTGTGGCACTGTGAAAGTAGACAATATGTAGGTCGAGGACCAGACACCGAATATCGTAAGACCCAGATGGAAGGATTGATCCTAGGACGCGGACTGGTCATTCACAATGTGGAAGGCGAACCGCCGACATTCCACGGACCCAACGGCTACTCAAATGTGGACCTGACCCTCACCAACAGAGGAGTCCCAGTGTCACGGTGGAAAGTTCATGAAGGTGCCAGCCTTAGCGATCATCAGCTAATCACCTTTGAGGTGGGAACATGCGCGGGGCCCGCCTCGACGACTACGGCAAGGACAGAAGCGACGACAACGTCAGTATCCTTCCGCGAGAAAGGCGTGGACTATGATCGGTTTCGCAACGTGCTCCACAGTAGGATGGGTAGGCTCCAGACAAGGAAGCCGGCACAAGAAATCTGCAAGCAGTACACCGAAATAGTCACGGACGCCGCGGAAACCTGTTTGGGAAGACGCGGGAAGAAGGATACTGGCGGGTACGAATGGTGGACACCAGAACTAGACAGGAAACGCCACACAGTCTACAATGCGCGTAGAGCTTGGCAACATGCCCGCAGGAGCAAGAAACCCAATCAGGGAGAACTACTGGAAGCCCTGCGTACAGTGAGGACTCACTACAAGACTGCAATGAGGGAAGCCGAAGTTGCATACTTTCGTGGCATTGCGGAGTCAGGGAACGACGACCCATGGGGGCTCGCATACAGAGCCGCGTCGGGCAGAGTGCGCCCCCCCCCCAATGTCATGCACGGCATTAGACTTGCGGAAGGGCTTTCTACAACAGCAGAAGGCTCTGCAAATGGCCTGCTAAAGGCTTTATGCCCAGATGACGACCCAACCAAAGATACACCTTACCACCGGCTAGTGCGAATCGCAGGAGCGTGTGCCCCATCGGGCCGGGACTCGGAACCACCCAATCGTGCGATACTCGCACGTATTATAAAAGATCTACCAAATACGGCCCCTGGACTTGACGGACTCACTGCCAGGATCATCAGGCACGCGTGGAGAGTTAGCGCAGCGGAGATGCTACTTATGTACTCCGCGTGTCTGAGTGAGGGTGTGTTTCCTGACATCTGGAAGATAGGCAAGTTGGTCGTCCTGCCAAAGGGTAATGATCGGCCGCTCTCGGATCCCAAAGCGTATAGACCGGTTACACTTCTCCCGATTTTGGGCAAGATACTGGAACGCCTAATAATTGCGTGCGCTCCCTGCTTATACCGCGGTATTTCGGAATCACAACACGGATTCACGAGGGGTAAGTCAACGGTCACGGCGTTGAACGCGATTCAGGAACGGGTGGCAAACTCTTCGGAGAAATACGTTCAGGTTATACTGTTAGATATCTCGGGGGCATTTGACAACGCATGGTGGCCCATGGTCCTAACGAAGGCAAAACAGGGTGGATGTCCGCCAAACATTTACAGGATATTGGTGAGTTATTTCACAGATAGGCGCGTCGGACTATTCATGGGGGACCAGGCGGTGTGGAAGCGGTCCACTATGGGCTGCCCTCAGGGATCAGTATTAGGGCCAACACTTTGGAATCTCCTGCTAGATGATATCCTCAGGCTGCCGCTGCCAGCAGGCGTTAGTGTAGTCGCTTACGCGGACGATATAACTGTTATGATCGAGGCGCCGAATAGGGCGGCGATCGAGCGCAATGCGCACACGTCGCTCGAGATGGTGTCCGCCTGGGGGACTCGGAACCGTCTAACTTTTTCAGCTGCAAAGTCGCAGACCCTCACCTTGAAGGGGAAATTTCAACGTCCCCCCACAGTTCGCATGGACGGCGCCTCAATCGCACACGTTGCACAGGCCAAGCTGCTGGGCGTTGTAATAGATGAAGCAGGCTCCTACCTGCCGCATGCGAATTTGGCCGGCCAACGGGCTGTGAACGCATTCGGGAAGATGTCGAGAGTATCCGCCTCTTCCTGGGGCATCAGGTATCGGGCCCTACGAGTCCTGTTTTCAGGGACTTATGTGGCAATTCTTACTTATGCTGCGGCCGTATGGTGGCGGAGTACACAAAGATATGCAGTGCGGAGTGCGCTGCTCCGTACGCAACGCCCAGCACTCATTTTATTGTCAAAGGCTTACAG